>LKUV01000030.1:0-455262 GCA_001414455.1 Hymenoscyphus fructigenus | reverse complement strand
CATTGGGTTACTGTACTTGTAAAGCGTCATGGGTGGTCTACTCCTAATTAAATTAAGTCATTATTTGGTAATTTAATAAAAAGTGTCAAAATGCCCTGATCGCACGGACCCGTGGTTCCAGGTTCGTTAACCTACAGACTCTTTGAATCGCAATAACCTCACCGATTTCGATGGCTTCTTCCAACGGCAAGAATGAAGCCTCTGTCCGATCTTTTTCTATACACTGCAGATACTCCAGTTACATATCGCTCCAAAAACCCGTCGTCGCGACGGGCCACTGCCCACAGTCTCGCAACCAGCGTGAAGCACCTCGCCCGAAGACCACCGGGCCTCATTCGACCATGGCAAAGGCTACGGCTACGGTAACTGCAGATGGCTCAGGGATGTTGGAGATGTTGTATCCAACTATAAAAACTCTTGGAATTTGGCGGAGAATGAGAGTTTGGTCTTGTCCCACAACCCGGAAAAGACACCTTTCACCATCAGAGATTGACAGGATCGTAGCAGAAACCCCGACCTAGCATCCCGCTTTCGACTTCTCTCGACGCGGTGTTATTTTCATCGAATTCCCTCCACGAAGCGCCCCATTTCCCATCGAAACCAAAATCCAACGCTCCAGAAGATGGGGTTAGTGACCCTGGCTTGATATTGCTACTTGTCCCCTCGGAGCCGTTGACAAAACTTTGTGTTTTGTTCACGATCTCGGTGGTTGAAGTGGAAAGACATGGTTATTGTCCAAAGGTATATGGCACAACTAGATCAAAAAATGGCTTCCCCTCAACCCCTCAATTCGAAACGTCCGGATACACTTGTTTGGCTATGCTTCGAATTGGGGGTGGGAGTGGGAAGAAAGCTAAGCTTCGCGAACTAATTTGTTGCTGAAATCCACGAGAACCCTCAATTTGGAACTGGGGGTGATTGTTCATAGCATGTGCGGACTGGTGCTGTAGAAGTTATACATGATTTCACGAGAAGATCGTCACATAACTCTGTTGTGGAAAGGGTTCATACGGAATGGTTCTGCGCATCATCCAAAACGGCATGACAACAGAAACAACTTCAGTTCAGGAAAAGATCTCTTAGTATGCAAGAAAGACCCGAGGACGCCATTGCAAAACTTCTGACCCTTCTGGGAAGAGAGAGTCAATCAGGACCCAACAAAGTTTTTTTTGTCCACTCGGTTTCGCAAAAATTGTCCTTGCTGCTTTTATTATCAATTTTTCCGAGAAGCTCAAATACGGATATGAGACGCTGGAGAGATTTCTTCTTGGATTCGACGTATTTCAACCTCCGAGAAGAAATTCTGATATCAAGCGAAATTATGTACAACTCCACCGCGCTAATCCCAGAGCGTTGGGGCGGGAACTATTCATTCATATCGGCTTCATTTTAGCGTACACACTATTTATATTCTTGGATGAGTGTCCCCACCACAGCCTTTAGTTTTCTCTGCTTGCAAAACTTGATGTAATTGTGCCTTTGCCAATGTTTACCACCAGCCGATCGACACCAATTTTCCAAAATGGCTTTTCAACATCGCCAGATTCTTGTCGAAGAATGTAAGAAGAATGTCGAGTAGCGTTGGGTCGTGACTTCAAAACAACAACTATGATGAGCAGATTTTCCCTCATTTACTGAGATTTTAGAAATCAGCAGGCGAAAACGCCGGTTGATTTAGCAGAATATGCTTGTCCATTATGACTTGATTAGAAAGCCTTATGCGTTAGGCATACACCTAATGGTTGAGCTGACACCCTATATACCCCGCCCGACAGAATCAGCCTCATACTCTATCGCTCCCATGAACCCCAAGTCACCATCTTCAAAAGCATAGTAAGTTCATCCATCAAATCACTACCAACAATTTTATTCTCTTGTCGCAGCCTCCATTTGCGTCACAAGCACCTATACACACTAACAATGTCAGTAAGCTTTGGGTTTTCTGTCGGTGATTTCCTCGCAGCCATTGATCTTATCGCGGCAATCAACAACGCTCTCAGCGATGGCTCAAACGCGAATCTCGAATACCGTGAATTGATCCGACAATTATACTCCCTCGAAGCGGTATTGCTTCAGGTCAAAGCTGTTAAGGTAGCACAACATGAAACAGTAGCATTATGGCAAGCTGCGTCCCAATGCCCTCGGGCTATCGACGAATTTTGGAATACTATACAGAAATAATAACCACATCTGCGGGATGCAGGCTCAAACTCTCAAGTCAAAGATGGATGGATGAAAGTTAAATGTAGCATTTGTAAGAAAGATGGCCTGGCAAGATTCAAAGCGGATTTGTTGGCCCACACCACGTCGATCCAACTCCTCCACAATACTTTACAGATGTATGGAGATTGCTTTATTTCTCAAATTCCCATTTTTGCATTCTTCCATTTCTGGCTCCCTTTTCATCGTTTTTTCTGTCTTGTTTCTTCAAAACTACAAAGCTTAATAATTTTTCCAGTGTCTTTCTGTCTATTATCCTGTAGCGTGATAACCTTTTGTCAGGAATCGCATATCGAGGTTTGGAAGACAACACGACCTTAGCTATCGATCTCTGGCTAGACAGATGCAGGATTTATATTTTGATTCAATGAACAGTTTCTCTGTAATCGGGGATGCGGTTTCAAGGTACCTATACTCACCGTGGCCAAGAAATATCAATTTGTTCCCATACTGAATGCTTTTATTTCACAATGAGCAGACCCCATGATTAGAAACGAGAGACAAAAGTATTTATAGGTATCGGAGCTCGTCCCAGACAGATCGTACCTATCTAATATCTCACACGTTACTGCATGTTTTCTTCATCGCATTTCGTCAGCTGTATATTTTTCCCGTTATTGGATTGGACCGTATAAAAAACTTTACATTTTGCAATCGATAGCTGCATGATACTGTAGTTCATAGTGTGGTTGGTGAGAAGTGGGGTCGATAAGTACGTACTACCCTCCAGGCTAGATTGGTATTCATCCTTTCATTCCTCTATCCTAGAAGAATACTTCCAAAGGTTTCTGGCAATCATATTGGTATATTCCTTAGATCTATCAATTCTTACGATTCGAATTTGTAGTAGGATATATACTAAGCGATAAGAAGATTAAATTTAGATATAAATTATATTTAATTTGGAAAGTCTAAATACTGTTGTTGAGAATCTCTTATAAGTATTACAACTGGTACTCGTTGAAAATAGACCTTTGTATCCAGGGTTTGAGAAGTTCAATACAGTCAGTAAGAACGGTCGTTAGCAATGTAGTCTGGCTGAGCCTCAATGAGGCTGCCAAAACCGATCGCAAAGTAGAGTCCCGACCACCATTCTTCCATAACAAGAGCGGCAATGGCACGGCCATATGAGTGACTAAAACCATGGAAATACCCGGATCGCATGACATTGGCAAAGTGTGCGCAGTAGTGGCTGTCCATATAGCTCAAGAAGGTTGAAGAATCGATTTCCCCGTTCCGTAGGAGAAGTGGAAGGATGATCTGGTAATCTACAACACTTTTCGGTAGCAGTCCAGATTTGAGAGCGTTACAGATTGTTGTGTGGAGCATGATTGAACCTTTGTACTCAGTTTGATCAATATTAACATGATAGAGATGTCTTTCACGAGGCACAGAAATCAGTTTGGCTTCAGGTGGCGTACTCAATTCAAGGTTTGGGAAATAGCAGTCGGCGAGATTCCCAATCTTGTAGAGGTCCAACGGCTGCAAGACCGAGCAAAGGTCGTAGGCCAAAGAGTAGTAGCGCCATACATCGTGACGGTGGTTGCAAAGCTGCCATACGCAGGCCCCGACAATACTCATGCAGCCTACGTGCCGCTCTTCGGAGGCAAAGCTAGCATTCAACATCCAAACTGTCCGCTCATAACAATGCACCAGGTCATTCATTGCAAGTGATCCGCGGGTAAGGGCGAAGACAGACTGATTGCACTCTTGGTAGCGCAAGTCAGGCCCAAGATCAACCCAATCGTTCACCAAGCCAGCTAACATCATGTCGTCGCGCCCAGCAACTCCTGCGGCAAATGATAGGTAGTGCGCAAAGCCGCCGGAGTCCAGAGCCTTGAAATCACGCCAGGAGTCGCGTTCTTTGAATATCCAGGCGGTAAGTCCGTCGGTCATTTGATTCCGAAGCGTCCCCTCGTTTATTCGCTTAAGGTCAAAAAATGTCATGGAGCAGAGCATGTGTGATCTGCGAACCTGTAGCTCATCTGATAAGCCTGGCATATCCCACAAAGCTGCTACCTCCATGAATATCGGCAATAATAGGCCATTCGCGGTAACTTTGTCTGCATTGTATTCGACATAGAAATTGTAGTCTAAGATACATATGTAGTCTTGGCGCGAGTCGTCGAAATCGTGTAATAGTTGGCCTATCCACCAGGACCCCATGCTGAAGACAGGATAAGCGGCCACACCAGCCAACCCAAACTCCTCCATTACCTGACCGTACTCTGAAGAAGTGCAACGCACGACCTTGGATTTGGTGCTGCGGTATTCGTTGGCTCCCGCGTGGGCTTTTTGAAGCATGATGCCAACAGGGTCGTGTTGAACTACTATTATTGGCTGAGCCCAAACGTTTCCAGTTCCAGTAACGCCTGCATTGGGACCGGATCGCTTCTCTATAATTTCGCGCAGCAAACCTACTGCGTTGGATGTCATTTCAACGAGTTCCCTCGAATGTGCAACGAAAGGCTCGTTTTGCTCCTCAAGCTCAAGCTGTAGTCGACTAAGCCCGAGTGACGGTGTGAAGGCCAAATTAGGGGTCAGTGTGGAGTTGAAGGACCCATACAACTCTTCTTTCACCCGAGAAATGTGGTCCGCCAAAGGGGTGCGTTCGGTGGATTTGCGAGTCCATAAGGTAGATATTTGTGGTTTTACTTTGAGTTTTCGTCCACTGTATACAGAATGTACGCGTGTTGCCACATCAGGTATAGTGGACGCATTCCTTTGGGATGATGACATGATCGGGGAGATGGAAAGATCGAAAGTGAGGCGAGTAATGGTACAATATCAAATGTATATCGAGAGTTGATACTTTTATACACTACAAACAGTGTATTTGACTATGTTGGTACAATGCGCTAGAGTTACTCCGGGTAATGCAGAAAAGATCACAGATGGATATGAACATCTCATCTGCTGGGAGATTTTCGTCATGCATCTCCTTACTTCCTTGCGCATGCACTAGCATGTGTGTATTGTGATACTCCGATACTCCAACAATGTGGCACTGTGACACTTGAACATGCCCCGCGGGACCTCTTGACGGCATGATCATGGCGAGGGGAGTTTTGCCGTCGGTTCAATCTGGGCTTGTTGAGGATATTTAATCTTTCGAGAAGAACAATGACCAAGGCGATATGGAAAAATCCTCGCCCCCTCTTCCCCCTCCCCCCTCCCCCCCCAACAACAATGAACGATTTCTTTTAGACAAAAGAAAAGTCAAAGTGCTCCATAGTGTTCCACGCGATAAGGGCTCCACGCGTAGTGCCACAAGGAGAGCAAGTGACGAGGTATTACTGAAAGTGTGTCAAGATCTGCGGATCGAAGAGGGGAACATGGTTTCAACGATCTCCTACATGGTCCTACTGTTCACTACTGGGCCTCCCGCGGCGTTCTGGCGTCTCGGCAATTTATTTTCGTATCTTTTTTAATATGGAATATCCGCCATCAAATTACTTCATTCTCAAGTTCATTTGATGTTTTGCAGCATGGAAACTAATATATTTTTCCCCCTAAACCCTTCAATTCCGCCGCTGACCTTTTTGGTCTTACGCACATCGATGATTATTGGCATTTTTATGTCTCTTTATTGCTTCTTGAAACGTCTCTACTTTCATCCTCTTTCCACGATCCCTGGGCCACGATTGGCAGCCGCTACTTTCTGGTACGAGTTCTACTATAACATTATCAGGGATGGAATGTACAGCAAGAAGATCCAGCAGTTGCATACAGTTTACAGTTGGTTTATTCCAAAGGGTCGGTGACCCTTTAGCTGACCAATATTTTTTTCAGACTCTCCAGTCATGCGAATTTCTCCCAATCAAGTCCATATCAATGACCCGAGCTTCTACTCCACGTGAGCTTCTATCCAAGACAAAGATTTGCAAGCCTTAATATTAAAAGTTTATAGTATTTTCCACAATAGGACAAACTATCTCAAGGATCCCAGCTACTATCAATTTGCAATAGCATCCAAATCGCTCATTACGGCTATAGACCCGTGCAAACACCGTATACGACGGCAGAAAGTTAGCCCCTTGTTTTCAACAAAGTCCATAGACTTGAGGACGTCACAAATTTTCCACGTCGCCCAACAGGCAGCTAAATGTATGTCGCAGCGTTGGAGAGAGCAAAGACCTGTTGACTTGCATCGGCTGTTTCGCTCGTTTACAGTCAGTTACTGATATCTTTATTACTACAATATAACTTGGTTCACTCCTCGTAAGGCAAGATATAGTGCTGACTGCTAAGTGACAGGCTGACGTCCAATTTGATCTACTATTTGGCCAGCCCCAAAACCTTTTAGAGTCCCAGGAAGAAACTCCCGAGATACTAGAATGCATTGAGGCATTGTTGAGGCATATATGGATAAGTAAGTCTGTGTAATTATCTTTTCCAACTGTTTATGTTTGTCTAAGGTGTCCTGGCTAACTTCTATTCCCTCGTATAGTTAAGAGCTTTCCAATCCTCCTGTGGTTGGCTTTAAACATGCCCAAATCGTTGGCCCAAAAAGCAATTCCTGGATTCAAAAGTTTTAGAGACGTAAATATAACATTACTCAATCTTTCGTCTCTTTTTTCCCCCCACCCAATTTCACCGCCTACTCACCACCTAATATTCCAGAATTGCGAGAAATGGGCGAAAAGGTCAATTGACCGTCACCAACAAAACACCACCCACGATGACCCTTTTCTCAATACTAAAACTACTGTGTTTGACCTTATGCAAACCCATAGTCTCGACGAAAACAAGTCCTACGTACCTACCGTCCCCGAATTAGTGGACGAGGCCTTCATGTATATAGTAGCTGGGGTAGATGCTGCAGGTTTCACGTTAGTAAACACTATATACTACATCTTATCCTCCCCTGCCGTTTCCACCAAGTTGTTAAACGAACTGGAAAACGCCGGAGTCGCATCACCAGAAACTTTTGACTGTGGACTAGTCCAGAGGTTGCCGTATCTAGTGCATTTTCTGGTACGGAGTTGGAAGGAGATTTTATTCGCTGACGTGTTCGTACAGACGGCGGTACTAAAAGAAGCTATGCGAATATACTGTTTGGCGCCAGTGGTTTTCCCCCGCGTTGTGCCGGGAGAAGGCGTAACCGTGGATGGATATTTTTTACCTGCCGATGTGCGTATGCATGCTTTGTACCAGTTCAGCTTTCCAAACTCTATCCTTTCTCTGACACCCACCAAATGAGAGCAGACCGTCATCTCGGAATGCATTTTCTCGGTACATCATAATTTTTTCCTATTCCCATCTCCCGAGGTGTTCGACCCCGAAAGATGGCTTGGTGGTCGAGGAAAGGAAAAAGAGAAATTTTTTGTTCCATTTTCTAAAGGACCAAGGGCTTGTCTGGGGATGAGGTGAGTTGACCCCTTGACTTTCTGGGCCACTGCGGTTGTCAATTTGCTGAATGAGGTGGCAGCCTTGCGTACACAGAAATGTATATTATTCTTGCGCTACTATTTTCTCCCTTCGACATGGAACTTCACGAGACAGATGCCAAAAGCATGGAGTGGAGAGATCATGGAAATGCTATTAATCGCGCAACGGTAAAAGTTTACATTAAGCGAGATCGTTGGGCTTCGGAGGTAAATTGTTAGAAGTCTAGTACCTATTCTTCGCTATCAAACATCTCATATGCTACGGCCTGTTTTCCTCGTCTCGCCTCATAACCCAAACATTTTCCCGCCATTGTATTGGACGGGCTGAAGGAAGTTACATTCTGCAATCGATAAGCTGCATGAGGAATCCATGATACGATAAAGTGTGGTGCAAAGTGGGGGTTGCTCGCTTATGTGACTATGTACGTAGTATCTACACCTCAATCTTATAAAAAGTTATCTCTTGAAACAACGTGAATTTGTCGTTTCAATCCCAAATCAAATCTACGCCTTGCTCAAGCTTCGAAATTAAACCCAAAAGCTGTACCCAATAAACCAAAGTGTTGAACCGGCAATTCCTCTCTGGCGCGCCGGTAGAATCAAGTAATTCTGGTGCTAGAAGTCGCTGAAATCCTTTCTTGGCGTAAGGGAGTAGCTAAATCAACGAAAACGAGCAAAAAACAAAATTTAATTTGGAATAGAGTCAATCTATTAAAACCATAAACCGAGGTCAAATCTGAAAGAAAAAGCTTAGAGTAGGAAGATTGTGTATTATATCCTCCCCCTTCATTCAGAGTCGGAAGACTTAGTATCAGATTTGCTCGCGTCAGAATCATTATCAGAAGAACTCTTATTACTACCAGAGCTCTCTGGCTCGCTCTCCGGATCCTTTCTGGAACGTTTTCCTTTTTTAGAGGCTGAACCTTCTCCGAAAACAGCAGAATTCACCCCCTCCACTTTTTTACTCTTGTCATCCTTTCTATTCTTTTTCTTTTTCTTTTTATCCTTTACATTCTTTATACTCACATACTTATCTTTCTAATAGTCGGCGCGCTTATCAATTTCGAAAGCTCTCTGCAACTCGGTTGCCCCGCCATATGTTACTTCAAGATAACGGTCAAAACCACGCGAAGCTTTCGAAACCTTCTCGAAATGTGTATCGGTGAGTGTTGCCTTTTCACCTCTATTGTTATCTTGTTTGGATTCCTATTGTGTAATTGCAATGGCAGTTTGGAAAATTTTGATGTGTCAACTTATTATTATTGGGGGTGACTTGAGAGGCTTACTATTTCGAATCTGGCGGCTATTCTAAAAGCCCGAGTTTTCGTTTTGAGATTTCTTCTAGTGTTTCTTTGAAAACTTTATAATACGATCACTGTTAATTTTTAGGTTTAATAGAGATTCCTTTTCCTTCGTTCACTCTAAATTCCATTCCCAGATTTACTTTGTAGAATCCTTATTAAGAGTTAGATACTATAAAGATAGACAAATTCTAGATTTAAAGGATTTATCGAAAAATTCTACTTAGTTCGTAGTTAAAAATAAAATTCCTATAACGTGGTTTATCAGCGAGTCGATCATATCACCGAGTCGATCACTTTTCCTTGGCACTAAACTTCACACCCAAATAAATCAACCACAACATATTAAATTAATCATCGCTCTCAGGATCTGACGAACTAGATATATCTATAACTTCTTGACAAGTTTGTGCGTTGTGACTAGCTTTTCCACAAGTTCTACAGTGCTGCCTAGAAGATTGCCCCTCCTTACGACTAGACCCTGCCTCGCGTACGTCGCGTTGTACTTGCTCATCTACATCCTTCTGAGCTAAAATATCCCGCGCATCCTCTACTATAAGTGCCCCCCTTGACGGACACGAGTCTTTTTAGCCCTACGGCGTTTACTTAGGGCTTCATTTGCTGCTCAAAGGGTGCGCACCTCAGCGGATAGAAGGGTTATCTCGTGGGCCATTCGCTCTGTACCCTTTGCTAATGCAGTAACTGTCTCAAAGAGTGGGGTTGGCGAGCTCCCCTGATGACGGGCAATTCGATTTCGAACAAGAGTTGATTGTGAAAGAGCTTCGGTCGGGTTAGAAGGGGTCTGGGATACCCAAGGAAGGGAGTTGGCACTAGACGGCCGAGGGGGAGTTAGAGTCCGTAACCTTACGTCAAGCTTTGAAAGCACTGCTTGTGGGTTAAAAGGCACTAGGCCAGCTCCACGGAATCCAGCTTTAGCGTTTTGGATTGTTATTGACTCTAAATACGCTGCTTTGAAGGCTAGAAAGAACTTGACCTTAGTGATATAGTTGATATAAGCCTCGATAAAAGTCTTAATTTGACGACCGTACGCCTGTTTTAACACACTAAACATCTGACATCGAGTGGCTGGGTCAAATGAGAAGAGTGAGGAGGTAGTCCGAGAGTTATAATGTTGTGTGCCTTACAGTACTCTTGGAATTCGGCGGATTCGTGACTCTCATGCCCATCAAGGACTAGTATACGGTATAGACCCTTTGCTCGACTAGCAGTATACTTATCGAAGTGTTGTAGCTATTCTAGACCTGTCTCGTTATTGGTCTATCTATTACTTGTAGGTTTAATTACCCAATCGTTCAGAAGGTCGCCCTCAGTATACTAATTCACGAGATGATTCTTCCCTTGAACCACTAAAAATGGAGGCATACTCCAACCTTCGCTATTGATACAAGCAATTGCTGTAGCCCATTCCCGATTGCCTGGCTAAACTGCCTTGCCTCTGCCACGCTGATCGGCACGTGTAACTACTATTGTAGGGCAGATAACACCTATCATGAAGCCTGTCTCGTCGAAGTTATAGAAGTCGTAATCTAAAACGCTGTATTTTGCCCTTATATTCTCTACTAGTCGAAACCACGCGCCAATTAGCTCAAGATCTTCGCACAAGGCCCTTTGGAAGTCATAAGCGTGATTAAAACGTGTCTTTAAGGCTGGTTGTCGTTGTACGAATCGATGCGCCCAGAGCTTCCCGACGCGTTTCCCCCCCCGTGATTCAAGAATATAATTTGCCATATCTTCTACGCCAGCCAACCGAGGCGCAAACCCTCTTGAATCTAGGTCGAGTATATATTGAAGAAGTACTAACTCTTCTAATTCAGTCAATTTCTAATTAGGAGGTCAGCGTTCGCTGAGAGTAGTTCGTCCGTTCATTCTATCGCGAAGTGTAGAACGTGGCACGTTATAGAGTTTCGCAGTAGTCGTAGAGTTAAGTCTTTTGGTAGTTCAGATAGCCTCAATAGCTAGAATGATTCGTGCTTCTTGGGTTTGAATAGGCATTGTGGTTGTTGAGAAATCGCGTGTCAAAGTCAGGGAGTAAATGATGAGGGGAAAAGTGGCGAGGTACTGATATTGGCGAGGTGCTGATAAACCACGTTACGTGAAATCCAACTCATGTCTGTAAAAGGAAATTATCATATATGAGATGAGCAGCTGATCTGTGAAAGGAGATTGCTTGCTTGGTGGCTATCAAAAAGCTGTTCAAATAACTACAAGGGTCATCAACTCTGCAGCCTCAAAAAGCTCCCCCTTTTGGCCCACAGACCCAATATTACCAGAGATAATCAAAGTACCTATGCGCTCAAAATACTCAGGAAATTCCGGGGATTCTTTGAGAACAAGTGAAATTAGCACTTCTCTTTTACCTTGCTGAATGAGACTCATTCGAAGGCAGATGACCGGAGTCATAGGCTTGGTTTGGCTTGGGCCCTGGCAGTCCAGGAGATAGTCAGTTTTCATCGCCAGTCTCATCCTCGGGAAAGATACGTAGTGAATGACGTTCTGTATCCCTTCTTTCAGCTTAATTTCGCTTTCTAGTATGCCTTTCGTTACCAGTCCAGATATCGTGAGCAATCCACGAGAGATGGATCCAAATTCATCAATTGCCGACCAACTGACTTCACAGTTTTCTATCTTGCTAAAGTGTTCATGAGGTAATTGTTCTTCGAAATCTTCTCTCTCCATTTCTGTGAAGAGAATCTCGTCCCAGTACGAAGCCCAAGTTTCAACACTAGCCCAGGACCATGTCGGAGCGTTATGAGGGTATGGTCTGGGCTTCTTGTTTTTAGATGTCGTATAAATCACCCAAAGCAAGTCATCGTTAATGCTTTCTTCCCAAATTCCAGCCAGATATCTTGATTTCCTTCTAGAAGCCAATTGTTTAGCCAAGCCACTGATGGCTGTCAAACGATCTTTGGACTTGGTAAGAAGAAGTGCTGTATAAGAACAAACCATGGTACGCCAAATTCGTGCTCCATGGTACTTTAACGCGTCTGCGTATTCTTCCCGGCCGTCTCTGTAATTCTCCAGTGCCTCTGCGTACTCAACCTTGATCAAAGGGACTAAACTCCCGGAGTCAGAGCCTTGAAACCGGATTGAATTACATTCACAACGAATCGCTGATTTGCACTCGAAGAACATCTCGTAGCGACCGAAGTGAAGAGTGCGAGTTGAGAGCATACGTTCCTGATAAACCCAAGCCCGAGTTAGAAGTGGAGAGTACATCGTGGTAGGGTTGCCCTCAAGAAGAGACATAGAGCCATCAGATCCAAGGAATTCCGTCGAGTAAGTAGCTTCAATATGATGGTCGATCCGCTCTCTGAAGTAAAGACCATAATCTTCCCCATCTGGTGTCTTGCCAAAGATACCGCAGTCTGGCGTAGGCGAGAAAAGACCACCAACGCCGTTAGCAGAATGTGTTGCTGCAATTGTTAGAAAGCCATTGTTATACACAGACGCCATCTTTGCTGACTCAATCTCCCAATCTCTGGAATCATCTTGGATAATGCAAAGAGAGTCTACCCATATATAATCGAAGCCTAGTCTTCGAGTGAGCGAAATGGCATCGCGAAATGTGTTAGATAATTCTGCCCAAGCGATACCCTTTTGGCGATCATCAAATGTCGACTCAGTTGTGGTGATAATTTGAGTGTGACCCCAGCAGTGGCTGAGGCAAATATATTTTCCTCTCGAGCCTTTTGTTTCCACCAGCTTCACAGCCCCATCCTCAAGGCCAACGTCAATCACCCGAGTGGGAAGTTCTGGCTGTTCCTCGGAATCACAGAAGCTATCATGGTGGGCTGTTATACATCCGGAAATCCATCCTTTAATCGTGACTAGGGCCATTGAAGAATCCGTTGCTGGCGACGTTCTGTTGGAAACAGCAATATAATCCCATGAATCTGGAACGGCAGATTCCTCGCTCTCTGTGGCAAATATCTCAACTTCGAAACGTCGACTATTTTTCAAAAGAAAAATCAAGATTTTGGTCGAGTCCGCTTCTTCAATAAGCTCAATCCAAGGCGGGTAGAAGAATCGGAGGCTTGCGTGAAGAATGTCTGATTCTTTGATCCCATGCTGGTCAAAACACCCACGACATCCAGATTGGATAATCTTGCAACAATAGCATGACTTTGCTGAAGTATTGAGCTCTTCCCATGTAAATTTGGGGACGATGTGGCTTCGATTCCCGCCGTGTCCCCGTTCTATACGGTCCTTTCCTTCCGCCATGCTCTCGATTTGCCATGTTCCCTGAAACTGGTTGCAGAGTGCGCATTTCATCTTCGTTTATTACGCTTTGGAAGGTTTGTTGTGAAATCGTGATGTTGATGGGAATGCGATGCCCGCTCCAATGATGGGAGGGCCACAGCACTGAGGACAAGGCCGGATATTTTAGCCAATAGAAAGGACGCGTATTGTCCCCACCTTTATTGGGGGGCCATTTAAAGCGGCTCTACTTCTGCTTACTATATTGGAGTTGATAATAATTCTAATATTTTGTCTACTCCATAACGCGATAGATAACTGGGTGTGCTTCGAGAGACTCCGTTCCTATTCATCCAGAGAAGACATCGGCCAATTCCAATAACTCGCCCCACCTTTCATCTTTCAATATACGAATTCCACCCCCTCCAGTTCCGGTTGCAACTTTGTAATCATCAATTTTCGTGGTACCATAAACATATTCTCGCTCATCTCCCACAAGAGCAACGAGATCACGAATCCAGTCTTTCATAAGAGTTTCTTCGGGTGCGGTAGGCTTATGGGTAATGGAATAGCTAAGTGCGTTAGTTTGAGGACTGTAAGAAAAGAGAGAAATTGAGAGACATACTTCCAGAATGGCTTATCCATGGCATGAGCGACTCCAAAACTCATGGGTGCTACCTTCTCATCAATAAACGAGAGCCGGTATGCGATTCTATACCGCCATATGTCTTCCACAGGAATCCCGTGTTGAAATAAATTGTTTGCCAGAAATCTCGTTGGCGCTCTTACTTGCCCATCTGAAACAATTTTTCCGTACACCGCCATCCATTCTTCTTTCGTTGCGCTAGCTGAAGGCAAGGGATAACGTTTCAAGACGCGATCTGTGGTTGCTGGTGCATAATAATTTGATACCTGTAAGTGAAGTGATTCAAAGTTTGCCTCTGGCCCATTCGTAACTGCGTACAAAGTTTCCTCGTTTTCAACTTCGCCAACAAGTAGCTTAAAACCTCTAGATTTAAATTGTGAAGCAAACGCACCGCTTCGGTGATATTCGATGACGCCAGGCTGAATGAAAGAAGAGTCCGTGATAGGTCGAAACGTGTGGTGTTTTAATTTCATAATCATGGCAGCAAGAGTTCTAGCATCGATTTTCCGCAGCTGGGAGAGTTTATCGGAGTGTGATGAATCTTTAACAATATCAAATTTCGAACAAAGCTCGTCGAATTGCTCCTGACACTCCTCTGAAGTTTTTGGCTGGGCTGGGATCGCGTTTGAAATCATGACAAGTCGGTGAAACGCTGGGGCGACTGTTGGGTTTTGGAATTCGTACAACGTGTGTGTATGTACTGCAAATGCACCAGCACTTCTACCCGCCAGGGTCACGTTTTTGGGATCGCCTCCGAAGTGAGTAATATTTTCTTGTACCCACTGAAACGCAAGGCGTTGATCCCATAAACCATAGTTGCCGGACTCGCTAGTTTCGGACTCAGCCTGCAAAGCATCTCCAGCCAGGAATCCAAATAGATTGAGTCGATATCCAATGGCGACAACAATGGCGTTGAGTCCCCCAGAGGAGATGAGCTCAGTTGGATCCATTCCAGGTTCGTGACTTGGATCACCCATTTGAAACCTATTTTCGATTAGAATAGGGTCATGAAAGGCTCAATATCTCTAGTGAAAATTATACTTACCAGCCTCCATGTAACCATAGCATCACGGGCCACTTCTTGTTCGCATTTTCCGCAGTTGGGACGGGTGTCCAAATATTCAAACGCAAGCAGTCTTCTCCGAATAATTCTTCTGGGAGAGTTCCTGTTTTTGCCGACGTGTAATTGGAAGCTTGGTTGCAGATTGGCCCAAACTCTGTCGCATCAAAAGGATTTCCATCCTTTAGAGTATAACTATGGTTTGCGGGAAGTGGTCTTGGTTTACGCCAACGGTGGTCTCCCGTTGGTGGAAGTGCATATGGAACTCCGGCATAGCGACATGTCTTGGAATCATATTGAACTCCTTTGATTGTTCCTTTGGCGCCAAGATCGAGTTGTCTTTCAGTGATTTGGTACGAAATTGTGTTTCCCATGGTGTCGGAAGGCTGGGTGAGTTACTGCAGCAAAAGGAGTTTTGGGGCGTTGGAGAGTTTGGTTGTGATAAGGAGACCTTTTCTAGAGCTTGGAAGACAAATGAGACGAAGAAGCGCAGATTGATGCAAGAGTCATGTTAAGATGAAGAATCTCTCCTTGAAAGTGGATAAGTTCATGAGACCAACCATTCCTCCAGCTTACCGACACCGGGGCGACGGACGCCAATCCCCCTCCCCCACCTTTGGAAATGAATCAAAACTGGGTCGCTATCTCCACGTTAAAGTTTGAATTTCGTGACGATGGATAAAGAACGTGGCTGGGGAGGTTAATCCCAGCATCCGCTCCAACGGTTTCGGCTAAAATTCTCCAAGCTCTATGGAACAATTTCAATGCTTCTCAGTTGAAGACCAGTTACCCAGCTGTAATCACCAAAATTATCAAGTTGCGCCTTCCGTGTATTTGTCTAGCCAAATTGACCGCGAAGTTATTTATACCCCGAGGATAACTTGCCGCACAAAAGGCATCGTAATCGGCCTCGCGTCTGTTTTCTGAATAGCTGAAATTCGTTTCAACGCCTCACAGAATTTCTTTTCTGTGATTCTCGAGTACAACCATTCTTGGTGTATCATATCCGTAGTTTCTAATGCCGCAATAAATAGGGACCATTGAAATTCATAGACTGGTTGGTGGGTTCCGATCGGACAGAGATATCTAGCGAACTTCAATAATTCCGCGAGGTATTTGCCCGATTCTGGGAATTCTTGTGAGCCGAAGACCGTATTGAGCCTTAGAAGATATATCCTCAACGCGTAAAGCATTGTAGCGGAGTTTGCGCAATTCAATTTCATGGCTGGTTGAAGGGTCATGGCTGAAGAACCGTAGTAGAACACAGCTGAATATTTCTGTAGAACGTTTTAGCAAGTGTTCAATGGGTGTGAGGCGAAATTATCCGAGAGCATTTAGAACAATCAGGAAACCCAAAGCTCCAATTATTCTAAACGGTCTCGAATAATTATTTCAGTTGTGCTAGATGACTGGGATGATAAGAAAAGGGATGCTTCTGTGGGGAGGCGGAGCAAACGGCTTGAACTAACCACTTCTATCAAGTCTAGCTGCTTATTGAGATCTTCCCACTTGGTTTCATCCACCTTCTCTTGGAAATCGAGGCAGATTTCGCTCGTATTTGAAAAAATGATTAATATCTCCATCATCATATCCACTGGAAGACAACTTTCGATGTCTCTGATGCTTTGACTAATTGGATATTGGGCCCCCCAGTTCAGCTGCAAAGCAAGACGTGATTCGGATAAAATGGTGGTCAGCTCTTTGGGGTGTTCTTGAAAATGATAAATTAAACTTGGAGTGCTGCCGAGGAAGGTGCATTGTGAATCCAATTTCATGAGCCACATAATGAGTCGAGAAACAAAACTTCGTTCCGCTTTGCTGTCCTGGTCGTGAGAAGGAGAAATGGCGAGGCCGTGTTGTTTTATATACTCTGTTGTTGTCAGGCTTAAACGGTCTAGCTTTGCCTTGCTGAAGAACTTTTGTCCCGACATGTATACATATATACAATAAAAGCTTCCCAGTCTAGAAATATGCGTGGAGAAACGGTTTTCTTTAAGGGGTTTCATGATTTCTTGCGTTCCACTTTCATAATGCGTGAGGGCAGCCAGCTGCAACTGTTGTGAGTTGGGAAGGTGAAAAGCCATGTCGGCCAACGAAATGGCGACGATAAAATGGAGAAGCATCTCAGAGTTTCGTAAAGCGTGGCGCAACAAGAGGGCAGGAGTTGACCATTCGGGATCTCGAGTAGTTTGTGAAAGAGAAAATGTTGTTCGAAAATGATTAAGAGCTCGGTGGTCATCGTCATTGAGAAGGATCCCACATTCTGGGGTCACGCTTTTGGACAATTCTTGGATTATTTGGAACTGAGACCAAGAGCCACTTCCACCATCGTGTAGCACATTGGGCTGTTTTGGAAAGGGTAGTGATAGCCCGGTAATATGATGCAAGGCGCCATTAGGCTCTGGAAGAGAAAATGAGTGTATTGATGAAATGTCGTAGGGATCCAATATTGAGGTATCAAAGTTAAAAGATGAATTGCTACCAGGGGACGACAGAGCTATGGTTGCAGTAGATGCCATTGGTTGGTCATACACAAAGGAATTTGGGGAATGAACCCCATTCATAGCATCAGGCTTTCCTAACAGTATATTGGGAGGTGAGCTCGTAGTTGATAATGGCTTTTGCAATAGCGGAATCGGTTGTTGAGGAATCCGGGTTTGGTCTCGAATGCCTGGGATGATACGAGAGTGGGCTTGATGACAGACGAGTTTTAGACGTATGCACCTTCCACAAGAAGGCACGCCTTCATCACACTTCACTTTTTTGGAACGACAAGTCAAACATCCTATGAATTGTTAGTTTTCTCATTGCTCTAAATATTCTAGGACAATAGTAGTATATTGTCTGAAAAGGTTAGGAGAATGGGAACTTGGATTCCTCGATTCTTCTAGGCATTCCCGAACAATGGCTGTAGTTGTTCTAGATAGTTTGGCACAACGGTATCTGGTGTGGGCAAGAAAATCATACCTGATTTTGATCTCCCCGTGAGTTTTCCGGTCATCCCGCGACGTACAGATCCGGAAGGCGATTGGCTATTCGTCATTGTCCTTGGTGCTCATGAAAATATATCATAAACTGGATATTGGCGAGACACATGCTTGTATACTCTCTATCGGTAACCCATAAATCTCTTTGATGCGATGGTGTTCAGGTGGATTCGTCGGATTCGTGGGGTGCGTCGAAAGATAAACAAGGTGGGGAATCATCTTGGCCACGTGGGTATTCCTCGGCTAAACCCCTGCGTCGTGGACTTGCGATAAAGTTAAAGAGGCAGCACTTCACTCTCCAGATTCGAAATTGTTCAGGAGTCTTATGCCATGTGTTTTTATAGAAAGACGGAGTGGCTAGTACTTTGCTTTTAAGTGCAATGAGCTCGGGTATCCCCAGATCTTTGAAGATTACTTCTACAACTTCTTATTTCCCAGAACATTCCCGCTTGAATTACTCGGAAGTTGGCCGCTTTTAGTGGATGCTCACAGGGGAAAGGGCAAGGATTTCGTCGCGTTTTTCATCGAGTGAAAACTCTTTGTTACCGATGAGATGGGGAGAAACAAGGGAACATGAGATCCCCTAGATTGCCAGCATCGGGGTTCTTATCGATTATCAGTTATCCGACGAGTCCATTGTGTATTGGGACATTAGTCATGCCATCGTCGGCAAGAAATACCGAGAACATGTCTTCCATAAATTCTTTCCTCTGTCCGCCATTGAACGTCAACACTTCAACATGGTTTCTTCAATCAACGAGAAAAGTGCCGGCGGCCAAGAACTCAGCATGGACATCAAACCCCCCGACTCTCTAGCACAGACACAGGATGCCGAAGATTTGGCAACTGGGGAGGTCTTCATTGAAGAGGAAAAGGCACTTTTACGAAAGATTGATTGGCAGTATGACAACTTCTCCGTTTATTGGGAAGAATCGGCTAACAAGTTCCAAGTTTGATGCCTCTCATGACTTGCTCATATTTTTTGCAGTTCCTCGACAAGAGCAGTTTAAATTACGCTTCAATCATGGGTATTATCAAAGATACCCATCTAGTCGGTCAACAATACTCGTGGCTTGGTAGTTCTTTCTATTTCGGATACTTGATTGCGAACTACCCAGCGTCATTGGGTTTCATCAAATTTCCACTTGCAAAGTTTTTGGCGGCATCGATGTGAGTCATCGCTTCTCTACCGAATCGAGGGTTCTATTTTTAATTGATGATAGCGTTGTATGGGCCGTTGTTTTAAGTTGTCACGGTGCTGCTCAGAACTTTACAGGATTGGTTGTCCTTCGCGTACTGCTGGGAATAACCGAATCTACCGTAAGTCCGGGTTTCAATCTCCTCACGGGAATATGGTACAAGCAGTCTGAACATGCCTGGAGACATGGTCTCTGGTTCGTGGGAAATGGTATTGCCAACACCTTTGGTGGTCTGTTGGCATATGGAATTGCCCATATTGATCATAGCCTTGCGACATGGAGAGTAAGTTAGACGTGTACATTTTAGCAATTATTATACTGATACAAGAAAATAGTGGCTCTTCATCATCTTTGGACTCATCACATTTACTTGGGGTGTCTTCCTCTATTTCATGTTGCCTGACGCCCCATTAACAGCCAGCTTTCTCAATTCTCGTGAGCGCGAAATTGCCGACCGTCGACCACAAAAGACATTGCACAGTTATAAAACCAATGAATGGTCCCGAGATCAATGCATCGAAGCACTCAAGGATCCCAAAACTTGGCTACTGGCCTCTCAAATATGTATTGTTTCCATCAGTAATGGAATCGTCTCGAATGTATCTTCAACTCCATGCTCCCTTTCTTTCACCCTAACTAAGCAAACACTTAGTTTGGTTCCCTTATTGTAAAATCCTTTGGATACAACGAACTTGACACCATCCTACTTCAGATGCCTTCAGGTGCCTTTCAAATCGTCTCGGTCCTTACAGCGACCTACTTGGCATCCCGTCTTCGAAAGTCGCGATGCATAATCATCATCGTCGGTTACCTCTTTGCTCTGCTAGGCATCCTCCTCGTAAAGCTTCTCCCATCTAGCAACAAACTCGGACGTCTTTTCGGATATTGGTTGATGATTGTTTATTCCTCCGCTTTCCCTCTCATGCTCTCCCTCGTATCTTCCAACACAGCGGGATATACCAAAAAGACAACAGTCAATGCCATCTTCTTCATCGGGTATTGTGTCGGAAACATTGGCGGGCCTCAGTTGTTCCACTCAAATGAAGCACCTACGTATCATGCGAGTTAACCCCTATTCCTGATTATCTTGAAATTGTATCTGACATCTTGCAGACCGCATATAATGGTGCACTCAGTTGCTTATGTATAGCAATCGTGATCGTCATCTCGCTTCGCCAATACATGGATTGGGAAAATAAACGTCGAGATCGGGCACAGGGCGTTTTCATTGATCCTGAGCCCAAAGACGAGAGTGCGGAAACTGAAGATGAAGATAGTGGTTTGAACCTTCAAGTGGAAAGAAACGCCATGACGGACTGGGAGAACCCGCAATTTCGTTATTATTTGTAAGACATATTTAGTATTGAAGAATTAGAATTTCCATGCATCGATACTGTCGTTACACATTCTGGTGAATAGCACCTTGCACGACAGCCTAGTTGATCCACGTGCTTTGGCTCATGTGAGTGGCTTGCCACTCACATACTTAAGCTCACAGGATCCGACCCCTCTTTACCTTTACTCTTCATGCAATATAGATATAGGAATACAAACACTTATTGCATCACACTTTATGACTACCAAGTCATACCAACAGATACTATCGCCAGAATTATCTCTCAGCCCGTTTTCTGGAAAAGTACTTCTTGCAATGGATCCGGCATCACTCCCCCGTTACTGTATATATTATTGGGTCTTGCAGCTTGCCCTTCAGGAAACTTAATCTCAAAATCCGCAAGCAAAGAACCGATAATGAGCTTATTCATAGCACTTGCAAACCACCTTCCAGGACAAGTAAGTCTCCCACTTCCCCAAGCAAGATTTCCGGGCTCGATTCCTGTGAACTCATTAAGTGGCTGGGTCTCGTTCGATTGAGATGACTTAAAAAATCGATATCCATCAAAAGTTGTGGGGTTCTCGTAATATGCCCGGTCTTGAGTCATGGCTTCGGCAGCCATATTTACGAAAGTTCCTTTTGGTAAAACTGAACCGTCGGAAAGTTTTATAGGTGCCATCACAACTCTGTTGAACGCAACTATTCTGGTCAGTAGAGCGAGGAGGGGGAGAATTTCTGGGAATTCAAAACTTACGAGCATCAGGTTGGTTGCGCCTCATGGACTCTTTCATAAAGCTGTCCAGGCGTGGAAGTTGTTTGATTGTGCGATGCTCCCACACTCCTCCATTTTCTTTCAAGGCAGTATGAACTTCTGCCCGCAAATCTCCAAAATATTCCCTATTTTCGCACAGATCGTAAATGGTGTGTACAGCTGCCATAGTTGAAGTGTGAAGCTGCACTTGTTAGCTAAAATTTAAAATTGAACAAAAAAGCACTCACTGCTGCAGAAGTCAAGACGAGCAACTTTAGAACGATTGACATGGGTTCTACTACATTGGATGTTTCAACCAAAAATCCCAAAAGATCATCTTGTTTTTCCTGTACCTCCTGGCGCTCTTTGATTGCTGGCCCCAAGATATTCAAGGCGTCCGCCAATATCGTATCGATTTCACATTTTGGGGCCACGAATGGTCGCACAAGTGAACGAAGAAAGCGAGGCCAGGGTCGCAGAGCATTTGCTGTACCTACCACATTTGCCAGATACGCTGAAACAACCTGTAGCCATCGCTCGTCTCGGGCAAGTGGTAAGCCTACGAATACGCGTGAAGAGACCTGCAGCCTTTTAACAAAATATTTCGTAAATGAAAACATCGCGGAAATTGAGTAAGTGGATTTGTTAAGGGCCTTTCGTTTTGGAGCAATAAATAGGAAGTAAGGGATAATCTACTTACGCCAAGTACCATTGAGTATACATATGAATACGTTGGAACTTTCAAAAAGTCTGCTTCATGGTTAGCATAGTACCAACCTGGAATGTGAGCATAGAACCTTTGGTTGTAGCGGCGGAGAGAAACTGCGACATGGAGCGAACAAGCTCTTCCGCCATTTGGGGTACAAGGGCTGCTGGTCAAGATAGTTAGTGGTTGTCCGAACTCTGCAAAGTAATGCCAACGTAGCTGTTGGGTCAACTGAACTCTGCACACATCAGAGTGTTGCCGATTTTGCAAAATGACATCAACACCACTGTAGTATCCCAAATGCCTTTCTACTAGCGCAACAGAATGGCTAAGCTTTGCTTCTGGTAGCATGCGAAGTTCGGGCAGATACTTGGGTGGCAAGATGAGGCGTTCCATATCCTGAGTTTGGACGATAAACTTTTCATTCTCCGACTGAATAGCATCAAGTCAGTACTCGAAGGTAACTTGTCAAGGGTAGAAAATACCTGCTGGTAACCTTGGCAGACAAGAAGGTGTCCATTTTTGACAAAATCTCTCTTGGCAGCAGAAATATTTAAATTTAAAATTCCAGGGTCATGCCCTAGTCTCTTGGCAACGAGTTGAGAACGATTAGAAAAAATAATGGAGCACAAGAAACAAAGCGCGGAAATTGTAAGAAAAACTATCATTAGAGACATGGCGCGATCCATCTTCCAGAGATTCCTGGCCAAAATGATGGGGTTTCGCGTCACCTAAATACAGATGCTTATCTCATTCGCCTATGTTCTGAGGTGGCTGTTGGTCACTGTTGGAAGTATGATGATTGGAAGGCTCGGCAATTCCCTTTTTCAGCCTAAAGTTCTAATTTTAGCACCACCCTTTCTGGACATCTGATTACCAATGGACGAAAAAGATATTTACATTTTTTGTTTAAGAGACTGTACTCTTTCTAGCTGGGTTGGTCTACCATATGCGAGTGCAAGATTCTCAACACGACACAGAATTCCCGCTATCCTCTTCGCCGAAATCCCTCTCAATACAGACATCATCTCTGCTCGCTCATCATGTGACTCAATTTCGTACTCCCCCAATAATATTCTAGGACTCTTTTTTGGAGCAAAATCTCCCGTGTTCACACCTTGGCGTTTCTTTTCTTCCTCGAGGGTTGTAACACTCTCCACACCAGAGAAACTTAAGTTCGTACTAGTGACCAGTTTCTCACGAATCATTATTGATGAGGATACCAAGCAGGAAATTGTCTTGAAGTTCTCGCAGTCCAGAATAACACTACAGTGGCCAAGAGACCTTTTATGGAACGCCAGAATAGCGTCCGCTGGCTCCTTACGATGGCACAATTCTGCTTCAATATCTTCTAAAACCACAAGTGTCCGTTCCACACACCGACAGTTGAGAAAAGACGGGGAGAACTGGTTTCGGATGAATTTTGGGGTATTTCATCAATCTCAAACGCCCTTGTGGTGTCTTAAAATGATGGAAAGCTGTTGTTGGCTTGGAATCGGGTACTTGATGCAGAAGAAGTTCCTACCGGTATCCCGTTGGGCATCTGGTTGACGTGGTATCGCCCTCGATAGCCGTCTATCCAAATATCAGCCGACAAGTCTTCAACACAACTTCAGTCTTATTCTTACTAGAGGCTGTAAACTCTGGTCCAAACTCAGAGGCTTCCGAGTCTAAGATACAGTTCTGTGGGGGCTGCGGTTCTTTCCAGGAAAGCCAATTCGGGCTTGCCATATATCATCTGGACTGAAAGATTGGCGATTCGCTTGATTCAACATTCCTTCAACCCTCCCCCTTCCCTCATCAACGTGCATCCCGTCTGTTGATAGATACAGTGATATCTGTACAAGAAAGCCTGTTATTATTTCTGCAGGCAGCAAGGCAGAATAGAATTGATGGTTTATATAATTAGAAGTTTATCCTTGGAGAAATAAACTAGAAATTCAAGTCTTTCACTCTTGCTTCTTGGAAATATATCATTGCAAGAAGTGCTGCACTGCAACACTGTCCATCAGGTTTATTACTGTCTGGCCAACCAAGTCTTTGACAGCCTCATCGGATAGGATGGTGTGGCAGGACGGGTCTCTGGAGTGACAAGGCTCCAGCTGATGCGAAAGACAAGGACTTCTCTGGCAATTCTCCCACCAGGACTCAACAGTATATGTGAAGGCTGTTGAGCTTCGGGGGGCGATCTATTTGTTCAAAAGAGGGTCTTCGGCATCAGTAAACCCCTGTTTTGTCTGCCTTGCATTTGATCTTGTCGAGTACTCGTAGTGATGTCAGCCGAGAACAATGGAGTATAGGAAATGTACCTTTTTATAACCACATTTCTCCCACGCAGAATTGAATGGTCTATGGCTTTGATTAAGACAGATATATTTCCCGTCCTTTTTATCTCCAAACCCGAGAGTAGTGAACATTTGTCCAGAAGGATGATGAAAGCTTCAGATTAATTTCTCCACGTTTGCTGTAGTTTTAGAAAGAATAGAACTGTTGGTGAGAAGTGGGGATGCTTCCAACCCATCGCATTAGATTGAAACTACAACAAATGCATGCCCTGTTTTTACCAAGAAAATCTATATTAGCCGGATGTAGCCCCGCAGTCGAGAACGTTGCATTTGCACCGTTGTGCGATCGAGTCCTGATCGTTCTGATCGTTCCACAAATATTAACCCCAACACCAAAATGAAGGGCATAATTGTGTGCAGGCTTTCCAACAATTACGGCGCCCCTTTACAGAGCTTGTGATGTTTCCCACTCATTTGTTCAGCCATCATTTAAAATGAACGACCTCTGTACTGATTTGGAGGACGATACGAATTATTTGGACATCTTTTCAGGTTTACTCTGGATCTGCAGCTAACATTCTATATGTGGCTGCAGGTAGTGCAACCAACATGTATTTCTGCCGGCATATTTGATAGACAGGGAAGATGAAATGGGTGTAGTCCCGGGCGGATTCTAAATTGGTACATTTCCGACTGCCCTCACCACGTTGGTGTAGTGTTTTTATATTTTCCGCTCTGATACGGAGTGAGTATTCTTCAATTCAGCAGAATCCCTATCTTTTAGAACATTTTTGTCAAGCTTCTCACGGCCACTTGCCTTAATAAATCGCTGGCATAGAATACCATGGGTGACCTATGTCCTACTATCCTGGCACTTTGCATTTTTATGCCACTTTTGGCGACACTGTTGGTTGCTTTGCGATATCAGGCGCGCCGCATCAAAGGAATTAAGCTCGGAGCTGATGATTATATGATACTTGTTGCTTTGGTATGTAATACACCATCCCTGCGTGGTTAGAACTCGAAACTGATTCACAAGCTTAGGCTTTTGCTATTGGCTTCGCGATAGACGTGCTAATTGTTGCGTTGGTGCTTTTTGTGGCTTCTAGAGCAGAAGTTATAGACTAAATATTTTAACATAGATTCCCAATTCGTAAGACTCGGTGCTCATCAAATCTACGGAGAAAATGGCTTTCCAATTCTTGGACCCTGGTTCGTCATTTATGGAAAGGCAAGTAATGAATCTTTATCACCCTGTCTGTTTTAGAGACGTCTTGGCGAAAGAAATCTAACAATCAATTAACAAACAAACTACGCTGCCCAGCTTCTTTGGTACCCTTGTGTTGGGACTACAAAAATAAGTATTCTGTTATTCTACAAGAGAGTATTTTTCGGTAAAAACTTTGGGCTCCTTGTGCTCAGTATGATTACTTTTGTTTCTGTATGGATGATATCCTTCGAGTTAGCGCACTTACGTGAGTTTCATGGAAATTCTTTCCGGAGAAAGAGCATTCAGTTAACAGTCGAAGTGGGGTGTGTCCCTATATCTGGGTCTTGGGCGGCGGAACGAGGGGATTACACTTGTGTCAATGCACAAGCTTTGTATACTGCAGGAAGCGTATCGGATATTTTGACGGATCGCAAGTTGAACTGAGCTTCTCCATCGTGTCTATATGTTAATCCCATTCTTCCAGTTGCCATTCTTGCCCTCCCGGTATATGATGCCTGGAAGCTCCAAATGCCAAAAGCTCGCAAACTTGCGGTCATTGGAATATTCCTTCTCGGTGCACTAGTAGTAATTACGGGCATTATACGTTTGGTTTATGTTGTCGACGCATTTACAGCCCTTGCGTCAAAGACCACAGCAGATAAGACTTGTGAGTGACCCCAATACGCCTATTCCCAGCCATAATCATTGAACAAACAAGATCCATTCGTGCCACCTATATTCCGGGCAATGATTGAAACAAGCCTTGGTGTTGTGAGCGCTTGTCTACCTACTCTACGTCCATTTCTCGGGTATATACAATTCAAAACATCATGACAAGTCTCCGGAACATTATATCAAGGCGTGATCTAATGCAATCGAACAGCTCAGCCGAAACCATCAAGTGGAATTATGGTGAGAAAAGACGTTTCACTTGGGCGAGAACAGGTATCATATATGGGTCCCATTTTGGAGGTTGTCAGTTTGAGCACGATGGAGAACTTAATATCGTAGACCTATGCGACAAATCCTGTGGAAGCATGAATTGATGAGATTCATAACAAAAATAAACCTGAGTGTGGAGGAGTTGGCAATAGTATGTTAATCTCAATTGTGCAAGACATGTCGCCATTGCCAACGACATATTCAGTTGGGAAAAGAAGTAAGAAAGTCGAAAACATGTGAAGAGGAAGGGTCTGTACTTTTCTCATCCGTGAAGATAATGATGAAGGAATCCAATCTCGGCACTGAAGCTTCAAAGCGTGTTCTTTACGGAATGTGCAAGGAATGGGAATTGGTGCATCTCAACCTCTTAAAAGAGAAGAGTGTCCTTGGTCCGATGGTCACTACATACTGCCAGGGACTGGGATATCATGTGAGTGGAAATGAAGTTTGGAGTCGAAGTACGGATAGGTATGCTTGAGAAAGGTTGCTTTCAGGCAGTATTCGGAGTTCGGGAACTAGTTTTAATGGCATGAAAATTAAAGATTTTGTCTTTAAGCTACACAAAGAACATACCGGTGATGTGTGCGACCACTGCATCTGTGAGAATTAATTATTGGGTGGTAGGTAACCTTCGCTAATAATGCCATTAGGATCCCTAGAAAACTATTTCTTTGCAGCGATTCAAATTTAAAATTCCAACCATTGAGAACTTTGGTTTAGGATGAGGGATAACAAGAAATTATAGGAGAGAGGCTGTAACTCGCAAAGTCATTTTTGATTCGAAGTCCCAGTAAATAGAGCTGTCCATGTACTGCAAGTTGGCATGAAGCTAGTTCCAAGAGAAGAATCACAAACGGCTGAGGTGAGGGCCGGGAAGAGTTCACCGAGTAGCTGACATGCTTAGGATACAGGGGGAAATTCCACCAACGTGCTTTATTCACTTAGCCGGGACTAACGCAATAAAAATGTTGGTTAGTTTCTTCACTTTTCAGTAATTGACTGCATATCATAGATTTGGTAGCTGTTTATGGTCTCTCACTCCTTAGAACTCTTGCTCCTATACCACGACAATTCTAGAATTGAAACGTCTTCCCAACCAGCTCCTGGGTTAAAACCCAAAGTCGTTCCGCTTTTCCGGTGTCAGTCACAGAATCTGGAAGAGGCTTGGCTTGACAGTCCTCAAGATAGACATTTGAAGATCCTGCCAAAGAATTAGTATAGAATCTCTGAGGCGCCACAGTGGTGAACAACCCACCCGTAAGCTTAGGATCAAGAGCCGCAACCAAAATAGTGCTGATGCCCTGAGAAACACTCTTCATTGGCATCATACTGAAAAGCTGTTCCGCACTCTCCTTCGGAATATGTCGCCAGATTTCCGTTTTGATCGCTTATCTCTAATTAGTATTCACAGTTCAAGATTCAGAAATTGGGACATTACCTCCTGGGTGGACACAAATACTCGTGATTCCTTTCTCAAAAAGAAACTTGGCAAGTTGAACAGAGTAAAGCAGAACAGCAGTTTTACTCTGCCCATAGGCAATTGTTGGAAGGTATCCGAGACCCCAAGGAAGTCCATATGACTCGCAAAGTTCTTTCGGGGGGTATTCATCCTCTGGGAGAGTGTTACCCTCGAAGTTGTAATCTGCGAATCGAAAAGGTGAGAAGTGGAACCCGTTACTACTGATGTTGACAATTCGCGTCTCTCCACTATCGAGAAGTTTCCCCATGATGCTGTTCGTGAAGAGGAATAAACCTAGGTAGTTGGTTGCTAGATGCATTTCAAAGCCACTATCGCTTAGGGTGCGTTCTGGAATATTCATGACGCCGGCATTATTGATGAGGATGTCGATTTTAGCTTCGGGGTATGCGTTGACTTCTGCAGCTGCTGAACGCACCGAGGCGAAATTCGCGAGGTCGAATGTCAGAAGACGGGTTCTTGCGAGAGGATATTGGGATTTCAGATCTGCTTCGACGGTTTGGATTTTCTTGGTGTCCCTTCCTGCCAAAACAAGGAGTCCTGGAGTTTTAGAGGCAAATGACATCGCTAAACTGGCACCGAGTCCATTTGGACTAACACCAGTGATGAGGACTGTTGATATTTTAGTATTTTGGTCTTCTTGTTTCAGTGATGAACTAACTTATTTTGTCTCTGATCTCGTTCTCAAATTTTGAACCGACTTCTTCTCCTTCGGTCTTGTCTCCGAATTCAAAATATGTCGACATCTTAGTAACCTGCGTATGAGGGGTAAAATTGACCTGCGTGTAAATTTAAAAAACAATGAGCACATGTTTGGTCTCCGTGGGTATTAGCTGCGAACCAACAATTCCAACAGTTTGATATTCGAGATGCTACAAGCACACCAATTAGAATCCTTGTGGGTATTTATCATAATCATTCTGGCTAAACTTACCATTGGTTCGTTCATGGGCGACATAATATCTCACCGCATAATATGTTGTACAATCTCAAACTCCTTGCCCTTGAAACTGAAAATAACTAAAAGATCAAAAGGATAATGGGGGTAAAGCAGCATATGCAAAATGCTTAGAGAGCTTCTCCTAGTTTATTTATCAGTCACTCAAACAAACAGTAAAGAAAAACTAAGCATTCCACATCACTCCCACCACGAACCCACAGCGAAAACCCAGCACCATGAAAAACGCGGTCGTATTCGAAGACCTCCGGGTCTCAATTGTCGAAAGTTCAATCCCCAAACCCGTCTCCACCAAGTAGTGATAAAAGTAAAAGTAGAAGTCTCCGGAACAAACCCCAAATATTGGAAAACACACTGGGTTCCCCCGGAGAAACTCCCCACGAACATGGGCGACAATATCGCAGGAACCATTCATGAAACTGGTCCGGATGTGACAGGTTTAAAAGTACCAAGTAACTCTTCTGAGATGCGTCGTTTCTTCTAACCCTAAGAGCTAGAAAGGCGATTGTGTATTTGCATTACACCAAATCCAAACTCCGGGTGGTAGTTACGCCGAGTACGCAATAGCATGGGATTATATCACTCAACCCATTCCTCCTAATACAACATTTGAAGGCCGGTTCAAATCCATCAATTTGATTCCCTCTTGTTAAAAAGATTCCAGAAGCATCAACCATTCCCCTCGCCGCTCTCACAGCATCTCTGGGTCTATACCGTACCCTCACCCTGGTCCCCAATCACGAAAGAAACACCAATTCTCATATACGGAGGCTCCTCAACCCTTGGTGCGTTCACCATAAAACTCGCGAATTTCTCAAATCTCCATCCCATACTTACAGTAGCAGGATCCAGCAAAGATTTGGTATCTTCACTTCTTGGTCCCAGGAAAGGAGATAGCTGCATCGACTATCGCGATGGTCTTGAAGCCGTAGAAGCCAAGATCTGAGAAGCAGTACAGGGAACTCTAGGACTAGCATATGCGTTTGATGCTATTAGCTAAAAAGGTACTAGCAAGTTTTGTTTAGCCGCCTTGAAATCGGGTGTGAAATTTGCTCATGTGTTGCCACTTGAAGATGCGGTGGAGGTCACTGATGGGAAGGAAGCGAGAATTGCGATGTCAGGAGATGTGTATGGTGCGTATGGGGAAGATAGGAACCAGAGAGAGTTTGCCAGGCAGATGATGGTTTTCTTTCCGAAGAGGTTGGGGGATGGTTCGTTTTCTGGTCATCCGTATGAAGTGGTTCCGGGTGGGTTGGGAGCTGTTGGTAGAATTTTGCAAGATATGAAAAATGGGAAAGCGTCTGGTAAGAAGTTCGTATTTCCTATTGGGGATACTGATGGTCTTTAATTAATGTCGGCTATCTAAAAGTATGTTTTAATACCACAGCTACGTGGCTCTATGAGGACTGAAGATCTGATATAAAGGAAGCATCTAGTTGCCAGCCTATTTTCACATAGCACCATACGCAAAAGCCGCCGCAGCACCAGCAACCAAAACAGGTTCCTTTGTAATAACAGCCCCTCCTGCCCTCGAACTACTAGTACTGGTCCCAATAACAGTAGCCCCTGTTCCACTCCCGGAAACAGGAGTACTGGTTCCACCACCACTTCCCCCACTTCCATTATTATCCAGTCCAGTAAGTGACCTCGCCGAATCACCAATACAGGTCAAACCCGGAGAAACCTCCGTAGTAATTGCTCGCTTCTGCACTGATAGGATAGCTCGGGCGGTTACCTGAGCAGCATCGGTGGTGCGAATACCGCCGTTGCCTTGAGGGGACTCGTGTGCTTCAGAGCGAGAGGAGAGGGAGGCGAATCTGCTTGAGTCGCGGGAGGAGAAAGATGCTGAGCGACTAGAGTCTCGGGATGAGAAGGAGGCGCTGAAGGAGGAGACGACGGGGCCGGAGAACCCGCCGTTTACGCAGCAGTAGTTGTTGAAGATGCTCCCTCCACAGGAGTCGATTTCTGATTGTGCGATGACGGGGGAGAGGAGGGTGAGTAAGAAGAGGATGAGAGTTGAGGATTTCATTTTGAGTTTTGGTGATTTTGTTTTTGAGATTGGTTATTAATATGTAAACACAAGAGACAGATAGTGATGAAGTGTGATATTAGAATCGTTCGGGGTTTTATATTCTTTTCTCGCACGCCCTAGGTACCTCAAATATTGAAACTTCTTAATGGAAATGAATGATATCATACAGCTGCGGTTCTGCGATCTTAGTTGGCAATTTACGTCAAGCGACCTTTCCTATTTTGTAGAAAACATGTCGATGAAAGAGATGCATAGCCGCCGGGAATAAAAAAAAGGTTCAAAGTCCCCAGCCAGTTGCGTCTTTGGGGAAAGATCAACATCTGAGGTCGCCAATTCCCCGAAAGTAGTTTCACTAGATCTATCACGCTAACTTTAGCGTATAGTCTAAATCAACATCCTCCCGAGTTAATTCGTCGCCATTGTCTGTACCAAGTACCTGTTCCTATACGGAATACGAGCCTTCCACTTTGTGTGACCCACTGAGAAGTGGCGCTTAGGACGCTTGGGGGAACTGACGGAAGGGAGGAAACAAGGCAGCACCACTGACCTTGAAATCAAAATCAAGCATAACCTCACTCAACAGACCATTTCTTCTTCCAAATCCAGAACATCCCGTGAGGTTGCCCACCACTGCACCAATTCCCAATGATCCCCAAAGGACCCAACACACCATCCCAATCCCACTGAGGGCCCAAAGCATAATCCTTATTTATTCGCACCCTCCCCTCCATCGTCACCCAACCCGTGAGATCAAACCCCCCAACCCTGTCAACGCCTCTACTCTTCAACTTGATTTTCCCATGCTCATCAACCTCCTCGGTCTGAAAACGAATTCTTTTCATGGGCGGATCGATCGAGGATCCGATAGGATCCATACGCAAGCTGTAGTATCCAACCCATTCCCCGTCCTCAAGAAAAGTGCGGGAGATGACCATAGGGAGTTTCCCATCTGGTGGTAATTCCGAGAATGGTAATCCCAAATTCAGCAACTCCTTCAAAGGAATTCTATCCACCTTGGGCGGCACTATCCAACGCTCTGGACGTTTCTGACATCTCGCTAGTATTTCGTGGGTGAAATAAATCGCGGGCACAGAATAGCGTACTGTGTCCAAGGAAGCCAGCTGCTGGAGGGGTATTCTTAATAAAAGAAGCAAATCTATGTGTTTCGAATCCTGCAACTCGAGTGCCGTTGCTGTGTGTTGGAGGAGCGTCAAGGCGAGGAGGAAACGGATCACCTCCTTGTGTTTACCGCCTGGGTGATTGCATCGGTGAATCATCAAACTCTTCGAAACGTGTTGCAGTAATGGGTATCCTTGGATGACGAGTTGGGGAGCAAATGCAGCTATGGAAGAACAAGGGACACACTTTTGTAATTCTTCCTCGAACTTGTCTTTTGCCTCTGTAAAGAGTATCTCGGGGGGAAACTCCTGGTCGGCTATCCATTGTCTTGCTCTGAGGTCGGCCATTGCCCAGCGTGCATATGTTGCTACGGGGGTTGGAGGAGGAAGAAAATCCAAGCCCCAACTTCTGTCAATATCATGTGTACCGTCTATGGTTGCATAATTGTTTCCATTGCGGACAACCGCTTTAAAAACAGTCGGATCATGAAGTGTAGCATACAATCGACGTGAGACCGAAATAAGGGCAAGCAGAGAATCCGTAGGCGAGTGGGCTGCGATCCGTTTGAGTATTTCAGGAGGGAGCGAGTCGAATCTTGCGATTAAAGCTGCCATTTCGATACCGTGAAAAGGGTGAAATAATTGTAATTGAGGTTGGTAAAGGTGATGAATGAGAGTGTGACGGTAAGAGAAAGGAATGAGGCGGGCTCGGCGGGGTTCAGCCGCAGCCGCAGTGTTGCCTGAAGGGCGGCGAAGAGGGGGGTATGCTGCCTAGTGATCAAGAAATGTCTTATACCAAACGTGGTGTAGGAGAGGAAAATAAGTGGTAAGGTACAAACAACCAAGTAAACCACAAACAATCAAGTAAGCTATAAACAACCGAGTAAGCCAAAACGAGGGTTGCGAGTAAGCTGGAAAAAAGTCAAGTAAGCCACAAACAATCCAGCATGCCATAAATCATCACGTTAGTTATAAATAGATTTAGAGGCCCAAAACAAGAGTTGAGAGTAAGCCGTCACTTATCAAGTAAGCTACAAACCACTGGGTAAGCCCCCATTGCCAGGTAAGCTGTAAATAATCTAGTAAGCTATAAGTAATCAAGTAAACCGACCCTTATATTTGGGGGCTGAAAACAATAATTGTGGATTAGCTATCACTTACCAGTAAACTACATATCACTGGGTAAGCCATCATTGCCAAGTAAGCTGCAAACCAATAGGTCAGTTATCACTTGTCAAATAAGCTACAAACGACTAGGGAAGCCATCATTACAGATAAGCCACACATCACTGGGTAAGCCATCACTTGTCAAATAAGCTGTAAACCATTAATAAGTAACCCACAAACCACCTTATAATCCAAACCTCACATTTGGGGGCCAAAACAAGACTTAAAAGTACCAGGGGACCAGGAATTTCTCCCTTCACAACGAAGAAGCAATGATGAGACAAGGTGTCTCCCTTTCCATGAACGAGAGTAGCAGCAAAAGAAGTGCGCACAAGATTCGAGAGGAAAAAAAAGGGAACTGGTATCATTGAATAAAGCACACCCATCAATATAAACAATGCTAAAAAACCACAAATCAAATCCAAAAAATCGACATCTCCATGTACGTACCTCCTTTTTTAGGTACCCGAACGCCTTGCCCTCTCCCACCCACTCTCTCCATATTCACCTAGCTAAATTACAAGTCAACCCCCCATCCCTCACAACCCCTTAGGTCGTCCCCCCTCAACAATAACCTGTTCATCAATCCTCCTCGCCAATTCCTCTTCATTCCCATGCTCAATGCGTTTATAAGTCGTGATCTTAGCCTCATTCATATCAATCTCAAATATGCGTATCCGACGATGGTACCCTCCATATCCGCCGTAGCCACCGAATCCGGCGCCGCCGCCGTAGCACATCCACAGGGCTGGGTTGCCGGATTCGTTGGGGGAGAGGGAGCAGTATTCGTTTGCGTGGTCGCTGCGGGATGTTAGTTTTGTGTTTAGAATACGGAGGAGATATGAGGAAGGGAAGAAAATAAAGATCAGAGGGAAGGATGAGGGAAAACTTACTGCCCACAACTAACCATCACCACCCCCTTCTCCACCAACGCATCCCGAAATCCAGAGTTAAACCCAGGCGCCGTAACACGTTCCCTCCACTGCCCAACACGTGGGAGTTCCGTATCAGCGTATTCTGGAAGAGGGATGTGGATGAATGCTAGATCCATGTGGATATGTGTATACCCCTCATGCCCTTTCTTCAATCCATCGGCCGTTTTCTTAAACCAATCGATTTGATTCTTCTTCAACCAGTCGTAGCCCTTAAATGTATGCTCATCGGGGGAATATGCGTGGGTATCTAGGAGGTAGAGTGTTAAAGCTGAGTGCTTTGAGTTTCCCTGCGCAAAAACTTCGACGAAGTAATTTCCTATACCATCGATATCCTCGGGGCCAGCCATGGAGAGGGAGTAGGGTAGGGATTCGATTAAGGCCATTTGCTGTGCTCGCGGTAGAGATCCTTCGTCATCGTGATTCCCAAAGATGGAGGCGTAGGGAATCTTGCGCTTGACGAGTAATTCGGCATATTTGAAGATAGCACTCTGTGCATCAGGAGCCGTCTCCCCATTAACCTGATCTCCACTCAGAACCACCAAATCCGGCTTCTCCTCATCCAGCAACCTAGCAATAAACTGCAACGTCCTCGTATCCGCCTCGCATTTCCCGCCTTCGAACCCCGCAGGCTCAGGATCTCTGCAGTGCCCCGTCCCAGTACTAAAATGTATATCCGCCAATTGCATAATCTTGAACTTCCCATCCCCTCGTATCCTCGGAGTCAATTTCGCAGGTGCAGGCGGTTTTCCCCTTCGAACACTCAATCGCGCCTCATGTATTTCCCCCGCGACATCCAACAGCAATGGTCGATCCACCGTCTCCCACCCCGGTCTTGGATCAACAGCATCCGCCCCAAACAGCACATCCACAGCCGTAATCGCCTTGGAAGAATCACTTGCACTCTTCTTACTACTCCTCTTCAACCACAGTCCCCCCGGTCTAGCCTCCCACCTCGCATTCTCCTCTCCCTTCTCCCCATTCGTAGGATCCAACCGTCCAACCTTAATATCAACAATAACTTTATCCTCGCCCGAAAGCTCCTCTTCTTTTTTACGCTTCACATGCACGTATGCGCTGGACACCCAGCCGCTGCCGAGGTATAAATCCTTCTCGATGCGATGCCAGGTTTCCTCGTCGAGTTTGCAGCTTGTGAAGAGGTTGACGGTGGAGCACTTCGTGACGGTGATGTCTGTTATTACGAGGCCCGGGTGGTGCGCCGGCATGACATTGTGGATTGCGGAGGGGAGGACGCGGAATCGGTTGTCGAGGAAGAAAACAACTATCACGGATAGAACAGCCAGTGCGCCGAGTTGGCATGCTGTGCGGACCTGAAGTACACTTAGCAGATGGAAAACAGTTCTTGAAATTGAAGAGACATACAATTCTTCTCGTCATGGTGATCCTTCACAGATGTGGCGGGAGCTCGATGATGCTATCGTGGAGCTTGAAGCGGTTTCTGCTGGCGCTCTTGGTCCATGTATGCGGAATCAGGAGAAACTGTCAGGCGGGCATCTCTCTAGGTGATATCGAAAATATTAGATGGGAGTAGTGAGGATTAGCGGGCAAGTGTTGTACACAACAAAGAGTTGGTGAAGAGGAGGAAAGCGAAAGGGGGTGCCCAGCCAAAATCTATCACGCCCCAGTCGTTCCCCAGATTTTCAAGGTTCATCATGACAGCCTTACTTTGCCGATCCACCCTTGCAGGGTATTTTGTCTCGTGACTATGCCCCCTTTTCATATTCCATCAAATTATTATTTAGCTAGTACAGAGATGTATAGTTCAATACAGTAAAGTTCGAAGGATTGGCTACTGGAGTGGGATTTTCCCCTGGGTTATAATATCTATCTAAGCATACAATAAAATACATATCTGCACTGAAGATCAGATTCAAATTCAGATTCAGATCCAATCATATCCTACACAAACTCCGTAAATCTACAACTTATCTGCAGATATTCTTTTCTCTTGAGTAAGTTCAGCAGCCCGTTTGAGCATCTCAATACGCTTCCTAGTAACTTCCTCATCTCCGCCAGGAGTCTCGCTCGAATCCTCATCAATCGTTTCAGCAGGAGAGTCGTCGAGACTCAAACGTCTTTCCGAGAAAGGCCTCTGTGGGACCATTTTCCGCCATTGACCAACAAATCCTCCACCTTGAATCCGACCTCCAACTTTGGGTCTGCAAACCATTTCCCAGCCATCTTCTGCATTCTCAGAAGACTCGGATAACGACTCAACTTCTGGCTCTCCCTCAGCCTCGTCTCCATCCGCTCTTGCAGCACCCTTTTGTAATTCCTTCTCAGCAACAGCTTGCAAATAAGCGCGCGGTCTGATGGGTCGAACATCCCATTCCCGTCCACCAACACCTGTGGCATCACCCAATTCAATAACAGTATCCAAGAACACCGGAATACCAATCTTCTTGCTGTGAAGAACACATGTATTGATTTGTGTAATTTGAGGCGCGAAAATGAGTAAGGATCCATTAGGTTTCAAGGCGCTCGTAACAATGTCCATATAGTTATGAGCACCCGGGAGATCTAAAATCGCATGATCGAGAAACGGAACTCCGCCATTTTCTGAGAATCGCTTCTTGATGAAATCCCCGATTGTGCCGACGTGGAAATCTATGTTGTGGAGATACATCCCCTTTCGGAAATTCTTAATCATATTCTGGGCATGAGCGGAGTAGGCTGGTGAACGATCGAGGGTGTGGACAACTGCTCGTCGAATTTCCTTCGAAAGTGGCATTGATTCAGCTGTATTGGCAGCGTGTATGGCCCGGGAGAGGTTGAGTGTAAAGGCACCATGTCCGGTTCCAGCTTCAAATATTTCTAGTTTTGGTGGTTCTCGCTGACTATTGGGACCCACATCATCCTTATCATAATAAACGCAGTCATAATCCTCTAGTGGTGTCCTAGGATGAAGATCCAATAAAGCTAAAGTAGCAACCGCATCCGCAGAATATATCTAGCCCCAACACCCATTAGCCTCGTACCAACATCTGCTGCCCATCAAAAACCCACAGGAGTAACCAGTCTCTCAGATAAATCCGTATACTCCGCAAGAGTAGGCTCTTGCAATCGATATTCATTCCCTCTCCTCGACCTCACAGTCTCCCGTATCCCTCGCCCGATAATCCAGTCATGGCTGAGTTTGTCTTTGGAGGTGCTGAGTTTGATGGAGCCTCCCTTGGTGAGGGGTTGGGAGAGAATGGAGTCTGCTTTTGTGTTTCTTGTGCCGATTCGTTTTAGGAGTACGATGTCGTTTTCTGGGAGAGAATGTTAGTTAGTTTAGAGGTAATATGATGGGGGATTGTCTTGGGGCGAACCTTCAATTATGCCATTGGAGAATGCGCATCGTCCGAACAATGGTGCGAAAGGGGATATTGATAGGGTACGTCTAGGTAACAACGATCTCGTCAGGAGTGGTATTGTCATAGTAAGAAAGGGGATTTGAGGTGTGAATAGCTTTAATTGCGATAGCAAATATTTAGGCCAGGAAAACATCAGGGGGTGCGCTGATCCGCAGCGGGATCGTTCCGCTGAAATCCGGGGTAGCTTTAGGATACCCGAGATCCCGTCATCGTCTGTCTCACAAGCTCGAAGGATCACTACGACCTCTTCAACAACACCATACAACACGAGATGCCTACTACTACGGAAGGCACTCATCGCATTGGCGACCATGAGCTCTACTGTAAGAGCTGGATTGTAAGTAAACTCCTCCTTCCCCCCTCACTTCAATTACCAACCACTTCGGGGCAATTGAACTTGTTTGTTCGAAACACCTAGGTCAATACTTTAAATTGTCCCAGTTGTTTAGAATAATGACTTTCAATTGTCCCAAAAACCTGGAACAACGAGACCCATACAGGGCAGGTACAGCCCAAACTATATACTACTACCGCCTTTTATTTTCAACTGCAATCTCCCCTCGTATCCCCCTCCTCCTTCCCCTCGCTCAATATCCACAACAACACTAACCCCCACCAGCCAGATACCCCACCCCTCGCAAAACTAATCTTCATCCACGGCTTCAACGACCACATAAACCGCTACTACGACCTCTTCCCCTCCTTGGCCTCGCGGGGCATCCAAACCCACGGCTTCGACCAGCGCGGCTGGGGAAAGTCCGTCACCCACCCCTCTCAAAAAGGCCTCACAGGTCCAACGACCCTCGTAATATCCGACATCGTCTCCTTCATAAACACCCATCTCCCCTCTACAATCCCCGTTTTCGTAATGGGTCATAGTATGGGTGGTGGCGAAGCCCTTATACTTGCGTCGGACCCGAAGTATGAAGATTTAATGGGGAGTATAAGGGGATGGATATTGGAGAGTCCATTTATTGCGTTTCCTGCGGGTCATGAACCGGGCGCTGTGACGGTTTTTTTCGGGAGGTTGGCGGGGAGGGTTATGCCTAAGATGAAGAGACTCTCACCGTTACCACCAGAGAATCTTACTCGCGACCCCTCAGTCATTGCATCCTTAAAATCAGATCCGCTTATGCACGACACCGGAACTCTTGAAGGTCTTTCCGGGATGCTCGATCGTACAGCGGCGTTGAATCAAGGGAAAACGAAGTTGAATAAGGGTGTGAGGAGTATTTGGCTAGGCCATGGGACGAAGGATATGGGGACTAGTTATGAGGCTAGTAAGAAGTGGATTGAGGAGCAGAAGATCGAGGATAAGGAGTTCAAGAGTTATGAGGGGTGGTTTCATCAGTTGCATGCTGATCTGCCGGATAATAGGGAGGTGTTTGCGAAGGATGTTGGGGATTGGATTTTGGCTAGGGTTAGGACGGAGGAAGGAGGGGCGCCGGCTTCTAAGTTATGATGGGGGATTGGGTTGATGTTGGGGGAAGTTTGTCACTTTATATTTATTGATAAGTTGCCACCCCTCTGTATTACGAATAATAGCACAATGTACATTTACGATACTCTTTCTATTACTTCACGTGTCTTTTGGGGATTGGGTGGGGGGTGGAGGTGGAGGTGGGAAGAAGATAATGAAATTATGTACTTTCTCTTGATTTGGATGATGGGTTTTGGGTTTATTGTCACATTGGAAAACAGTGAACAAATCTCATGATACGAATTGAGTGAGGAGGAAGTGATGTGAAGGAACATACTTGTCTACACTATGGCGATCAGGCAAGAGTGGTTGTCGGTGGAAACCTTGTATTCTAATCTTACATTTATTGCTACATCAGAGCCATTATGTGTTGCAAACAGACCTATATTCTTGCTAAGCCCGCATTGCAGTGGGAGGAGGAGGGGTGGACTTTAGTTTAGGTCAAGCACCTGTACGATGTTCACGAAATTCACATTTGCTATTACAGCCACAGGCGTGTTTGCTGTTGATCTTAACGGGGGCGAAGAAACTGGGTTTCTTATCTACTATTTTATATTTATTCTCGCTTTTGCAGCCAGCTCCTAGGTGTTATTAAAAAGATTTAATGAGGTGTAATATCCTACAAAATCCTTTATCTAGGATTGATACACTTGTGCTCTGCTAAATAGCATTGCAACCAGGGGATTGGGTGGGCGATGAGAGAAAAGACACATCTGTTTCCTGCCATGTTCTTGCTTTTGATCTGGTTGATAAGGCTGCCAGATATTTAAGGGGTATTATTTAATATTTATTACTACACCATATAGTACACTCTGTTACATACAATCGTACAGAATCCTCCATCAAGGATTGATATTCCTGTGCTCCGCTAAATAGCATTGCAACCACCACAATCGCATCTGCAAACCAAGTGTCATATTCTTGCTCTTGATCTTGACAATGGGTTTATCGAATAAACTCGGTTCCCCATTCTCTTTGTATCTTCGTAGTTCCTCCAACTTTTCCTTTCCCAACAACATCTCCAAGTTATGCAACGGCACCCGTGTATTCCCGTTCAAAATCGTTGCAAACTCCCCAGGAGCTTCGGCCTTTTCCTGGTTGTTTACCGGCTTCGTCCACAAAAACACAACTTTCCTAGATGAAGAAACGCCCAAGGCAGCCCCCCAGTCGTCAAACCCTGATAAATAGACCTGTCGTTTCTGAGAGTCCAAGTTGGTCAAGATTTCGAAAACCCGTCTGCGGGCCATTTCGAGGACGAAATCGTGCATGTCGGGTCTGAAATAGCCGTCGAAGAAAGCCTTGGAGGCTTTTGGTCTCCTCAAAATTCGCTGGGTTAGGAGGCGGGCTTGTGGGATGGAACCAAAGCCGGCTTTTCTATCGTTCATGGAAGCTAGTAAGGCTTTTGATGCGAGGGTGTATATACTGGGCCCAATGCGTCTTCCCTCCTTGTCTTCTGTAGTCAAATACTTGGGAAGAGTACGATCTTGGGATAAGATGGTTGAGTTTGGTTCCTCGTCCCCTAAGCCTTCTTCCCAAATCCGTCGGATGGGCACTTCTGTTTGTACTTGACTCTTCAGTTTTTTCTTCTCCAAGAAGTTGCCTCGTGGGACGTAAACGGGGTTGCCGGTTGTAGGATGCATTGCCAACTGCATATCTTGTAGAAAATAAGAAGGCAGAAGCGTCCGCGTGAGTTGACATAGTCGTACCGGAGTCGCGAGGGCGATGGCATATGGATTTAAAGCTAGCCTTCGTTGGAAGAGAGTCGGCTCATTGCTAGGAAGTGCTTTAGGGATTTGATTCTGTTGCCTCGCTGCGAGGAAGTTGGGGTCCATGAGAGGAGAGACGGGGAAGTTTGGAGCTTTCCATGCTCCTTTGACTGCGAAGGCATTGGCGGTATCGAATTCCTTTTCTGCTGTCTCGATCAAGGATATGGCGAATCCATCTAGGTTCAATTCTTCATATGGTGGTGGAGCCACGTCGTTCTTAACCTGCCTGATGGGAAAAGGTTCATCTCGAGGTTTTTCGTCGGAAAGGCATCGTTGCGGTATGTATGGCAGTCGCACAGGAGCAGCGCAGCTTGGAGGAAGGCTCGGAAGAGTTGATGCGAGGCACCTGGCAAGAGTGGGGCGCCTAAGGTTCGCCAGTACGGACATGGACATACCACATGATATTCCAGTTGGACATGCAAGGACTGAGGTGGTGGTTTGAGATGGTGTTGTGCTCTTGAATCCTCAAAATAAATTGAGATGCTGACTCCGTTTTGCGGCCCGATCCGAGGTGTATCGGAGCTGTACCGGAGGTTGAGCTTAAGCTCTCAAGTAAGATTTACCAACAACACCATGATTTAACATCGTGAACCTTCCAGTTCAACAATTTTCCGAATATGTTTGCCCGGACATTCCTCCGGGCGCGCGCCCCTGCCAGTCGTGTCTTCAATACCACGGCGCGATGCTTCTCCTCCTCGCAGCTTTGCCCCGAACCCAAAATGTGGACGCCAGTGCCCTACATCACAGAGACCATTGTAAGCTTCCCCAAACTCTGAGCGTCGCGCCTTCGATACTGACTTTTCAGGGTGGAGGATATCGTACTTGTATGTTTTAACTCGTGGGACAATGGCAATTCAACAACCAATTGTACCTAACGGAACATTCAACTAACCAAAACCGCCTCACCAGCCGACATCTTCTCAAAACTCCTCCAGGTATGGCAATAACATACTTCCTCTACCGACTCAGCTAAACCGATGTAGGAACGAATCATCTGCCTTAATGGAGAAGTCAACGAAACGGTCTCTGCCGCCGTCGTAGCCCAACTCCTCTTCCTCGAATCCGACAACCCCGAGAAAGCCATAACACTCTACATCAACTCGCCTGGCGGCTCTGTCACAGCTGGCCTCGCCATCTACGATACGATGACATACATTCGCTCGCCCGTCTCAACAGTATGCGTCGGACAAGCAGCATCAATGGGATCACTACTTCTCTGCGGAGGAGAGCCAGGGAAGCGTTTCTGCCTACCACACTCGTCCATTATGGTCCATCAACCAAGTGGAGGATATTTCGGTCAAGCCTCTGATATTGCCATTCACGCCACCGAAATCCTGAGAGTTCGAAAACAACTCAATGAGATATATACCAGGCATTTGACGAAACCACATACGTTAGAGGATATCGAGAAGGTCATGGAGCGAGACAAATTTATGAGCGCGGCCGAGGCTTTGGAAATGGGGATTGTGGATGAGGTGTTAGATAAGAGGCAGAAGGAGAAAACGGATGAGGAAGCAACAACATAGGAATCAACATGTTAAAATCTAGCCGGTTGGTTTAGGGGCTGTTCGGTGTGTCCGGTTTTCGTATTTGCTTGTTTTGGTTGTTATCTCGATACCCCGCCGATATGTTTAAATATTTCCTCTCTTTTCTCCTATTTGTTCCGAGTATTGCTTATGCAGTTGACTTGTCTAATATCCCCAGGCTCTTTCTTCTGGCCATCCCCGAATCAAATAAGCCCTTCTTCCGATGAGAAGAGCAGCCGAAGACATCCGGAGTGGATTGGGACTTACCATGGAATATATATGGAGCCATGTTGCATATCAATACTTTGCTTCGTCGTATGTTGAGATCAAAAGTGGCAAATACTTCTCAGTGAGAAAGGGTCGTTCAGCACCTTTTTTGTACCTCGGACTTGTTCAAGCCATACAGACAAATGGCCTTCGACTGGAATTGTTTGTTTTTGTGGTAGGCATTACATCTTTCATTCGATTTACTGATACGTTCTTTCTATCTGTGGCGTCACTATTGTTCCAAAGTTACTGCATATCCCACGTTGCTCGCTTATGGTATCATAATTAGTATATATTTCATCATTCCCACCCCTGTTATATCACTTCCAAAAACCCCATATTTCATCGCCCTTAGCTGCCTTTATCTAAAATGTAACCTTAGGTGCGTATTAGGTGCAGCAGTCGATGATCCTAGAAGCGGGGTTTGATAGCTCAAGGTCACGATCAGGTTAGTACCTGCGGTCTCATCGCAACCATTGGATTGGAATGGTGACAGTCGTACCTTGATGGTGCAATCCAAACCTTACAAAGCTCAGCAGATTTTTGAAGAGATAGTGAGATAGCAAAAATTTGAGCATGTATAAAAAGGGAAGTGGCTGTCGATTGGGTAAATCAAGCGATCCCGATACCTTTTTCCGGCTGTACAATGACGGTTATTACACCCCATCCCGTTGATTCAAATCTCCCAGTTATCGATGAGAAACATCAAGAGTCAACAGCTGCGAATCTTACGAAGTCCGACGATGATAGCTCCAGAAATTCAAGAACCGAGGAGGTCGTTAAGCCGGTGAAAGCATGGGAACAACCAGGATTTTGGGGAACCACACGACGTGTACAACGCACAATCCAACGCTACATCTGGGACGACCCCGACAAATCCCCAGAAGAAAAACGTTTTCTCCTCAAACTCGATTTCTTCCTCCTAACATACGGCTGTCTAGGCTACTTCTGCAAAAACCTCGATCAAGCAAATGTCAACAATGCCTACGTCTCAGGGATGAAAGAAAGTCTTCAGATGAACGGTAGTCAGTTGACATATGCTTCCAATGTTTTCACGGCTGGTTATGTTATTAGCGAGATTCCTTCTGTGATGCTTGTTACGAGGGTTCGAGCTTCGATTTTGATTCCGACTTTTCAGGTTTTGTGGAGTGTGGCTACGTTTTGTAGTGCGGCTGTTACGAGTATACCGCAGCTTTATGGGTTGAGGTTTTTGATTGGATTTTTTGAGGGGCCATTTTTCCCTTGTATTGTTTATCTTATGAGTTCTTGGTGTAAGTCATCCTGTCCATTCAGCCACTATTGAAATTAGACATACTGATGAGATTCCAGATACAAAAGAAGAACGCGCCAAACGCCTAACATTATTTTACTGCACCACGAGTTTGAGTCGCATGTTCAGTGGTTACCTACAAGCAGCAGCCTACGATAATCTTGATGGCAAACTCGGCCACAGCGGCTGGCAATGGCTCTTCATCATCTGTGGGATCATCAGTCTCCCCATCGGAATCCTGGGGTATTTCTTCTGTCCTGACTTCCCCGAAACCACACGCGCCTGGTTCTTCTCCGACGCCGAAGTTGAATTCGCAAAAACGCGTTTGCTCAAAGATGGCTACAAACCCCTCGGTTCCTCGCCTTGGGACAGAAAGAAAATCTTCCGCATTATGAAGACCTGGCAATTCTGGGTTTTGCCTTTTGGATACTCGTTGATCCAAGGCGCACTACCGATCCAACAACCAGCCATGGCACTCTGGCTCAAAGCCTCAAAATTCTCAGTCAACAAGATAAACGTCCTTCCCACAGCCCAACCAGCAATCGCAGCCGTCGTTCAAGTCCTCGCAGGAATGCTCTCCGACTCTCCCCTCTTCAATGGGAAGAGATGGCAACTTATTGTTGCGATGCAATTAGTGACACTCTTCTCCACCATCCTCCTTATAATCTGGAATATACCGCTTGGATTGAAATACACCGCTTTTTATCTGAGTTATGTATGTTCTGGTGTTCCGGGGCTGTGGTATGCGTGGTATCCCGAGTTGATACCTGATGATCATGAGATGAGGGGGTTTGTTGTGGCGAGTAGTAATACTTTTAGTTTTGTTATGCAGGTTTGGTGGAATTTGGCGATTTGGAGGACGGTTCAGGGGCCGAGGTTTACGGCTGGTTTCACGGGGGCGACGGTTGCGGGGGTGGGGATTATTCTTTTGTGTTTTGTTTTGAGGGCGCTGGAAGGGAGGGATAGGAAGAGAGCTGGGTTGGGTGAGGAGCCGGGAGATGATGTTGAGAGGTTGGGTGAAGGTGTTGGGTTGGAAAAGGGGGCTGGAGATGCGATTGCCGGGGGAAAGAAGGAGTAGTAATTCGCGCTTGACATTGGGTCACGATTGTCAATGGCAAAGATGGATGTCAATTCTTTTCCATCATTTTCAAATGTTCGCCCCTTCTACTATGCGCGCTGTGGATTGAATCGATCGACTTGTCGCCGCAGCTGAAGTGGAGGAAATTTCGATATGAGCAAACGTGATGCTTGGATTACTAGCCTACTTGCAACTCCATTTTGTCCTCCAAATGTATTGGCTAGCTGACTCGATATACGTTGGCTCACTCCCAGATGTTTAGCTTGCAAATCAATAGTGCGAGTAAGCTATCAAACATGGGAACCTCTAAGTAAGCCAGATGAGTTTGGGGGCCAAAAAGCAGTAGCCAGTAACCCGCAAATAATCTATGAGTAACCTACGAGTAACCTATGAGTAACCTACGAGTAACCTAAGATTAAACTACGAGGAAACTATAAATAACCCACGAATAACTCGCAAGTAATCTATAAGTAAGCTAGAATAAAGTTTAGGGGCTAAAATGTTTACATGCGAGTCAAGTAAGATTCTAATTAAAAACTTGACTAAAATTCTATCTTCACACCTACTCTACATTCAATGTAACCAACCTTCGTAGTTTCCTTAAATAACTTAAATGTGACTTGAATAAATAACTAATATACTATACTTTCAAGACACTTGTAACTTTATTTAATTAACTCAATTTATCTAACGTGGTTTATCAGTACCTCGGACACTTTTACCGATTTTCCCACCCCATCATTTTAACACGCGTTTTCTAGCCTTTATCATGCAGGTTCAAACTCAAGAAGCACAGATTATTTTAGCTATTGAAGCTATTCAAACGTCCAAAAGAAAACTAAGTCGTCGAAAGGCTGCAAAGATCTACAATGTTCGTCATTCAACACTCTCTGACAGAATGAACGGTACTACTTTAATCCATGACCGCCGACCAGCAGCTCAAAAGTTGACGGAGCCAGAGGAGATAATGATTTTTAATTATATACTCGATCGAGATTCTAGAGGGCTTCCCCCCTGGCAGGCTGATGTAAAAAATATAGTAAATAATCTGCTGGAAACGCGTGGAGCGAAACCTGTCAGGGATCTCTTAGACACATTGCTTTATGCAACAGCGCCCAGAGTTAAAGACACGTTTTAACCACGTTCATAACTTCCAAAGAGCCTTGTGCAAAGATCCTAAGCTAATTAGCGCGTAGTTCTAGCTTGTACAGAATATGCAAGCGAAATATAGCGTGGTGGACTACGATTTCTACAACTTTGACAAGGCTAGCTTTATAATGGGCTAAATCACACCTGGGATAGTTGTTACACGTGCTGATTGACGTGGAAGAGCTAAACAAGTGTAGCCAGGTAATTGGGAATAGGCGACAGTGATTGTTAATATTAATAGCGAAGGTTGGAATATCCCTCTATTTTTAATTGTTCAGGCTGTCAACCACCTCGTGAATTAGTACTCCGAAACCAACCTCCTTCGCGATTAGGTTATTAAACTTACGAATAATGGGTAGTTAAACAATGAGACAGGTCTAGAATAGCTGAAACACTTCGACAAACATACTGCTTCTCGAGCAAAGGGTCTATATTATGCTAGTTCTAGATCGGCACAAGAGTCATGAATCGATTGAATTCCAATAGTATTGTAAGGCACACAACAGCATTACTCTTAGGTTACCTCCTTATCCCTCTCATCTTACCCAGCCACTAGATGTTAGATGTTTTAGTGTATTAGAACTAGTATACAGCTAGGAAATCAAAGTCTTGATAAGAACTCATATTAACTATATCACTAAGGTCAAGTTCTTCATAGCCTTTAAAGTAGCGTATCTATAGTCAATAACTGTTCAAAACGCTCAAACTAGATTCCATGGAGCTAGTCTAATTCCATTTAATCCTCAGGCAGTGATATTAAAGCTTAATGTCAAGTTACAGACTTCAACACCAACTAGCCCCCCCTCTATAGACGCTGACCCTTGAGTCTCTCAGACACTATATAACACAACAGACGCCCTTTCACAGACAACTCTTGTCAAGGACTAGATTGCTCGTCACCAAGGAAGCTCGCCAACACCTATTTTCCAGACAGTTGTTACATTAGTGAAAGGTACTGAGCGATTACCTCATAAAGTAACTCTTTTAACAGCTGAGGTACGCACACTTCAAGCAGCAAATGAGTCCCTTAGTAAGCATCGTATGGCTAAAAAGAATCGTATTCGTCAAGGAGGTGCACTTACTATAGAGGATGCACACGATATTTTGGCACAGGAGGAGGTAGATGAGCAGATTCGACGCGACAAGCGCTCTAAAGGGATTTTTCAAAGCGAGAGGCAATCGAGCGCGCGGCGCTGTAGAAACTGTGGAAAGACTGGAAATAATATGCGAAATTGTCAAGAGGCTGTAGATATATCTAGTTTATTAGACACTGAGTAGTTTTGACTAATTTCATGTATTGTGGTTGAATAATTGTATTTTAAAGTAGTAGAGTAGTAGAAAAGTGTCCGAGGTACTGCTATGTCCAAGGTACTGATAAACCACGTTAAATGCTTTTAAATAATATAATTGAAAGATATAACTTATTAGACTTATTACTTAATACTATGAAGTAGTAACGTAATCAACCTCTCTAGTTTCTTTTTGTTGGTATGACTTGGTAGTCATAAAGTGTGATGCAATAAGTGGTTGTATTCCTATATCTTTATTGCATGAAGAGTAAAGGTAAAGAGGGGTCTGATCCAGTGAGCTTAAGTATATGAGTGGCAAGCCACTCACGTGAGCCAAAGCACGTGGATCAACTAGGCTGTCGTGCAAGGTGCTATTCACCAGGAATATGTAACGACACTTTTAATACCTTAATTTTTCTATAAGGTGGTTTAACAGTACCCTGCGCACTTTCCCCCCACCCCACTACTTTAAAATAGGATTAAACAACCACAACACATAATATTAATTGAAACTACTTGGAATCTGATGAGCTAGAAGTATCTATAGCCTCTTGACATGTTTGTGCATTATGACCAGTATTTCCGCAAGTACTACATCATCGCTCAGAGGGTTGCCCCTCATTTTGCCCACCCCTCTCAGAACGCTCGTCGCGTCAAGCCTGTTCCTCTGTCTCCTTTTGAGCTAATACGTCCTGTGCACCCCCTTGATGGACCCAAGTCTTTTTTGTCCTATAGCGTTTGCTAAGTGCTTTATTTGCCTTAGAAAGAGTACATACTTCAGCTGACATTAAAGTCATTTCATGAGCTAATAACTCTGTACCATTAGCTAATGCAGCTACAGCTTTGAAAATAGGGGTTGGTGAGCTTCCTTGATGACATGCAATCTGATTTTTAACTAAAGCTGTTTGTGAAAGAGCATCCGTTGAGTTGTGAGGGGTTGGTGAGGCCCAAAGGTTGGCACTGGTAGAAGGGCGTAGAGTAGATGTTGGAGTTTGTAACCTTACATAAAGCTTAGAAAGAACAGCTTGAGGATCAAAAGGCACTAGGTTAGCTCCACGGAATCCATCTTGAGCGTTTTGGGCCATTATTGATTATGTATACACTACTTTGAAGGCAAGAAAGAACTTGACCTTTGTAATGTAGTTAATATAAGCCTTGATAAAAACCTTAATCTAGTGACTGTATGCCTGCTTCAATATACTAAAACATATAATATTAAGTAGCTAGGTTAAATGAGAAGAGTGAGGAGGTAATCTAAGAGTAATAATGTTGTGTGCCTTACAGTACTCTTGGAATTCAGTAGATTCGTGACTCTTATGCCCATCAAGGACCAGTATTCAATATAGATCCTTCGCTTAAGCAGCAGTGTACTTATCAAAGTGTTTTAGCTATTCTAGACTTGTCTCATTATTTGTCTTTCTGTTACTTGTAAGTTTGATAACCCAGTTACGTGGGAGGCTACCCTCAGTGTACTAATTCCCAAGATAATTCTTCCCTTAAACTACCAAAAATGAAGGGAAATTCCAACCTTTGCTGTTGATACAAGCAATTGCAGTAGCCTATTCTCAATTGCCTGGTTGAATTACCTTGCCTCTGCTACGTCGATCTACACGTGTTACTACTACTCCTAGACAAATAACACTCATCATAAACCCAGTTTTATTAAAGTTGTAGAAGTTGCAATCCAAAACGCTGTATTTTGCCTTTATATTCTCTACTAGTCGAAACTACGCGCCAATTAGTTCAGGATCTTCACACAAGCCCCTTTGGAAATTATAAACCCGATTAAAGCACGTTTTTAAGTCTGGTTGATGTTGTACAAATTGTTGCGCCTAGAGCTTGCTGACATGTTGTGCCCCACGACACTCGAGTATATGATTTGCTATATCTTCCACACTAGCTAGTCTAGGCATAAATCCTCTTGTATCTAGATCAAGTGCATATCGAACAATTATCTCCTCTTGTAATTCATTTAATTTAAGGTTTGGGCGTGGACATTCTTAAAGAGAAGTATAACTGTTCATTCTAAGTCGAAGCATGGATTCGGGAACCTTGTAGATTTTCGCAGCAGACCAACGACTTAGCTTTTTGGATGTGCGAATAGTCTCAATGGCTAAAATGATTCGCGCTTTTTGAGTTTGAATTTCCATTTGTGGATGTTGAGAAAACGCGTATTGAAGTTCGTGGGAGATGGGATGGGGGGAAAGTGCGCAGGGTACTGATATGCGCAGGGTACTGTTAAACCACGTTAGATAAGAATCTAATATATTATACTTTGAAGACACTTTAGACTTTCTTCCATTAACTTAATTTATCTATATCGCCTCGAATAATAGGATTCAATAGTGTAACTTACTGGACTTATTACGTAATGTAATTTGTCAGTTCGCTAATTAGTGAATAGAGTATACCAGTCTCAAGACTTTCCTGAAAAGTAATAATGAAGTGAAGTAATGAACTTTGTTAAGAGGACTTTAACTCCAATAGGGGGTTTGCAACTTTCCTTTTAGCCTCCGATCCTGTTGACGGTTTACGGCAATTTTCTTTTTGGCCCCCAAATTTGATAATATGCATTTTACGGGCGTTTATCCGCATTTGCTGCCTGAATAAATATTCACTACTATTTTTGCGACTCTTTTATTAGTTGAAAAATCTAAGGATACGGCTTTCTGCGAGGGTTTGGAAAAGTTATCAACGGCTCGCGATGGACAACCCTAAACTCGTATCTGCCTAAATAACCCTAGTTGTTCTAACATTCTAGAGTAATTCAAATGGAGAACTTCAAGAACAATCAACTTCTATTATCATGAACTATCTGGGTGGATGTTTGGATTTTGTTGAAGATCAAAAATAACAAGAGGTACGTCCAGCACGAGGAATCGTACCAACACCCGACCCTGGTAAACCAACATCCGAGGCCGACCGACCATACGTACATCATCCATTTCTATCCGACATTTATCGTTCTTCCGTGGTCACGGTCAATCTTCTTTCATTTCTCCTTCAAATGAAAGGGGAGGAAGTTTTATGAGCCCACCCCGCCTCAAGATGGACTGGGAATCGAAAGAAAGAATCCAAGGCCTGGTGTCGCAAATGCGTGGTTTCATACGAGAAGCAGCAGCGAAGCAAACGATTTCTGAGCAGCAAAAGGGTTCTCTGAAGACTTCGGCAATCAAGGGGCCAATATGGGTTGCGAACTTCTCTCTGCCTTCTCCACCCGAAGATGATATCCGAAGAGTTTTGTTGGAAGTAATCGACAAGTTCAATGACCAACATGTTTCTTACACCCCGCCAATCAGCGCCTCAATCAACCTTGAATGGGTTGGTTTTCGAAAGGGTGTTGGAAAAGATGAGCCACAACCGCAAATATCAGAGTTGTAGAAGTACCATGGCTTAATGAAAGATGTCACTGGCTCTAGTGTTGTATTTTTTGTGTATGGTGGTGCATTCTAGTACGTTAACTTCTAAGACGCCTGGTCATTGCCCCTAGTCACCCTTTTTTGATATCAAATATTGCCAGCACAATGGAAACCATTATTCATCAAAGGTTTCGGAACTTGGTTCTTTAATTGTCTTAAATCTTCTCGAATAATGGCTACGATTGTCCAAAAATATCTCATACGAATAATGACCAAACTTCTTCCTTTCCCTCATCAATTGTTCAAAGCTAACTGATTCTTTCTCATCAGCATGAATAATCAGGCAACCTATAGAAAGATCACCGCACAGCTTTCCGCAAAAACTGGACTACCATGTGTCACTTGCCATCAACGCTTGGCCCCGCAATACCCATTCCCAGCGGCTCTCCTCGATATCTTTCATGGTTATATGGCTTTGTTGTCACCACCTCCTGGATCTCCCCATTCTGCGATACCTGCTACTTCCATAGTCATTACTGGTGAGAGCGGAGGTGGTTGTCTGGCCATTGGCTTGTTACAAGTATTATTAGAGGTGAAACGCATGGGGAAGTCAACCATCCGATATCACGGTCGAACAGTCGAACTCGCTCTCCCAGCTGGATTTACACTCCTCAGTACTGTCGCGGAACTCACCAACGCACTCCCTTCTCACGAAGAGAAAAAATCCTGGGATATGATTCCCCCCAGACCACAAGCGTCAACTTTACCTGGTTTCCCACCATGCGAAATATGGCCATCAACACCCCCTCGTGGAAATATTTACTGTGAAGTGCCCATGATGAGCCACCCAATTGTCGCTCCCATGATGGCAAGAGATTGGACTGGCTCGCCACCATTATGGTTTGCAAGTGGTCCAGAACAGATCATTGATGGAGTGAAGGTTCTTGTTAGAACTGCTGCTAGTCAGGATGTTCCGGTGTTTTTTCAAGAGTATGAAGCAATGCCACATTGCTTTATGTGGAGGTTGGGAGACTCTCCGCAGGCTCGTAAATGCTGGGACGACTGGGCAGGAGCTTGTGTGAAGCTTGCTCGAGGTGAGACATTTATCACGGGTGCGGAAACCGTACACGCCAAAGGTTTAAAGAATACACCGGTGAAGTTTGAGGATCTGACCAAAATCACGACTGAAGATGCCCATGAAACTATTGCTGATGTTTCCAAGGATTACTCGGTTTTTACAGGTCAGAGAGGTGTTGAAACTAAATTGTAGTTATCAAAATGAATCTAAAAGGTGCCTTCAAGTTTTCTGGGATCAGTCTCACTGTATCGAGTATTTACGTGTTAGTCCAACATGTTTACAGGTCAGCTCATTGGTATGGTCGTGTATTTACCCGACCAACTGGCTAAACCCCAGTTGGTGCTTCGAAAATCACCTTGTCGGTATTACATCCTAATTCTCATTTATTCTCTTCTACAATTACTCCACACCCCTATATAATCTCTAGAACACCCGCAGCTTCGATTTGGTCTTCGAATATAAACAAGATATATGTAAGCTGTTTCCCCATGTTGAGCTCATTTCCCTTATAGCTAATTACGACAGCCTAGCTAAAACATGCAGCATCTCACTCTTATTTCCCTATCAGCACCATCACTCTGCCTATGGGTAGTATTCATGGTTCTTTGTCGCTTATATTTCCACCTGCTTGCGAAATTTCTGGGTCCTAAGATAGCGATTGCGACCTTCACCTATGAGTAGTATTATGATCTCGTGCTCGGAGGTCAATATACCTTCAAGCTCAAGGAACTTCATCAGAAATACGGCAAGTTCTAGTAACCCATGCTAGAGGATTAATCCTAATTTTCCAGGTTCCGTGATACGAATCAATCCCGAGGAGCTTCACTTCAACGATCCGGACTACTTTGACGAGATTTTCAATGTTACGAATGGCAAAGCTAATAAACACTATCGGGTAGCCAATGCATTTGGTACTTATCCTGCAGTAAGGCTCTTTCAATCATGCAAGCAGTTCAAAATAGCGACTGAATTCACACCAGGCAATTGGAACACAAGGTCACGATCTTCATCGATTGTGGAGAAGTGCTGTAAATGTTTTCTTTTCGAAGAAATCGGTATCGGAACTCGTTCCTCATATACAGCATATCTTTGATGAACTTTGCAACCGCTTCGATAAAGCAAGTGAGACCGGAGAGTCAATTAATTTGAAATACGCATACTCCGCGGCTACCTTGGGTGTCATGAACGAGTATTGCTTTTTCGGAAAAGTCGAAATACGTCTCAAAACTCGATTTTGGACGTAAAACTTTCGATGATGTCAATTCGTTTCTCATTGTTAGCTTGGTAGTATGCTTCCCTTTCTGTAAACTCATAGACCTATGCTGAACCGAAATAGAACCTTCATATCCCATGGATTATGAAATCACTTTATTCATTACCAGTAAGTCGGTCATTCCAGTTTTCAATTTTGTCCATTAACAACAAAATTTTAGGATACGTTCATGAAATCATAAACCCCGCCATGACAGCAATCCTTGATATCCGTGAAGTACAAACACTGGCTTCCAAATAAGTGAAACATTGATTAACCATTTTTTCTAGAAACTGGGGAAACAAGGCGAAGGCACTAGACGAGAGAAGGACCTCTCTTATCTATCATCCGGTCACCGTACAGTATTTCACGACCTTCTTCAGAGCAATTTACCACTGGCGGAAAAATCTCAATCCCGCCTTCAAAGTGAAGCATTTAGCTTAATAACTGCCGGTTCGGGAACAAGGTAAGAAAACCCCAACTCGATAATGAGATTGGTTTTGGTCACAGACTAAAGATAGTAGCGCTCTGGTGATTAAAATTCTATCATATTTCATTGCAGCCAATCCCAATATTCAGAAGAAACTGTTTCTGGAACTCCAGAAGGCCATGCCACAACCCAATGATCACGCCAAACTCCAAGACCTCGAGAGTCTTCCTTATCTCAACGCTGTGATCCGAGAAGGTCTTCCCATGGCACATCCAATCTCGCATCGCGTTTCTCGTTCCTTTCCGGAAAATACTTTGCATTATGGCCAATATTCAATACCACTAGGCATGAATGTTAACATGACTGCACTTTTCATCCACGAGAACGAGAATATTTTCCCCGACCCAAAAGCCTTTCGACTAGAAAGGTGGTTGGACAACCCCTCTTTGCAACGGTATCTAGTACCATTTTCCAAGGGGCCAAGATCGTGTTTGGGTATTAATCTTGCATGGGCTGAGATGTAACTCCTTGTGGCCAATGTCTTTCGACGATTCAATTTTGATGTTAGTGGGGTTATTAGGGAGCGTGATATTGATATTGCAAGTGATATCGTTTTGGGAGTTCCTAGACCTGATTCACCGGGTGTGTTGATTAAGATTGTGAAGATGGATTGATACAATCCCAATGTCTATTCTCGAAAAATTCGCCTGTGTAGTGTAGCTAAAGATTGTACTTCGGGAGTTGACGGTATCAAATCAAAACATCCAATTTTGGACAGCAAAGAGATCTGCACTAGGCTCATTCCTCCCACCTCCTCTAAGATTCTTCAATGCCAACTATAAGAGAGTTGTTAGCTATCGAACTTTTGCTGAAAAGAAAGGGTATTGAAGCTTGCAATGTTAAATACTTACTGAGGCATGTGCCTTGACTTGGAAATCATCACCCTTATCACCTTCTTCTCTTCCCTCTCCATCAATAGAAAGTAATGCACTTAAACCATTTATCCATTCCTGCTTCTTCGCCTCTCGCTCGGCCTCCGGCAAAGTTGACAAAAGATAAGCAGCAGATCCTCGAAACATTATCAAAAGTCCAATGCAGTCGACTTTATTCCAGAAATGCTTCGTCAAATCAAATTGAAAACCAAGAAATGCCAGTAATCGACCATCCAAAGTTTTGTTGTGTGGATGTACCGGGGTCTCGAGAACATGGCAACGCGCAGCAAAGCATTGCATGACCATGGTCTTCCATCTACTCTTTCTCTCATTCTTTATCTTCTGGATGACATCCTCTGGACGCTCTCTGACTTCGTCAGAGGAAAACTGCACTGCGTATTTATCGTTTGGAAAAGCGCCGACATGTGGAATCGTTCCTCCGACTGTGTAGAGGTCTGTGTAATTTCCGAAAAAGCGTTCGAGGTCTAATCGTGCACCTTTAGGTCCTTCCCCGAGCTCGCAAACGGCATCTTTTGGTATTTTATTGATGACTCGAAAAAGAACTGTTATACCCCAGTCCATAGAGCGAGGCTGCAACATACAAAATTCAAGGAGGCAATGCAGGAGATCCACAAATCGGTCACTGAATTCATCGTACTCTCCGGCATGAGTTCCAGGTGGAGCGGTAAGGTAGGAAATAAGGGTATCAGCGGCGGGAGACAATGTGTAGGCCTGTGATGGGTTGACAATGTCGGCCTCATCGCGAGGTTGAATTGAGAGCCATATGTCCATGAGTTTGGTTTGCGACTGATCTAAATCCCAGCCTGACATTTTGTGTTGTCTATCGTGAGTGTGGTTGTTACCGAAACTCTGGGGTTTGCAGATGGTCGAGTTCAAGAAAAATGAAGTCGGCTCGTAAATTGACACGACCTGAAGATTGTTGCTCCCTATATTTAGCAAATATTTAGACCCCAGCCACCATGATGTTTATCTGTGGTGCCGCGTGCAGCAGTGACATCACGGGTGGTGAGCTTATAAGTTAAACGATAACGCCGCCAATTGCACAAACAATCAGCTGTCGTATAGGCTCACTATAAGCATTACCCGGTTTTACTGCGTGTTTCGCAATAGCAGTCCTTATTTTCAGCTTATCACAAGCCTCAACTGTCACTTTTTACATCCGTGTCCTTTAATTCTACTCACGAACTCGGATTGAACCACACAGTGAGGCAACCTGATAACTACGTTGTCCATTCACATAGTTCATTGCTGAAGCAGTGTGGTACTGAAGCCTTTTAAAAAAAAAATTAAAGCAGCCGAGTAGTTAGGAAATGCATCAAACTACATTTCTTTCCATGAAAATTAGAGTCTAGGTATAATTACAACGGATTGCCAAACTTTCAGAATAGACCCCAGATTCTACGAGGCGTTATCCTGAAACGGAAAGCTTCTGTGGCACTCAAAGACCCTCAGCCCTCCGCCCCCAACTCTTCTAATCCCGGTTCTTGGTGTTAGACGGGTATATGTATCATACCTTTAACTCCATTAAGCATACGGCTATCGTATACTATATTGTAATACATAGCTCCGAAATCCCGAAGGATTCATAGGGCAGTGAACAATATGAGAAATAATCAGAGTCTGATAGTATAAATATCAACACAATATCGTTTGAGAAAGATCCTCATCACCACACTCCTTCACTTTCCTATCATCAGTACATCTCTGTCACTATCTCATTTCTAAATCTTGTTTTTAATTTGAATTCAATTTCTTTATCATTTCATCATGGTTGCCTTCAATATTGTTCTCCTCGCTTCTGGCGTTTTCGCTACTTTCGCTGGTGCAGCACCTACAACACTTTTCCAGAGAGAATTGAAATCGTTCCCAACTAGTGTTACCTGCCCCGTCAGTAAGTGCTTTCCCACAATTCACTTAGCCGATTCTCTCACTAATGATACGCCAAAGCCACCCTAACACCAGAAGCGAAAACCTTCACCAAAGCCCAAACTAAAGCTGCAGTCAACGCATTTCCAGGGACTAAAGCCACTATTGAAAAGATTGGCAAATATCCCAAAGAATATCGATTGGCCGACAGACACGGGGCATGGCCTTTCACCGGGACAACAGCCTGCGATAACTTTCTGGCCGCCACTGGAGATATCTTTGAGGTTCCACTTGGTCCTACTGGACAGGTATGGGGCTCTGAAGGGTTTGCCAAGAAACCTGGAAACTACAGGGTAAGATTTGAAATTACAGTTACTTGAAAGATGTTGCTAAAATACAGTTCAGGTTTTATTTGCTATCGATGCCGACGCCAACCATATCTACTGCGGTATGACTGTTCACGCTGACAAAAACAACCTCAACGATATCGTAGCCTGTGCCAGTACAGCTTAAGTGGTTGAAAAAGGGCGGGCTTCTCAGCCAGTAGCTACAGTTACAACTTTGAAAGTGGAAAGAGAGTGGGGTTCAATTGGTTTGGGAAGGATATGGAGTATGTGGGAAACACAGCGTTCTTTTTATTTGTTTATAGTATTTGTTAAAGCAGGAAGGAAGACAGGCGAGTTAGGGTTAGAATAAAGTCAAGCGTTGCAACAGTAGTTTCAATTTCACTGGTAACTTCATTATGGCCACGCCAAAGACTCTAAATTTACCAAATCTCGGTGGAAGGCTCTTATTTCTATTAGCCACTGTTAAGAGACCTTGTGTACGTATAAATAAAAGATATAATGAACTAATAAAGAAAGAGCAAGGAATTGTATCCATCGAGCCTGGTAATAGAAATTTTCCCATATCGTTGTCTTCGGCGTAGCTTTTGAAAGCGCAGCTAAGTCCGAATCAGTCTGTGATTGTTCTGCTTTTTCGAGCTCCTGAATGTCAATTTGAGAATTGATATTCCTCCATCTTTCCATTGTGGCCACAGAAGTATATTCAAGGAATATATCCATATCCCATTTCCCCCCACCAAACCAACCGAGAGCATCGTAATCTTCAATCCAAATCATTAAATCCGCAGGCTCATTCCCGTAATAAAAGACCACTTGGAACTTTGTGGGCACCCATTTTCGTAAGTCCTCATCCCAGGTCGTGTTTAGAAAATGTCCTGAGCTGTGAGCTTCCTGTTCCTTCCTGGCATATTCATGAAGATCCAACCCGCTTTCTGCGATAACCGAAATCCATCTCTTAGCATGATCAACAGAATGTGATGTGCATCCTCGTAAATACGCATCTAGTGGCGTCATCTTACTCTCTGCATTTTCTGAGTGAGGATACGCTCCCCCGCGAAGGAGATATAAACTTTGCCATCCTGCTGCTTCGTCATCCACTCCAGCTTCCGTGCACCAGCCAAAATTGAAAGCTGCATCGCCGAGAAGAGACCATTGTTCGGAATCAACTTCGTTTAAATCTGTATTTCCGTACTCGGAATTGAACAGCCAAGCGAATCCCTCTTCAGGTCCTCGATAAAAGTCAACAGTATTACTGGTAATGGGCAAGAGTGGTTGACAGAAGCCTCGTTCAACTAGTGTTCTAATGGTGTTGACAACCCTCGACGGATAGGCGAAGGCCGGCTCGAGTTTTCGAGCAAGGTGATCGAGAGGGGTAAGCAGTCGATCATCGTATGCTGCGCCATCGACCCCCAATCCCAATAGAAAGGCGCAAGTTTCAGCTTCCGCATTTCTGGCCGCCCACTATGCCACGTTAACAAGTTGCAGATAAATCAGAGGGCAACATACATGTAACAGGTTTTCTCCGTGTTGGTTGACAACAAAGGGGGATATCCAGTGGTTTTCGATCCATTGCCTTACTCCTTGAAGATTCCCTTCTGAACACATGGTAAAGATTTGCGACTGACATGGCACTATCGGAAAATATACGAGCGACGATGGAAAATTCGAGAACTGAAGATGAAATGATATAAATGGTAACAAGATTTTAAGGCGGGTATTGAACAACTTCTGGAAAGTATGTTTAGACCCTAAGATCGCATGACTGTTAGCTGACATATATATGATTCTAAAAACATATTTTCGAAACAAGCCATGCGACCAAAGAGGGGCTGTTATTCCGGACAGAGAAAGAAGCTTCAAGATCATGGAGCTCAGATCCATCTTCACATTTCGTCTGCTTTCCCGAAACTGTGCGAAAGCAAGTCTGCCATCGAGTGCGAGGGATCTGGAGCTTCCACTCTTTCTAAGCTTTTTCTCATCGCCGACGTGGCTATTGATGGAAATTTCACTGGAGCTTTTGTTGGACAATATTTCGTCCAAGTTCCTGTCCTCACAGATGGTTTGTAAGGACGCTCCAATGAGTCGGAATTGCTGTTGGTCAACTCTGCTATATAGCCGTTAGCATGTAGCATACCAATCCCCACTGAGAAATACCAACTAATAAAACGGTTGGAGGGCTAGCAGGAGCATCTGTACATCTCCATTCAATTGGGACTCAATTCTTTCAATCGTCTTGTTCTTCAACACAGTCTCCAATACTGTTAACTTTCGTCTTCGGAAGCTGGAAGATTTGCCACAGGTGTGGCTTGCAACAAGGTCATGTAAATCTTCTGTATCCTTTGTACAGGTTCGTAGACTCCGAAGCACCGCGTCTCCGTAATCAATGCGTTCATTCTCTTCGCATATCTCTATTACCCCTGTGGCAATAGTTTGGAATAACTCGAGATTTTCTATAATTCGCTGAATCCTGGGGCCTGTCTGGCCACAAGTGGCCAAGAACAGGTGGAATTTTTGGGCGACTTGTGTTAACTCCAAAGCAAGTGACGCCACAGCGAAACCACTAGCAACAACACCAAGAATAGCTTCCGCCATAGTGTAAAGTAAGAAGAGGTTGTTGTTGAGTCGTAGTGTTTGTGGTTAGAAACCATATCATACTTTTCTGGTGCGTTGGCGGAGTAGTCTGCTCTGCCAATTAAACCGGTACTTCACACTCCACCGTGACATCCGTCCGTGGCTTAAGGTTATGTGACAAAAAGTGAGGCGGATGGTGAGGCAGCTTTCTCGGCATTGGTTGGGGGCTGTGCAACTTCCTTACCTTACTTGAGAGAATTACTCTCAAAGATATCTTTGAATGTCTGTCCAATATTTTTGCATCCAGTCTCCTGCAAATGCCTCGCCCAAGCTCGGAACAATGGTGGACCTGTTGCCAATGTAGCAGAGAGGTCAACGAATCCACATGGGGGACTCATTGTCCAGACTGTGCACACGTAATGTGCAGCTACTGTACTGAGACATCAAGATTCCCACCAACTCGTCCCAGATGTTCCAATAAAATCGATTCTATCGTCCCCGAGGATGTTTTAGATCCGGAGCCTCAAGGCTACAATATCCTTATACCGACAGACTGTGATTGCACATGTGAGTGCAGCTGCGAGCCACGACCCCTTCCACCTCCTCGCCCATCACAGAATATCCGCCGCATTTCACCGCCTGTAAGGATTCACTTTCCTCACATTAAGGTTCTTGCTGATAGGCCTTGATAGGATACCCACTATTGCTAAACCACCCCCGATTTAGAGACGAAGGGCAGGCGTAGATTGAGAAGCAAAATTGAAATCAATTTCAAGGTTGAATAAAAGGAGAAGCCCAGACGCTGTTGCTTTCATCATCTCTATTTGTTCAGCAGCAAGCTCGATAAGGTGAATTATAAAATGAGGGCCATACAATACACTTTATAGATCAACTCTACCCCTTTGTCCTCGCTTAACCCTGAGCCAACTCTAGCTTCCCTCCAACAGTATCTTTTGGTAGGATGCCAGGGGGACTAATGCCGTCAATGGTCTTACCTTGATGACTTTCACATCCGCTTCGCTTTTCCCTTCGTTCTGAACACTGTATGAGAACTCTTGGAACCCCTCACACGCAGCAGCATGCTCCCCTCTAGTATTCACACAAACCACAGCCCCGCTGAAGCCCTTATGTTTGTTCGAGATTCTTCTAACCGCCTCGTTCGCTGCCGCTTGTGGTCCCATTCCTCCCCTCATTAACTCAACCCCCAAGAACGCTGGCAGATGCCGCATCATCACATCGCCATCGCCGGTTGCAACACAAGCTCCAACTTCATCATCCACATATCCTCCAGCACCCGGAAGAGGAGCATCTCCAATCCGACCTGCAATTTTATGCCTAGCGCCATTTGAAGACATGCCCACGGCCATTCTCCCATCCGCCTGCAAAGCAATCTGCCCAATTGTATCGTGGTTATGTTCGTCGATTCGAGGTGAGGGGTTGGGTATCGCGGTGCCCTCTGCTTCAATTGTTCCATTGCAGCCCCTTCCATCCGTGTAGAAGTTTGGCACACATCCATTTTTGACCCAATCCAGGTATAGTTGTCGAGAGTACTCGCTCGTGAGGGATTCATTCGTGTATCCCAGCTTGACAGCGAACTCGGTCGCCAATTCCCCAGCGAGCATACTATGCTCAGTCAATTCCATCACATCGCGCGCGACCTTCGTAGCATCCTTCACACCCCTCAATCCAACCACAGCGCCCATATTCTGATCGCTGCCGCGCATGACGAGCGCATCCAGTGTAGTTTCGCCATTGGAGTCCGGAGAACCGCCCCAACCAACCGTGAAATCACATTGTAGCTCTTCCGCCTTGGAGCACCCGACGACGATGGCAGTGATAGGATCGATAGTTTGAGAGGATGCGAGAGAGAGGAAGGCAGCGTGTGTGGCAGCCGTGAAGGGCCAGGTGTTGACGATGAGGGGTCCTGGCATTGTGTTCAAGCTATCTGTATGTCAGCATTTCAGCGATGGGTCAGGTGCTGAACACCCTGAGCAATCGTCGCAATCGTCGCATCGCAAACCCTTCTCCCTGAACACACCCGGAACACGATGACCACTCACCATCAAGTAGCACTCCGTCAAGCAATCTGCAATTGCCAAAGCTATCCCGTTAAGTACTAGGGAGGGAAATGTCCCAATCTGCAAAAACTTAACGGTTAATAAAAGCCAGAGAATGAGCCTGAAAGCGAATCGGTCCATCAAAACCTAACCCCCAACCTCGAGATAACCACAGAACTACCTTCCCCCACGATCCCTACTTCCGTTCGAAATATATTCCTGAGTCCCGAGGACAGGAACATGTGGTCTGTAGATTACAACTCTGAAAACAAACTTCGACTGGCAGTTTCCTCGCTAGTTTCTTCGAAACCAGCCCATCATACCTTTGTTTTTAGTAGATAACCGACTAATAATGGCGGAAGTAACCAACTATTTCTTAAAATCTCTTCCTTCCCCAATATATATTCTTACAGTATGTTCCTTCACAATTTCTCTTTCACTTTTGTTTGGTCCATGAATTCGAATTCTGAGTGGATCGTGAATGGCGGGACCGAATTGCAACCATGGAAGTGTCTTTTCCAGTTTGGCTTCTTTGATTTTTGGGCTGAGCCCGTATCTTGTATACTATCCATCTATCAGCATCGAGCCTAAATGCGATTCTCGTGGTGTCCAATTTTGGCAGCCGTCCTTCGAACGCAACTCCAGAAACGCTCAGCGCTCTGGTAGTGAATGGACTATCTCACTTTCCCCACTCTGTTCCCCCTTTCCGTTTCGCTTGGGGCTCCTGGTTTTAGTGTACGCAAAGTCGTCGTGAAATCGTCGAACCAAAACCGACCATCGAAGAATCTTTCGCACGAGTTGCTCTTATATATTCCGGGCACACAAGGAGCCAGGTCCTCTCTTTTGCTGTTGTACTTTGTTTCATGCCCCTCAAGGATTCGTTTCCCTTCAAGTTTCGAGTTGCCATTAGCAGGAGACTCTGTCTGTTGTAGATGATGCCGTGCTTCAACGGGAATCGAGTTGCTGAGAGAGGCTGAGGGGAGACGATGTCGATGTTTCCAATAGCGCCTTCAATGGACACGATGAGAGTATGCGGTGGTGCGTTGAGAAAGTGAAGCCCTGGTGAAGTTTCCTGTCAAATCGTCAATCCGTATTCTCGACAAACATAAGGGTACAGCACAGCAATATATCTCGTCCTTTCCTTCCCTCCGTCTACCCTTCTGCGCTTCTAGTGCCTGCGGCGAGCATCGTCTGCGTCGAGGCTCCTGTCTATCTTTTTCCCGCTCATTCCGCCGTGATTGCGCTAGCTTCCGGTTTGTGGGACATTGTACGCACAGCCTTCTTGGGTAGACACCAATGCCGGGAGACATCAATTGAGGTCGTCGTGTTGTCGGGTCGTTGTATGGGAGATGGTTGCGGTGTCGAATATGGAGGAGGCTCGTGGTGTTTCTGCACGGCAGCGACGACGAGGGTATATTCAATGAGGCTTCTCTCCAGTTCTCCGACTCTGAACACTCAATCTTGAACCCACCACCAACATCAACGCCCACCAACGTGTACCTCGAAGTACCTCTACCCTACCGAACTAGCATCTCAAAAGGGCAATGCCCTCTAAATCCACCAGTGGCCTGCCAGGCCCTAGAAACGAGAATGCGGCTGGTCGTTCTGGAAGCACGCGTCGTCGTCCTCATCGTAGGGAGTCTGAAGATTTTGAAAATGGTAGCGGCAGCAGTTCTATTGTCGCGAATACACGCCTACCACATGCGAGAAAGCCAAAGTATGAGGGTTCAAGAGAAGGCGAAGCCAACTTCGTTGTGGATGTTCGGCTAGACGAGCACGACATAAATAACCTCTACACACCGTACCCACCGGGTTGGCATGTACAATCGAGTACATGACTTCTACAATAGTCTTTTACCATATTCAATCCTCCTGACTCCAATATAAAATCACTTGCAGCAATTCACATCCTATTTCTGTTCGAGTCTGGGACAGCTCATCTGCTGTAAAACATTTTGAGGGAGGCCCCCCGAACGCCTCAAATGCGCGATTGAATACGCAATCTTCTTCTGTGGCAGCCCATCCAGGGTATCAATTGGAAACCATGAAAGAAGGGGACAGAGTGCGTGCGGTTGTGAAGGACGAGGAAGAAGAGGAAAAACATGGTGGCTATGGAGAGAATTTGATGCTGATTATGGACAAGGAAGAGGCGGGGAACGGTGGAGCTGCAAACGACGTGAAAGTTAAGAAAGAGGAGGAAGTTGGTGGCAGTGGTAGTGAGACGATAGCTCACATTGCAAGTGGCAATCGAAAGAATGATGGAGACGAGGCGAAAATGCCATTTCATCAGATGCTGGTGATGCCTATCTCCATGAAGACACAATTCGAGGTTTGAAAAAGGAGGAAGAGCAAGCATTTCTTCCTAAGTTTCAGCAGGCAAACTCTGGAAGGAAGAGGCAGGAGCCTCCTACGTGCGAGGGAGAATACACCAAACCAACAAAGATTGCAAGACTGCATCATGGGTTTCTACCTTCATCATAGGATAACGCAAACCAGATTTTGTTGCCCAATGATCAATTACTTTCTTGGTATTTAGGGCCGAACGCTCCTTCTGAGAATTATATTCCGGAACTACCAAGAATCTCTCTGCTACCGAGATTCTACCACCCCCAGCCTATTCCAAAACCACAAATATACTTCTCCCCGTACTCACGAAACCACAATGCACTAACGGACCCAACTTCAGCAAGTTTACCACACTTCGATGTGCCCACTGTCTCACGATCTTTCTACCCACCCAAAGGATCTACGGAGGGATTGACGACGTTCAATATACCCAGAATTTCAAAGGAAGCGAATTGGTCGCAATATGATGCACTTTCTAGTCCAGGAGCCTTCAAACCCCGCAGGACTTCCTCTTCTGTGTCCTCAAATCCAGCTCCTGAACCCTTTCCGGGCTGGGGTCCGACACCCTTCAGTAGACACTACAAAAGTGACAACAGACAAAGAAATGCACTACAACCTTCAAGACCCACCAATCCCGGTCAATCCCTTAGTTTCTTTTAGTCCCTATCATAAAATCAAATGTTTTCAAAGATGTGATATAGCAATGAAAGAGTAAACCGGTTGATAGAATCCATTTTAGGTGGTGTGGTTAAGGGGGTCGAGGAATGGAGTTGTAGGTGACGGCAAGGAGTCAATACTTCAGGTTCGTACCTGCTCTAACCCTCATTGTTCCAACTGCCTAGGGCAAAGCAAGTAAATTGTCCTAAAAATTTGGAACGACTGAAAACATTAACCCATATGATTTGAACAATCGTATTACAACCTTGGAAAGAACGAAGAGTGTACAGGCTAGAAAGGTGATCGCCTGGGCATTCCTTCGCTTACGGAAGGAAGGAGCATTCTTGTTTTGCAACTTCCTACGGAAACACAAACACCATATACCTACCACCCGCGGCGGACACCTCATATCCTCACCCCAATATTAATCTACATCGCTGATCATCTACTTTGCCACCCCCCTCCCCTTTCATCAATACATTAAACGACAGTTCCAATGATCGCACCATTGATATATCCGTTCCCGCGAAGTCAGTTGCATTTATTGGACGGCCAGAAGCACTCTATCCTACCTGCCCCGGAGCCAGGCTTACCATCCAATTCTTCTGCGCGCACCGAAACCAAGGTGACGATTCCGGTCTCTGTATCCCGCTTCATGGATCTCTCTGAAAATATGAGAAAGATTATTATCACTTCGGTCCTCACCGAACCCATCAGACCGGCCTTTGAGAAGAATAGAGTTGTGAGGTGGGAATCTGCGACACTCGAGAAGGATTCGGCACTCGACTTGTATTCAAAAAGCATAACTTACCGCAACTACTTCGCGATTGGATTTGTCAACAAACAGCTAAATACTGAGGCCACACAATGTTTGAGAGAAAACACGCTTACTGTCATGGTCACGACAGACAACCGAGCATTGAAGACCACATTGAAAGAAATGGCTATACCAATACTTTCCGATAATAACCTCGATCGTTTTTTACCACTCGTTCCATTGGTGGTACATGTATCGTTCTCTGCTTCTTCTCACGGGATAAAATGGTGGGTGATGCACGTTCAGGACTTGTACGACTTCGGCTTTGCAGTGCTTAAGATGCGTCTGGCCTCTCCACTTCGCATCGACACTGCGGTAGTTTTGCCGCTAACAGGTTTCTTTACATTATTCAACTTTCAAAGGCTTCTGCCTATAAATTCAGCTCATAGCAGGCTCTTCTAAAACATTTACACGCTCTGTTTCGCATTGGTCCTATGGTATTCAGAGGCTCCCTGGAAACCATGCAATTTTTGCGGAGAGAAATTTCACTCTATCGCAACAAAATCTCTGATGATGTCATCTAATTGATGGAGTACTTACTTCAGTCTGCTCATAAGGCTCTCGATTTCGGAAACCATGATCTGGCTTGCTTTCGGTTCCGCGCAATAAAGATACTGGAGCTACACACCAAAACTATGTGTCCCCCTGAGGAAACACCGAAGTCTCTCAAGATTCAGCGCCTCGCTCATCATGCTTGGGTTGGCATGGTTCAAAACGCCCTTTAGATAGGACAACTAGAGTTAGCAGATGCATCTTGTGGTTCAGAAACACTGATGGGCTGCCGATGGGGGAACAAGAACAGAGAGGAAGGGTCTCACGGTAGACGACTGATTGAATTTGCTAGAGCGCAGAAAGAGCAACCTCAACGGTGGAAGAGATCGTCTGTGGAGGCTATGAACCATTTTGTATACCCTGGGGGCGAGGTTGTCAACGTAGAATTTCCTACACACCCGAGCATTCAAAACTTTCTGTGTAATGGTGTCAATTTCCAGAATTTTGCGGACATTATGTACCAGCCACTGCCCCCCACGCCCCCCACGCCTCCACGAGAGAATAGTAGACACAGGAGCGAAGAGTACGGCGCTTGTAATTACTTTGAATAAAATACTCCATTGCCAATTCGCAATTGTTCAAGCCAGCTGGGTTATTGCTTTGGATTGTTCCAAGTGTTTAGAATAATGTGCTTGAATTCTCCTAAAAAGCGGGAGGAACGAGAGCTAGGAGGCAGGTACGATCCCGAAGTATCTACTCTCGCTATTTTGGCCTACTGTGGGGAAGGATCGACTTCATCGATACCAGGAACTCGACTAGTAGCCTCGCTCTGCTACTCTTTGAACTCCTACATCTGGATTTTCAGCAGCATCAATCCATCTCGCGGATGGCCTAATTTTTCTCCTTTTTCTCAGCCTCACTTGAGCACCAAGGTTTCGGGCTGTCGTGGCGCAAAGCCACACGGATAAATCCATAATCATGGGCAGATCTTCTCATGATTTTCAACTAACTGCATCTGCTGATATCGCGATATTTACTTTTTTTTCGTGGTGGGGAGAGATTGGTAGACTGAACGTAGAGGATTTAAACAGCAGCAGCAACGAGAGAGAAAAAGCGCGATTCGCTTCTGCCTCTTGGAACCAATATAATCCTCTACTATGAATAACAAATCTAGCTATCCCCCCTCGGTTTATGCCTTACCGTGTTTTACACTTCAAGTAAGTTGTTGGAAGATATTGAAGGGGGAGGAATGCTAACTATCTCCTCTTCAGAACCCCAAATTTGAGCAGCCATAATTCCCAAACACCCCGACAACAAAATCTTCTCAAAGAAAAGAAATTAAAAACCCACGTTCGACTTTAATTCAAATGCTCGAGGCACTTCTAGCTTTTGCCGTTTTTGGCTGCCTGGTAGCAGTCCCTTTGGTCACTCCTCCATTAACCAAAACTGGTACTTATAATTCAACCCAACGAACCGTATATACGACAATTGCCGCTTTAATTGGAACCCTTATTACGGATTTTGTCGTCGATGGCATACGAAGCTTATATCTATACCACGTGGACGATAAACTACCAACTTACCTGCAAGAGACCGTTTCATTCAAAACACAACTCGAGAAACAGTGGCAGACTATTCTAGGTGTTGCATCCTTGAAATCTTTCAACAAAAGTACCAAGGCTGTACTTCTATTCGGAGCATTATTGACGACTTGCATCACCTCTGGACTTACCCCTACATCAGCGACGAGGGTTCAAACGTTCACTCCCATGATACCTTCATCCAACCACCCCTACATCTTTGCAAACCCCTGGGAAACCGGTAAAGAACCAAGTGGAGAATATTGGGATCTCCACAATGGCAGTCGGTACTCCGTCTGGGTCATGCATGGAGGATCTCCCTCCCACAGGGCTTTCAAGCTCATGGATGGAATAAATATCAACAATCCAACGTTGTACGCCTACGCGTATAACAGAGTTGCTATTCAGCCAGAAGCAATCGGGGCCCCAGTCACCACCTATAATCCAGATCATGTCGGTTACGGACTGTCAGAAACTCTGAATCAATACAAATGGAACGTCAACGCTGCGTCTGCATGTCCTCCCGTGATGGTTCAAAATCCTGTCAAGTGCCATCCAGGAGGGACTATTTCGTGGCCAAACAATGGAAACTTCCTGCAAGTTTTATCAGATGATGGGAGTTGCAACGCGACGATAGCTACTAGCAAATCCAACCCCAAAACCGAAACTGTTGCCATTATTTCTCATATCTGTGCTACAGGAGATGTTGGTCAAACAGAACTCATCTTTGGAGCTGCGGCTGGAACACAAACAATTTCAGGCTATTCTCATCTGCTAGCACAATCAGTCGGAGTGGATTTGGGCAAGACGAATCCAGGCCAGACTTACTCCATAGAGTGCTATATAGACGCCCGAGACGTTTTTCGGTACCGAAACGTCAATTCCAAGTTTCTCGTGCTCTGAGTAGTAAGTCCAAGGATAATGAAAATAGTCAAAATCTCGTCTTCGACAGGGTTGTCTCGGCTGGCGAAGCTTGTATACCCCCAGGAAATCCGGCTATTTCGAAGTCTTTGGGTGCAACAGTTGCCTACGGTCCGTTTTTCTCTATATTCGAAATCAGATCTACCGGATAGTTCCAATCTATTGTCAATGTCGTCTCAACAACAGGGGATTACGGTGCACTTTCCGGAGCATCCATCCGACGACCTCCTTTCGCTTTCAACAACTCGGTAAATGCACTAGAAGATGTTTTGGGGTTGATGGGAGCACTTTCTATTTCTCGGGCTGTTCTGAACGTGTCTTTGATCCAAAGCACGGGATCAGCAGAAGTTGTTTTCATGCGAATTGGGTCCGGGAAACTTTTCTCTTTGGTTTATGCAATGGTTCCGCTGCTTTTAGGCATTATAATGGTAATTATGTTGGCAAGAACGAAGGGAAGAGAGACAAGATACAAGTCTGGAAGCTTACGAGACTTGATTTAATTTGGGGCTGAGCACTGAATGGTGTTGTCCTTAATGCTGAAAATACTTCCTCAGCGGGGCAATAAAGCCAAAAACAAGGGTGTACTCGATCCAATGCCGCTTTAATATTTTGTGTACCAGCCCTCTGCATCTATCACTGCTTGGCATCTCTCTCTCATGCTATGTACAAGCTCTCTAATTCTATCATGAGTGATAGATTCCCAGGATTCTTGGACTACTCGCCTTAAGTTCTTATAGCTTCTGTGCACTTGCAGGTAGTACTCTTGGATATAATCCTTTATATCATCCCATAGGGTCTCAATAGGACTGAGGTCTAGAGAGCAGGGTGGCCACTCAATTACCCTTAGTTCTGCAGCCTTAATAACAGACTTTGTAAAAGCAGAAGCATACTCTTTGGCGTTATCCTGCTAGAACTGCAACTCTGGGTATTACTGTAAGATTTCGTTAACCACAGGGATAATAATTCCACAATAAGACCCCTCATTTATAGTTTCCTAGTCCTTCTCCCAAAACAGTCCTTTATGCCGTCTATATTTCCCACTTATTGAGCCCTAAAACATCTATCCAATCTTCCTTTGGTACTGTGGCTGCACACAGTCTAGGTGCTCCATTTTATTGTCTTTGCAAGTGACCCAAATGTGAGTATGTCTTCTAGGCTGTGCCCATGTCTTATCACTCCAGAGGATCTCATCCCATTGCTCGTCTGTCTAATTAATATGCTCTTGAGCCCATTCCAGCCTCTTCTTCCTATTCTCTTTAGTAAGAGAGCATTTCTTCTTAGAAACTCACTGTCTATACCCTTCTTTTTTGAATGCTGTCCTTATAGTATATTCCCCGCAATCCTAACCAAGAATCCCAGGGATAGCTACCCAAGGAGTCTCACGGTTCTCTCTAGAAGCTGACACCCATTCAATTAGTCTCTTCCTTTGAGGAGTATTGAGCAGAACTCTCCGACTAACGTGCTTCTTCTTTTGGGGGGTAAGGCAGTGCTGAATGGCATAGTAGACCTGATTATAAGTGTGTCTAGTCTACAAGTAGGTCTAAGAACATGTGAAGTTAGCATCAAAGAAGAGGGTCTGAATACATAGTTCTTTATCGCGAGAGAGCTCTAATTCCCTATGCTGTTGCTTAGGAACTGGTACTCTGAATGTTGATTCTATGCTGAGATTATAGTGTTGCAGGAGAAATTGAGAGAGCAAAAGCAGCATTGGATCATTTAAATTTCATTGGATATACCCCCTGCTAGCATAGAAAATGCTAGAAGGCTTGGCGGCTGTTTTGCCCCGACGACTAAGTATACTACTGGTGTTGACATTTGAACTTGATTGGTGGAAGAATTTTCAACCAATCATATTTTTTTTGGAACAAATCATTTCTCTAATTGGCCACTTTATCAAAGCCTGTTGCTGGCGAGCAAGCTGCCAATTAAGTGCTAGAAAGTCATTAGTTTGTGAATAAGCTATCAATTAAGTTGCGAGCAAGCCACGAGTTACTCGTGATTAAGCCGTTAACTAAGTAAGCTATGAGTTACCCACGAGACAGTAACTCGGCAATATTCAGCTTACATAAGCAAGCTCCAAATACTGGGGTTCCAATACACCCACACCATGGTGTGAGCTATTGGATGACTAAGCGTAGTTTTCACACCCCACCAAAATGCGCGCGCGTCACATTTGCATCCACCTGCACTGCACTTTGGACTACAATCAGTGTGTGTACAGATATAATAACATATTATAAATCCTATAATATATATCGCTCTGAGTCTCGCGCATGCTCCTCCTCAAGTCTTGCCCACATATCCCTAGTCCTATTCTCAGTATTCCTATTCCTATTCCTAATAAACTCTGATTCAAGTATATTATACTTATCTTGCTCCTTCTTTTCCTCGTTATCTAGCCATGCTATAATCTCCTTATTTGTCTAATCACCTTTATTTGCAATAGTAGTACCTGTAAGATCACGTCGCTCCTGAGGCATATAAAATACTTGCTCTTTTAATACCTTTAGTTGTGGTGTTTTCTATTTCCGGGCCTTTTAGTATTCTGCTGGTCGTATAGTAGGATAATAAGCTAACCAGGCTGTTTTTTCAGCTAGGTAGGCCTAAATTAGCACCTCTGGCCTATCTGGTGAAAGTTGTTTAGGTATAATAGGTACTGTAGGTGATGTAGGTGCTGCAGGTGCTGTAGGTGATAGAGGTGATGTAGGTGACGTAGGTGCTATATGTCACGAATCACGTGTCAGCATGTGATAAGTAAGTCCAGGCGGCGCTCTGACAGGACAAGATACTATTGAGTAGATATAAGTTATAGGGATTAGCTAGAGTAGCTAGCCGATCCAAGGATTTCCTTCGGTATAAAGTCACGTGATATATTAGGTCGCCTGGAGCGACGAGCTACTCAAGCGACTAGGTCGACTAGAGCGACAGGTGCTCTCGTCTACCTACGAGAATAAAGGTTCTATATATACCTAGTACGTCTGCTATTAGATAGAAGCTTTATGCTTAACTTACTTTAGTATTCAATATATCTTGTTTTGTCTTCTTGAGTTTAAGTAATAAGTTTACCTTTAAGTAAACACGTAGTATATCTAAACCTCTTACTATATCCTAACCTTCGAGACTTAGTTACCTTTGTTACTTTTAGTATAAGAGTAGGTTTTGTTATACTTTAAGTATCTGCTTAGAAGTTTAGTTACTATAGCTCTTATACTACTAAAACTAGCTGTTACTAGTTCTAGTACTAGCTAAACAAACTTGTTAACACTCTCTAGTAGCGCTAAGAGAGCTTAACCTCTTGCTACTATAGCTATACTATTACTAGACAACAAGCTAGTACTAGTAGACTCTAACTACAATAACAAAAGTATACCTAATATACTTAAACTCTTTAAGGTTAGAGTACCTAATACTATCTAAGTTAAACTACTAAATATATACTATAGAAAAAGAAACAAGCTTGAATTATTCCTTCTTTAGATAAACATCTACTTTAATTTTAACATAGATAAATTTAGTAACAACTATAATTTATAATTAATCTTTATAATCTCCTACCTTAGAGAAGCTGTGCTAGATTAGGTATAACTTTACCTTAAAGACTTCTTTATATACAAAGATAACAACAGATCTATAGGAGACACCTAAGTAATGTTTAAGTCCTAGAGAGGATTTAAGACAGTAATTAGAAAGGTATTTAGAGATTTTAACGTAATATAAACAGCTGTACAAAAGCTTTTAGACTTAAAATAAACTAGATTAGCTATTAGTTATACTAATGATTTCTAACGTTATAGGAACAAATCTAGATAGAATGCTCTTACTCTTATAGAACTATTCTGTAGAGAGCTAAAGGTTTACCTCTAATATAACGAAACCTACTCTTGTACTAAAAGTAACAAAGGTAACTAAGTCTCAAAGGTTAAGATATAGTAAGAGGTTTAGATATACTAGGTGTTTACTTAAAGGTAAACTTATTACTTGAACTTAGGAAGATAAAACAAGATATATTAAATACTAAAGTAAGTTAAGTATAAAGCTTCTATCTAATAGTAGATATACTAGTTATATATAGAACCTTTATTTCTAAATGTTAATAATGTTACTCTATGACTTTGTTAAATGTTGACTTATTGTCTAGGCAAGAAGTTAACCTATATTATATTATGTAACAGTAACTAAAGGAAATCCTTAGATTAGCTAGCTACTCTAGCTAATCTTTATAACCTATATCTACTCGATAGTATCTTGTTCTATTAGAGCGCCGTCTAGACTTACTTATTATATACTAATATATAATTTGTAATACTATCTCCTTCTTAGCTTAGCGTGTCTCTATACTTAAGTACAACCTAAGAAATATTATTAGAAGGCTAGTAGCCTTCTGTTCTTTTTATTATACTACCTAAACAACTAAACAAACGAAGTAGTAGACTTCTCAGTAACGCTATTAAAAAGACTAGTTATAGAAACATAGCTTCTTGTTCTAGATATAAAAAGAGTAGTTAATCTTGTATAGTGCCTTGTAACTAAAAGCATTCACGCTGTACTAAGTATACCTGTTAAGGAAAGACTTGTAACGTTTAACAAGTTAACTAAATGCTCTTAGTCCTAGACTAGAAGTCTCTAGAGGCGAAATAGTAGAAACTACAGTCTGCCTAAGACAAAGCTCTACAGGCTTAGCAAGAGGCTATTGCTAAGGTTCTCTGAATTAGCAAGGAGGAAGAATTCCTAGATACTAAGAAGCAAAGAATAATAGCAGCTAGTCTTAACTTACTTAATAAGTTAGATGCTGCTAAAGAGTTAGAGAGAAAAGAAAAGAAAGAGTAGAAAGCAAAGGACAGAAGAGAAGAAGAGGCTGCTAGGCTAGTAGTTCTTTCTACTTCTAGTTCCTCTAACCCTGCCTTTGACCTAGGCCTTGATCTAGCTTTCTTTACGTCTTTTCTAGCTAACTACAAGATGTAGACAACTCTAGGTTTCAGTAGTAGAACTTCTAAAGTTCCTTCTAGTACTAGTTAAGGTTTTTCTTTAGTTTCTAAGTGTTCTCTGAATATAGGTAATCTAACTACTTAATTAAATACTTAATCTATTCTCTAACAACCTTATAGTTAAGAATTCTCTTGACTTTATATTTTATATTAGAGTTAACAGATTAGATTTCTGTGAGTAGAGCTAGTAGTACTTCTAGTAGTACTAGTTTAAGTAAGGATATATAGAATACTAGATAGATATTTATAGTTCTTAGTAGTATAAGTTTATAATTCAAAAGTCCCTTAATATATTTGATTTTAAACAGCCTAAGTTTTTTGTAGTCTAGTTTACTACTTAGTCTTTTTGTATTAATGTTTTTTCTAACTAAATAGACTTTATTCTCTTCTTTTAATGTTAGCTCCTAACTATATTGTTTATTATAGTAGTATATGTTTCTTTCTAATATAAATTATAATTCTAATATAAGTTCCTTATATAGTTCCTTGATTTTCAAGACCTAAACCTAGGCTAACTGATTGTCTATAGTTATATTTAGTAGTTCTTGATATACTACTAATTTATATCTAAAATTAGTATAGAATAGTATAACAAGTATTGTTTCTGTTGTTAAACTATTATATGAAAACTATACTAAAGGTAGTAGTTTAACCTAGTTGTCTTATTAGTAGTTTATATAGTATTATAAGTATACTTTAACTACTTGATTTATTTGTTTGTTACCTTTATTTGTCTGTAGGTAGAAAGCTATAGATAACTTTCTTTTTATACCTAGGTACTTAGTAAGAGCTACCTAGAATTTTAAGGTAAAGAGTTTGTCTCTGTCTAAGATTATTTCTTCTAGTAGTCTATGTCTTGAGACTATCTCTCTTAGAAATACAAATACTAATTTCTCTACTATACTTAACTCTATGTATAGTACTAAGATTATATACTTTATAAGTTAGTCTATAATAACTAGAATTGAAATATATTCTACTTCTGTTATTAGATCTTTAGATTTTAGTAGCTTGACTATAAAATCCTAAGATACTAATTTCTAAGGTATTTGTAGTATTAGAGTAGTACTTATCTATCTATAAGGTATATAGCAGGAAGTCTTGTTTCTAGTATAGGTATTATACTCTAATATTACTTCCTTGACTACTGCTACTATATACTTAATATAGTAGTATTACTTTATTCGCTAGAGAGTTCTTTGAATTCTCTAGTAACTATAAGCAGAGGCTATATAGTATTTAGTAATAAATTCTTTTGTATATAACATAGAGACTCTAAGTTTCCTATCTTTATATTATAATACTCTATTATATTTGTTAGTAGAGTATACTATATTAGTAAAGTCTTCTCCTTTTGCCTATTAGTTTATAACAGGCTGTTCTTTAGCTTAGGTGTTAATAATCTTCTTGCTCTAAGGTCTGTCTTCTATAGAAGTTGCTGTAATTTCGTGGATTGTTAGAGCTAAGTCTCTATTATCAAGAACTTTTAGTATTAGTATATACTAATATTCCTTATTGTCTTTGTACTTAGGTTTTCTACTAAGAGTATTAGCTCAAGGATTTAATGTTTCTTTTATATAATAAATTACTATTTTGAATCTAGCAAGGTCCTGAGACTATCTAGTAAGTCTTTGATTACTAAGCTCTTTGAATGTTGTAAATATACACAGGTTCTTATAATTAGAGAGAACTGTTACTAGATGTTCTGTCTCTTAGAGATAGATTCTCTAGTGTTCTAACACAAGAACTATAGTAAGAAGCTCTTTCTCAAAGATACTATAGTTTTGTTAGGTAGTGTCTAGGGTTTTCGACAAGTATATAACAGGTATAAGTTTCCTGTTTTCATCTAGCTATAAATGTATAGCTGTGATTACTATATCTAAAGTATCTGTCTCTATAGTACTTACCTTTTGTCTATTATAGTTTCAAAGAATTAGTTCTGCTATAAACCTTTTCTTAATCTCCTAAAATACTGTTTCTATAACCTTGTTCTAATTAAATAGTATATTCTTTTTAGTGAGATTAGTTATAGGTTTAGATATCCTAGTATAGTTTTCTATATATTGTTAACAGAAGTTAGTAAATCCTTGAAACCTCTATATATCCTTAATGTTTTTCAGGGATTTCTATTTTATAATAGCCTTGACTTTTTTAGAGTCTACTTCTATCTGTTCTAGAGAGATTAGATGCTCTAGAAAAGTAGTATATATTACTCTAAACTTATACTTAGAGAGTTTAAGTCACAAGTCTACTAGAGTAAGTCTTCTTAAGACTTCTCTAACATAGCCTTTGTGTTCTTCTTTCTTTTCTAAGTAGACTAGAATGTTATCTAGATAACAGATAACTGTTACTCTTAGAAGACTGTCTAGAATACTATTATTCTGTCTCTAACAAGTAGCTAGTATATTAGTTAAGCTAAACAACATTACTATATACTTGTAGAGTCCTAAGAGTAAGACAAATATAGTCTTCTACTTATTGCTGGCCTTAATTCTAATTAAGGCATAAGTGTTCTGTTAGTTAAGTTTTGTAAATATTTTTGCTCTACTAATTCTGTCTTACAGGTACTAGCCTTCTAGTAATAGATAAGTATTCTTAACTGTTAATGTATTTCCTGGTCGAGTAGATTACTCGGTTAAGTAGATTACGAGAACACTAAAACGCGACAACAAAAAATATATTATAACAATACTATTAAAAAAACACTAGCTACTTATATTAATTATTTCCTAAGATGTCTTGTATATACAAGCATTATGTCTAACCTAATTATATAAGCTACAACGTTGCTGCTTACCTTCTAAGCAACGTTGTTATATATTATTACTACTCTCTTCCTACTGAATTTAAGTACTTTAAACAATTTCCTCGCCTTCCTCTACTATAAGACTTCTACCTTAGTAAATACACCTCTTTTTTTTCCTCTCCCTTCTCTTTTTAAGCTAATTTACCTCTTGTAGTACCTTAATTTCAGCTCTTATAAGTGTAGCTCCGTGTATTATTATTTGAGCTCTCTTAGTAAGCCGATTAAATGCCTTGTTGATTAATGTTAGAGAGCTATCTTAGTGTTGTATAATATAGTTTTTAAGATATATAGTCTAGAATTCAAGCTCTATTGCGTTCTGTGGCGTCTTTAGGGTCTAGTTTAGCTTGTTTGTAGGGGGTGGAGTTAGTGTCTTTAGCCTTAGATTAAGGTAAGAAAGTACGTTCTCAGGATTATACAAGACTAAGCTAGTTGCTTGAAATCCACTCTTAATATTCTGCTCTACAAATGTAGCGTTAAATGCTACTTTAAATGCAGAAAGGAACTCAAGCTTAGTAATATACTAAATTCTAACCTAAACAAGATTCTTAATCTACTTGCTATATAATGCCTTTAGTGAGCTAAAACAGCTAACGTTAAGAGGCTAAAGAATGTGAGATAAGTATAGTAGCATACAGAGAGTAATAATACTATTCTCCTGACAGTATTACTAAAATTAAACTAAAATATATAACTTGTAGCTATCGAGAACAAGGAGTCTATATTGCCTAACTATACAACCTTTTGTATACTTATTAAAGTGCTGAATCTACTTAAATCTAATCTTATTTGTTGTCTATCTATTCTTACTTAACGTGATTACCTAGTCTTGTAGAAGACCTAAGTCCTTGTACTAAGCTAAGAGATAGTACTGTTCCTTGAAAATAATAAATAAAGGAAGTACTCAACTACACGAATTTATACTCTATATAATTGAAACCTACTCTCTATTTCCTGGCTGAGTAGTCTTTAGACGATTCCTTGACTCTAAGCTTGTAATAACTTTAGCAGTTGTAATAACCTCTATAAGAAACCTAGCTTCGTTGAAGTTATATATATCCTTCTCTACAATACTATATTTAGTAATTATATTTTATACAAGCCTAAACTAGTCTCCAAGAACTATAGGGTCTTTGCACTAAGCTCTTTTATAATTGTACTTGTAGCTGAATTTCGTTTTTATCTCTGTATAGCGTTTAATAAAGGTAGAAGTCTAATTCTTGCCTACTAGAGGCGCGTTGCGTTTAGAGAGAAGAAGGTCTGTTATTTCTTGAACAGTAGCTAGCTAGAGTGGGAATCTACGTGAATCTAGGTTGAGAATATATTAAACAATAGCAAGCTCTTCTTAGGAAGTAAGTCTTTGAGTATTAGAGAGAGTGTTGTGTCGCAAAGGTAGTTTGTGTAATCGATTGTAGAAGGATGTGTAGAGTATGTTATAGGCTTTAACGCAAGCTTACATACTCCTGAATTAACCTGATTTATAGGCTTAGATAGCTAAAAGAATACAACTCTCTTAATCAGAGGGCTGGGCTTGATGTAGTAGTAGCATTTTTAATTTTTAAGTAGAGTGTCGCGTTTTGGTGTTCTCGTGATCTACTCGACCGGGTAATCTACTTGACCGGGAAATATATTATGTTATTTATATCTTGATAATTAATATATATATAATCTCTAGGGTTGTTCTTTTTGTGTATAATAAGTATGTTTAATGAAGTTAGTAATTCTAACTTCTTAATATATCCTTTCTTGATCTCTTTCTATATATACTCTTTAAGACATTAAAGTGTTTTCTAACTATATAGTTAGAGTTTCTGTTTTCTAAGAGTATAACTCTCCTTGATCTTAATCTTATAATCCTATAGGCAGTGTTCTAGAAGAGCTCTTAAGTCTTCTAGATTTATAAACAATTCTATAAATTCCTTATACTACACAGGTATTATGTTATTAGTAGTTCAGCTAACCTGTAGAGGACTCTAGGCTAGGTGTTTAGGTAACTTAGAAGAGATAGTGCTAACCTTCTTCTAGCCTTGTAGTTACAGCTATATATAGTTACATTAGTTAAAAGAAATCCTTTTTTCTTTCTAATTAATGTTAGAGTTATGTTCTCTGATCTAAGACATTCTAAGTATTATGTTCTTTCTCCTAATATCTATAATATTAAATTATATATCTAAATAGTGTTCTTTGATCTATGTTTTCATAGGTATAGTATATTAGTTAATAATACCTTCTTAGTATTCTATTTTAGTTCTATTAACTACAGTGAGTTTATATAGTGTTATTTCTTTGACTAGAACATTTAGATTCTGTGTAGCTGAGAGAGAAATAAAGTTACTTATAGCTCTAGAATTAATTATAATTTAGAGTTTCTTTCCTCTAATGTTTATAGTTATAAATAACTAGCTTTCTCCTAAAGTAGTATAAGCTTCCTGTTACTTAATAGAGAAGATTTTAAATAAAGGTCTGTCTAGATCTCTAGGTGTTCTAAAAACTATCTTCTCTTTGTCTAAGTAGATTACTTTATATATTTCTTCTACCTAACAGTACTTATTAGAGTTAGGTTTAAGTAATATTACTAAGAATCTTAGCTTAAAACCTGTGATTCTAAGAGGTTACTCTAGTTTCTATGTACTAGTTCTGTTAACTAGTTAGATTATAATCTATTGTTCTTCTTCTTTTAGCTGCTAAGATCTAGAGCCTTTAGAATCCTAATAATAATTATTACTCTTAGGTTACTATCTATATATTAGTTCTAATGTCTCTTTTCCTAAAAGAAGATTTTAAAAGATAATTTAATAATTCTTTGTAAATACTACCTTATACTTGTCTAGAGGTACTAGTTCGTTCTCTTGTAATATATATAGACTCTAGAAATTAGGCTTAATCTCATTAATTTATACTTAATAGTTTTTGTCTATATAGGTACTAATAAATGTCTATGTTTCCTCTAATTCTAGGTCTTTACTTTCTCCTTTCTACTTACTGTCACGAATCACGTGTTAGCACGTGATAAGTAAGTCTAGACAGCGCTCTGACAGAACAAGATACTATTAAGTAGATATAGGCTATAGAGATTAGTTAGAGCAGCTAACTGATCCAAGGATTTCCTTTAGTCAAGGTCACGTGACAGAGCGACTAGTAGACAAGTCGCTCTAGAGCAACTGTTAACTTAGTTGACTTTAGGAGAATGAAGGTTCTATATATAACTAGCACGTCTGCTATTAGATAGAAGCTTTATACTTAACTTACTTTAGTTTTTAATATATCTTGTTTTAACATCTTAAGTTCAAGTAACAAGTTTACCTTTAAGTAAATACTTAGCACATCTAAACCTCTTACTACATCCTAACCTTTGAGACTTAGTTACCTTTGTTACTTTTAGTACAGAAGTAGGTTTCGTTATACTTTAAGCATCTGCTTAGAAGTTTAGTTACTATAGCTCCTATACTACTAAAGCCAGCTGTTACTAGTCCTAGTACTAGCTGAACGAATTTGTCGACACTCTCTAGTAGTACTAAGAGAGCTCAACCTCTGGCTACTCTAGCAGTACTATTGCTAGACACTGTACCAGCATGTCACGAATCACGTGTCAGCACGTGATAAGTAAGTCCAGATAGCATTCTGACAGGACAAGATACTATTGAGTAGATATAGGTTATGAGGATTAGCTAGAGTAGCTAGCTAATCTAAGGATTTCCTTTGGTTACTATCACGTGACATAATGTAGGTCGACTTCTCGCCTGGTCGACAAGTTGACATTAGACAAAGTCGCGAGGTAACATTGTCGACATTTCAGAAATAAAGGTTCTATATATAACTAGCACGTCTGCCTTTAGATAGGAGCTTTATACTTAACTTCTTTACTTTAGTTTTCAATATATCTTGTTTTAACATCTTGAGTTTAAGTAACAAGTTTACCTTTGAGTAAACAACTTAGTGACTCTTACTTCCTACTGTAACTAAACCAACGAAGACCTAGTTACACTTGTTAGGCCTGTGAGTTTGTAATTTATTATACTTTAAGCATCTGCTTAGAAGTAAACTGCTACAATGTTAGCTATATCTTCTGCCCTAAAGGTAGTGCCAAAAGCAGCTACTACACCAGCTGTTGTAATAGCACTAACTGTTACTACTCTCTGGGAGGAGGTGAAACTACCTATCCTAAAACCATTTAATAGTTTACTAGAGAAACTCACAGAGTTCCTTATAAAAGCCTCTCTCTACTTAAACTTTCATACAGTGTAATTTACAAGCGAAACCAACTAAGTCATATAGCTTGCTACTTGTCTCAAAGGAGCAGCCTATAATTAGATAGAACTACATCTCGAAGACTTCTAGAAGAACAAAACACCTAAGGGAAAGGTGTCAACGATTATGTCAGAAGTTACTAAGAAACTGTTCTAGGATGTAAAGAGATGTAAAGAAGGGCTTAATTAAGCATTTGTAGATGTTAATTTAAAAAAGAAATCTGTCTAAGCATTATATAATCTCTGACAGAAGAACTCTGTAGCCAAGTATGCTTTACACTTCTAGTAATATATAGCGCAACTAAACTAGAACAACAAAGCCCTCTGAGAACAATTCTATAGAGGATTAAAGGACAATGTTAAGGATGAACTAGCAAGGGACAACCTGCTAACCTTACTTAATGAATTAATTAATGACTTAATCAAGATTGACAATCAGAACTACAAACAAAGGCTTAAAAGAAAGAGAAGTTATAGACATTGAGTAAATCATAGAGAAAAGAGCCGTAGGGATCCCATAGAACTAGACGCTATGAATAAGACCTGGCCAAAGAAAAAGACAGGCAAGCAGGGCAAACTTTCCCAAGAAGAGAGGAACTGCTGACGTGAGCAGAATTTATGTTACTTATATAGCAAAACCAGCTATAGAGCAAGCGAATATAGTTCGAAGAAGCAACTAAATCAGAGAAAGCAAGTTAATACTACTGGCCGCAAGGAAGTAGCAGTGCTTGAAGGAAGGCTACTTACAGAGGAGGAGCTGGCTAAATACATTAGTATATAAATCAAAGAAATTGAATTAGCAGACGAATCAGATGATCTAATCCTAGAGGAATACTATAGTATACGTTTAGACTCTGTAGAAATCCTCCTACTTCAACAGCTTGTAGCACTAGCTCAGGAATCTACTAGCGTAGACATCAGGGACACCTAGATCTTAATGTACAGAGAAGAACAGGGTTATAGGTGGAGGGATCCATAGAACTTTAAGCAAACCTTTCAAACTATGTGATTATGCCTAGGCACACACCTAAGGTTTGATTTAAAATATGTCACCTAATAGTTAGGAGAAGGCCTAATAGGTTTAACAAGCATTAGCATGATCCTATGAACGACATTTGTGGAAAGGACATGTTTTGACCTAGTAGAAATAATTATTCCTACAGAGTACTTGTTGGAATCGTCTAGCTCATCGGAGACAGGTAACTAGGAGGCAGTAAGCGAGGACCTAGAAGTAAGAGAAAAATAGACATTTATTAGTACCTACATAGATGAGAACTGTTAGGCATAAATCAACGAAATCAAACCTGACTTCTAGAGCCTACATACAACACAAGGAGACAAACTAGTACCCCTGGACAAATACAAAGTAGTATTCGCCAAGAACTGTTGAATTACCTTTTGAAATCTCTGTTCAGGAAAAAAGACATTAGAGCTTATGTATAAATAGTGTTCTAAGGGCAACATTTACTACTAAGACTCTAAGGGTCCTAGGTCTCAACAACCTAAGGAAGGAGAACAATAGATAGTAATCTAGCTAGTTAACAGAACTAGCACCTAGAAGTTAGAACAACCTCTCAGGATCATTGGATTCAAGCTAAGGTTTTTAGTAACACTACCTAAACTAGACTTAGATAAGTACTGTTAGGTAGGAGAAGTATATAAAGTAGTCTACTTAGACAAAGAGAAAGTAGTTTTTAGAACACTAGGAGAACTAGACGAACTCCTGTTCAAAATCTTTCCTATCAAGCAACAGGAAGCTTGTGCTACTTTAGGAGAAAGCTAGTTATATGTAACTGCAACTGTTAGAGGAAAGAAGCTCTAAATTATAATTGATTTAGGAGCTACGAGCAACTTCATTTCCCTCTTAGCTACACAAAGGCTAAACGTCCCAGTTAAAGGAATAACACTATACAAACTCACAGTAGTTGATGAGACTAAAATAGAATACTAAGGAGGTATTGTCAACCAACGTACTATACCTACAAAAACACAGATTAAAGGACACTGTTCAGACATATAATTCAATATCGTAGATATTAGAAGTAAGGACATAATACTAGGAATGCCTTAGATCAGGGAACACAACCCTGACATTAACTAGAAAAAGAAAAGGATTACTTTCAGCTAATGTAACTATATACAGTTGTAACTACAAGGCTGGAAGGAGGTTAGCGCCACCTCTTCCAAGTCGCCTGAACACCTGGCCCAGGGTCCTCCACAGGTCAGCTGAATAGCTGATAACAAAATACCTGTGTAGTATAGAGAACTTTCGAAATTGTTTGATAACCCAGAAGATATGTGTGCCTTGCTAAAACATCAACTATAGGATAACAAAATAAAACTGAAAGAGAGTCATGACCTCAGGAAGCAAAAGCTTCAACCACACACATAGAGCAACTTACAAATAATAAACAAGTACGTCAAGGAAGGAATCAAGAAAGAACACATCCAAAGGTCAGAGTCTCCTATCTGTTCAAATATACTTATTATATACAAAAAAGATAATCCAAACAGAAGAGTTTACATTAACTACTGAGAAGTCAACAACACAACAGTTAAGGACGCTTACTTATTGCTGACCGGCCAATACCTGCAGGACAGGATAGGTTAGGCAGTTTAATATACAAAACTAGATCAAAGAAGTGCCTTTAACTTAATTCAGATTAAGGAAGGTAACGAATAGAAGACAGCGTTTGTCTTACTATCAGGTCTTTACAAGTACATAGTAATGTCGTTTGGTTTAACAAACACACCTGCTACATGTCAAAGACAGAACAATAGCATACTAGAGGATCTTCTAGGGGTAACTGTAATATATTACCTAGACAATATCCTAGTATTCTTGGAACAAGAAGAGGATTACAAGGGTTATGTCAAGGAAGTCTTGAAGAGACTTATAGCAGTGGACTCTTGCCTCAAGCTATTGAAATGTAAGTTCAGAGTAACTTGTACAACGTTCCTAGGATGTTTGATCACCCTAGGACAAGTGGAAGTTAATCTAGAAAAAACCAAAGACATTAAGGGTTAGCTGACGCCACAAAATGTTAAGGACGTCCAGTTGTTTCTGGGATTCGCTAACTTCTGCCGACAATTTATTAGAGACTATACTAAGCTAGCTAGTCCTTTAACCAGCCTAACCCGAAAAGGCATCGATTTCCAATGGACAAAGGAAGCTGAAGGAGCTTTCCACAAAATCAAGAAACGATTCGCAGAAGAACCTATTCTTCAAAGCTACAACGCTAGCAAACCAAGCACTGTTGAGACCGACGCCTCGGACACAGTAGTAGGCACTGTACATCTTCAACCAGGAAAAGAAGGTAAACTTATGCTAGTGACATACTTTTCTAAGAAAATAGACCCAGCACAGCAGAACTACGAGATATACAATAAGGAGCTTCTCGCCATAGTTCTAGCCCTAGTACACTGGAGAATATATCTCCAGAATGTAAACCATCGTGTCACTGTACTGTCAGACCATAAAAACCTTAGAACGTTCACTACTACGCAAGAACTCTCAAATAGAAGACTTGCGAGGTGGGCAGAAATTCTGGGAGGTTACAACATTGTGATCTAACATGTCAGTGGAACAGAGAACCCTCGAGCTGACGCCCTCAGTAGAAAGCCAGGCTACAAAGGAGATAAAGAGTACAAGAAGATTACAATCTTGAAGACTCTGGAAAACGGGGATCTGGCTCCAGCTGTACACGAAATAGCAGCGACAGGGGAAGGCCCCTGGACCAAGAAGGTCTAGAGAGCCCAGGAGATAGAGCGACCTGCTCTAGCTAAAAGGGCAACTAATGATCGAAATGACAAAGAACAGTATACAAACGGAAAACTACATGTTCCTGAATCCTATGCAAAGGAGTTTGTCAAAGAATACCATGCTGCTCTGGCGCATGGTCACCAGAGAGTTCACCAAACCCTCTGGCAGATCAAGCAACACTACTATGTTGATCGCTTATCAGCAATAGTCAAGGAAGTGATAGCAGAGTGTGATACCTGTACTAGGAACAAGGCTTCCTGCCACACACCTTATGGACAGATGAGCACTACTCTAATACCACAAATACCTTGGAGATCTATATCATGGGATTTTATAGTCAAGCTACCAAAATCCAAAGACCTAATGACAGGAGTCATGTATAACTCAATCCTAGTCATTGTTGAACGACTCACAAAGTATATAGTACTCGTACCATATATGGAAGCAAGTACGGCAGAACACTTAGCCTATGCATTCCTACAGGAAGTAGTTGCTCTACATAGTCTACCAGAAGAAATAATCTCTGACAGAGATAAGCTCTTTACCTCGAAATTCTGGACAGCCCTCACAGAGCGTCTGGGTGCAAAGAGAAAGTTATCAACAGCTTTTCACCCCCAGACAAATGGAGGTACTAAACGAATGAATCAAGTTATCAAAGCATACTTGAGATGTTATGTGAACTATAAACAAGATAACTGGGTCGAACTCCTGCCGCTAGCACAGTTCGCCTACAACAGTTCAACAACAGAAACCACGCTTGTCACACCATTCTACGCCAACTATAGGTATGAATTAGTTGTGTATCAAGACTTATTACAGAGTACGGTCAAGAATGACAAAGCAGGACTAAAAGACCATGAACTCAGGGAATTACACAAGAAGCTTACAGAGCAACTTTAGTTCGTGGCAAAACACAATGCACACTACTACAATAAACAACGTAGTCAGGAGCCAACGCTAAAAGAGGGAGATAAAGTCTATTTGGTCAGAAAAAACATCGACACCAAAAGACCAAGCAGTAAACTAGACCACAAAAAGCTTAGACCATTCAAAATCAAACACGCCAAAGAACCTTTGAATTATGAACTCGCGCTACCAAAAACCATGAATATCTATCCAGTATTCTATATATCCTTGCTCGAACCAGCACCACCAGGGGCACTACCGGCCCCACTCACAGAGATCCAGCCTGTTAACTCTAATGCAGAATATAAAGTCGAGAGGATTCTTGACTGTAAGGTTGTCAGAGGACAGGTCAAGTACCTAATTAAGTGGTTGGGTTACCTACATTCAGAGAACACTTGGGAACCAAAGGGAAATCTCAACTAGTGCCAGGAGGAACTTCAGGAGTTCTACCACCGAAACCTAAGGTTGCCTACATCTCGTGGTCAGCCGGGAAAGACACAAAGAAGGCTGGGTCAAGACCTAGGTCAAGGGCGGGGTCAGATGGGTCAGGAGTAGGAAGGGCTGCTAGCCTAGCAGCTTCTTCCTCTCTTCTGTCTTTCACTTCCTGTTCCTCCTTTTCTTTCCTTTCCAACTCTTCAGCAGCATCTAACTTATCAAGTGAGTTAAGACTAGCTGCTATCATCCTCTGCTCTTTGGCATCAAGGAATTCTTCCTCCTTGCTGATTCAGAGAACCTTGGCGATGGCCTCCTGCTGGGCCCGCAGGGCTTCGTCTCGGGCGGACTGCAGTTTTCGCTGCTTCGCCTTCAAAGACTCCCAGTCTAGGACTGAAGGCATTTGATTGACTTGTCAGATATTACAAGTCTTTCCTTGACGAGTATACTTAGCACAGCGTGAGTGTTTTTGGTCGCGAGGCGCTACACAGGATCGACCGCTCTTTTCATATCTAGAACAAGGAGCTATGTTTCTGCGACCAGTCTATTCAATAGCGTCACTAAGAAGTCTGCTACTTTGTTTGTTTAGTCGTTCAGGTAGCATAATGAAAAGAAGAGAAGGCCGTTGGCCTTCTGACAATATTTCTTAGGTTGTACTTAAGCGTAGGGACACGCTAGGCTAAGAAGGGGATAGTGTCACAAATCACGTGTCAGCATGTAATAAGTAAGTCCAGATGGCATTCTGACAGGACAAGATACTATTGAGTAGATATAGGTTATGAGGATTGGCTAGAGTAGCTAGCCGATCCAAGGATTTCCTTTGGTTACTATCACGTGACATAATGTAGGTTGACTTCTCGCCTGGTCGACAAGTCGACATTAGACAAAGTCGCGAGGCAACATTGTCAACATTTCAGAAATAAAGGTTCTATATATAACTAGCACGTCTGCCTTTAGATAGGAGCTTTATACTCAACTTCTTTACTTTAGTTTTCAATACATCTTGTTTTGACATCTCGAGTTCAAGTAACAAGTTTACCTTTGAGTAAACAACCCAGCGACCCTTACTTCCTACTGCGACCAAACCGACGAAGACCCAGTTACACTTGTTAGGCCCGTGAGTTTGCAATTCGTTACACAGCACTAGTAGACTCTAACTACAACAACAAAAGCATGTCTAATGTACCTAAACTATTTAAGGTTAAAGTACTTAAGACTATCTAAGTCAAACTACTAGATATATACTATAGGAAGAGAAACAAGCTTAAATTATTCCTCCTTTAGATAAACATCTACTTTAACTTTAACATAGACAAGTTTAGCAGCAACTATAACTCATAATTAATCTTTACAATCTCTTACCTTAGAAGAGCTGTATTAGATTAGGCCTAACTCTACCTCAAAGACTTCTTCACATACAAAGATAACAACAGATCTATAAGAGACACCTAGGTAATGTTTAAATCCTAGAGAGAATTCAAGTTAGCAATCAGGAAGGTATTTAGAGATTTCAATGTAATCTAAACAGCTATGTAAAAGCTTTTAGACTTAAAATAGACTAGATTAGCTATTAGTTATACTAATGATTTCTAATATTATAGAAACACATCTAGATAGAATGTCCTCGCTCTTATAGAATTATTCTGTAGAGAGCTAAAGGTTTACCTCTAAGAAGAAATAGCAAAACAAAATATAACTTATACTAACATTAGTAGTATAATCAGCGGAGTTATCTAATTAGATAATTGTCTGTAGGAATTCAAGAAATCTACTTAAGGAAGTAGAGGTTAGGACAAGAATAGAAGTAGAGGCAAGCAAAGTAGCTAGCAAAACAGTAGTAAAGTAAACGTAGCCTAGAAGAAATCCTTCAAGGGAAAGAAGCTTTCCTAGGAAGAACGAAACTGCTAACGCAAGCAGAATTTATATTACTTATATAGCAAAACCAGCTATAGAGTAAGTGAATGTAGCTCAAAGAAGTAATCTAGTCGAGGAAAGCAAGTTAACGCTACTAGTAGTAAGGAAGTAGCTGTACTTAAAGGCAGGCAACTTATAGTAGATAAGTTAGCTAAGTATATTAATATATAAATCAAGGAAACAGAATTAGTAGATAAGTCAGATAACTTAATCCTTAAGGAATACTACAGTATATATTTAGACTCTGTAGAAATCCTTCCTCTTTAGTAACTTACAGCACTAACCCAAGAATCTACTAGTATAGATGTTAGAGACACTTAGATATTAATGTATAGCAAAGAACAAGAGTATAGGTAGAAGGACCCGCGAAACTCTAAACAAACCTTCTAGGTTAAACAATTATGCCTAGGAGCCTGCCTATGATTTAATATAAAATATATTACACGCTAGTCAGGAGAAGGCCTGATTAGTTTAATAAGTATTAGTAACATTCTACAAATAACTTTTGTAGAAAGAACCTGTTTTAACCTAGTAGAAACTGTTATTCTAACAGAATACTTGTTAGACTTATCTAGCTTATTAGAGGCAGGTAAGTAGAAAGCTATAAGCAAAGACCTAGAGTTAGAGGAAACATAGACATTTATTAGTATATATATAGACAGAAACTGTTAAGTATAAATCAACGAGATTAAGCCTGATTTCTAAAGTCTATATATATTACAAGAGGACAAGCTAGTGCCTCTAGCTGAATACTAAGTTATATTTACAAAGAATTGTTAAATTACCTTTTAAAATCTTCTCTCTAGAAAAGAGACGTTGGAACTTATATATAGATAGCGACCTAAGGGCAACATCTATTATTAGGACTCTAAAGGCCCTAGGTCTCAGCGACTAAAGGAAGGGGAAAGATAGATTATAATCTAACTAGTTAACAGGACTAGTACATGGAAACTTAAGTAGTCTCTTAGAATCACAGGTTTTGTGCCAAGATTCCTAGCGACGCTACCTAAGCCTAACTCCGACAAGTACTGTTAGGTAGGAGAAATATATAAAGTAGTCTACTTAGATAAAGAGAAGGTAGTTTTCAGAACACCTAGAGATCTAGACAGACCTCTGTTTGAAATCTTCTCTATTAAGTAACAGGAAGCTTGTGCTACTTCAGGAGAAAACTAGTTATATATAACTATAAATATTAAGGGAAAGAAGCTCTAAATTATAATTAATTCAGGAGCTATAAGCAACTTCATTTCCCTCTTAGCTACACGAAAGCTAAATGTCCTAGTCAAAGGAATAACACTATATAAACTTATAGTAGTTAATAGAACTGAAATAGAATACCAAGGAGGTATTGTTAACTAATATACTATACCTACAAAAACATAGATTAAAGAACACTGTTTAGACACATAATTCAATATCGTAGATATTAGAAGAAAGAACATAATACTTAGAATGCCTTGGATTAGAGAACATAACTCTAACATTGATTAGAAAGAAAAAGGATTTCTTTTAACTGATGTTATAGAGGAGCAGAAAAGCAAGTATAGCGCGTCTCGATAGCGCTGGGCACGAAACTCAAGTAAAGGAATAAATAAAAACAAAAGGCAAAAGAGAATAACAAACAAAATTAAATTGAAAACTACTTCCTCACTGAACTCCTATCTGTGTGTCTGTAAACTAAAAGAAAAAAAAAACATAGAAAAATAAACTGTTCTGTCTATGCCTTGATATCTGCCTTGGGTTCCAGGCCGCTAGTGGTTGAGGGCATGCCCTGTATCACGTGACTATAAACCCTATGTTCTTCGTGCCGACAACGAATCCCCGCTACAATGTAACTGTAAGTAGTTGTAACTGTAAGGCTAGAAGGAGGTTAGCGCCACCTCTTCTAAGTCGCCTAGACACCTGGCCCAGGGTCCTCCACAGGTTAGCTAAACAGCTGATAACGAAATACCTGTATAGTATAGAGAATTTTCGAAATTGTTTAATAACCTAGAAGATATATATGCCTTGCTAAAACATTAGCTATAGAATAACGAAATAAAACTAAAAGAGAGTTATAACCTTAGAAAGCAAAGGCTTTGACTATACATATAGAGTAACTTGTAAGTAATAAACAAGTATGTTAAGGAAGGAATAAAGAAAGAATACATCTGAAAGTCAGAATCTCCTATCTGTTTAAATATACTTATTACATATAAAAAGAATAATCTAAACAGAAGAGTTTACATTAACTACTAAGAAGTTAACAATATAACAGTTAAGGACACTTACCTATTACTAACTAGCTAATACCTATAGGACAGAATAGGTTAGATAGTTTAATACACGAAACTAGATTAGAGAAGTACCTTTAACTTAATTTAGATTAAGGAAGGTAATAAATAGAAGACAGTATTTGTCTTACTATTAGGTCTTTACAAGTACACAGTAATACTGTTTGGTTTAACAAACGCACCTACTACCTGTCAAAGACAGAACAATAGTATACTAGAAGATCTTCTAGGAGTAATAGTAATATATTACCTAGACAATATCCTAGTATTCTTAGAACAAGAAGAGGATTATAAGAGGTATGTCAAAGAAGTCTTGAGGAGACTTATAGCAGTAGACTCTTGCCTTAAGCTATTGAAATACAAGTTTAGAGTAACTTATACAACGTTCCTAGAATGTTTAATTACTCTAGGACAAGTAGAAGTTAATCTAGAGAAAACCAAAGACATTAAAAGTTAGCTGATGCTACAAAATGTCAAGGACGTCTAGTTATTTCTAGGATTTGCTAACTTCTGCTAACAATTTATTAGAGACTACGCTAAGCTAGCTAGTCCTCTAACTGGCCTAACTCGAAAAGACATTGATTTCTAATAGACGAAGGAAGCTAAAGAAGCTTTCCAGGAAATCAAGAAACAATTCACAAAAGAACCTATTCTTTAAAGCTACGACACTAGCAAGCTAAGTACTGTTAAGACCGACGCCTTAGATATAGTAGTAGGTGCTGTATGTCTTTAACCTAGAAAAGAAGGTAAACTTATACTAGTAGCATACTTTTCCAAGAAAATAGATCTAGTATAGTAGAACTATAGGATATACAATAAGAAACTTTTTGCTATAGTTCTAGCCCTTGAACACTAGAGAATATATCTCTAGAATATAAATCATTAGGTCACTGTACTATTGGATCACAAGAACCTTAGAACATTTACTACTATACAAGAACTCTTAAATAGAAGACTTATAAGGTAGGCAGGAATCTTAGGAGGTTATGACATTGTAATCTAACACGTTAGTAGAACAGCTAACCCTTGAGCTAACACTCTTAGTTGAAAGCTAGGCTACAAAGGAGACAAAGAGTACAAGAAGATTATAATCTTAAAGACTCTGGAAAACAGAGATCTGGCTCTAGCTATACACGAAATAGTAGCGACAAGAGAAGGTCTATGAACTAAGAAGGTCTAGAGAGCCTAGGAGATAGAGAAGCCTGCTCTAGCTCAATGAGAACCTATGCCAAAGAACCTGCCTAATAGTAGAGGAGACTTTATTAATATTTATAGAGCAACAAATAATTAAAACAACAAAGAACAGTATATAAACGAAAAACTATATGTCTCTAAATCCTATACAAAGGAGTTTGTCAAAGAATACTATACTACTCTAGCATATAGTTACTAGAGAGTTCGCTGAACTCTCTAGTAGATCAAGTAACACTACTATGTTAATCACTTATTAGTAATAGTCAAGGAAGTAATAGTAGAGTATAATACCTGTACTAGAAACAAGGCTTCCTGCTATATACCTTATAAACAGATAAGTACTACTCTAATACTACAAATACCTTAGAGATCTATATTATGAGATTTTATAGTCAAGCTACTAAAATCCAAAGACTTAATAACAGAAGTCATATATAACTCAATCCTGGTCATTGTTAAACAACTTACAAAGTATATAGTACTTATACTATATATAGAAGCAAGTATAGTAGAACACCTAGCCTATGTGTTCCTACAAGAAGTAGTTACTCTATATAGTCTACTAGTAGAAATAATCTCTAACAGAGATAAACTCTTTACCTTGAAATTCTAGACAGCTCTTACAGAACGTCTAGGTGCAAAAAGGAAGCTATTAACAGCTTTCCACCCCTAGACAAATAGAGGAACTAAATAAATGAATTAAGTCATTGAAGTATAATTAAGATGTTATGTAAACTATAAACAGAATAATTGAGTTAAACTACTGCCCTTAGCATAGTTTGCCTATAATAGTTTAACAACAGAAACCACGCTTGTCACACTATTCTACACTAACTATAAGTATGAATTAGTTGCTTATCAGAACCTATTATAGAGTACTGTCGATAATAACAAAGCAGAATTACAAGACTACAAACTCAGAGAATTACACAAGAAGCTTGTAGAGCAACTTTAGTTTGTAGCAATACATAATGTATACTACTATAATAAATAACGTAGTCAGGAGCTAACGCTAAAAGAGGGGATAAAGTCTATTTAGTTAGAAAAAACATTAACACTAAAAGACTAAGCAGTAAACTAGACTACAAAAAGCTTAGACTGTTTAAAATCAAACATGTCAAAGAACCTTTGAATTATAAACTCACGCTACTAAAGACTATAAATATCTATCTAGTATTCTATATATCCTTGCTTGAACTAGTACTACCGGGAGTACTACTAGCCCTACTCACAGAAATCTAACCTGTTAACTCTAATACAGAATATAAAGTCGAGAGAATTCTTGACTATAAGGTTGTCAGAGGACAGGTCAAGTACCTAATCAAGTAGTTAGATTACCTATACTCAGAGAACACTTGAGAACTAAAGGAGAATTTTAACTAGTGCTTAGGGGAACTTTAGGAGTTCCACTGCCAAAACCCAGAGTTGTCTATATCTCGTGGTCAGCCAGGAAAGACACAAAGAAGGCCGGGTCAAGGCCCAGGTCGAGGAGAGAGTCAGAGAAGACAGGAGTAGAGAGAGCTGCCAGCCTAGCAGCCTCCTCTTCTCTTCTGTCTTTTGCTTTCTGTTCTTCTTTTTCTTTTATTTCCAACTCTTTAGCAGCATCTAACTCATTGAGTAAGCTAAGACTAGCTGCTATTATCTTCTTCTTACAAGCTAGGAGAAGTTGTTTTTGTTTACAGAGGCAGGCTACTCTGGCCATGGCCTCCTAGGCCTGGGCTGCGGCTCTTTCTTTCTCATCCTCCAGACACTCTTTCTGTTTGTCAAGGGACAACTATTCTAAGGATAAGGGCATTTAATTTTAGTTTTAAACGTCACAGGATTTTCCTTGACGAGTGTACTCAGCACAGCAGATAGACTAACTATTGTTCTACAAAGCTATACATTGACAGCCAGACTTTTCACAACGAGCACACAGAGCTATCTCTTCACCAGTTTGTTCGATTCATTGAGCAAGGTCGAGGCAATTGTTATTTAAAGATTTGGGACATAGTGTTATAGACAACATAATAACAGAGGAAGGCCGCTGGCCTTCTAACAACATTTCTTAGGTTGTACTTAAGCGTAGGGACACGCTAGGCTAAGAAGGAGATAGTGTCACAAATCACGTGTCAGCACGTGGTAAGTAAGTCCAGACGGCGCTCTGACAGAACAAGATACTATTGAGTAGATATAGGCTATAGGGATTAGTTAGAGCAGCTAACCGATCCAAGGATTTCCTTTGGTCAAGGTCACGTGACAGAGCGACTGTCGACTTAGTTAACTTTAGGAGAATAAAGGTTCTATATATAACTGGCACGTCTGCTATTAGATAGAAGCTTTATACTTAACTTACTTTAGTTTTTAATATATCTTGTTTTAACATCTTAAGTTTAAGTAACGAGTTTACCTTTAAGTAAACACCTAGCGCATCTAAACCTCTTACTGTATCTCAACCTTCGAGACTTAGTTACCTTTGTTACTTTCGGTACGAAAGTAGGTTTTGTTATACTTACCTACCTCTAATAAGCTAGGCAAGTCTAATAAGTATTCTATTAGAATAACAGTGTAATATATAGAGGTCACGAGGTCACGAGGTTATGTGACTTTTCATCTAATCTAAGGAAGTCTTTATCTACTATTATAAATCAATCAGGAATTAAGTAGTTCTAGTAGATAGAGTTTATAGAGTTAACAGAGTTGATGTAATATTAGAGCTTAGGAGCTTCTATAAAGCGAGACTTCTTCTACACCTCTAAGGAGAGGCAGAGATTAGTTCTGTACTAAATTGAAAAGATTTAAATTAACTTATTACCTACTATCTACCTTATAAACAGTCTTAGCTAGGTTAAAATATATTCTTTCTACAAAAGTCATTTATAGAATATTACTAATACTTATTAAACTAATTAGGCCTTCTCCTAACTAGTATATAATATATTTTGTATTAAATTATAAGTATACTTCTAGGTATAACTATTTAACCTAGAAGGTTTATTTAGAGTTTTACAGGTCCTTTTACTTATACTCTTATTCTTTGCTATATATTAATATCTAAGTTATAACGAAACTCACTCTTGTATCGAAAGTAACAAAGGTAACTAAGTCTCGAAGGTTAGAATATAGTAAGAGGTTTAGATATACTAAGTATTTACTTAGAGGTAAACTTGTTACTTAAACTCAAGAAGACAAAACAAGATATATTGAAAACTAAAGTAAGTTAAGTATAAAGCTTCTATCTAATAGCAGACGTGCTAGTTATATATAGAGCCTTCATTCTCCTAGAGCCTAGAGAGAGCCTAAGATTCTTAAGCTCTAACACAAGCTCTTGCAAGCTCTAATAGTTATGTTACTACGTTATGTAATAACTATAATCAGAAATCCTTAGATTACTTCGTTAGTCTAATCAATCTCTATTTGCTATAAGTTCTCGAGTGTACTTGACCTGTTAGAGCGCTGCCTAGTCTTTACTCTTCACGTGCTAGCACGTGATTTGTAACACTATCCCCTGCTTAGCCTAGCGTGTCCCTACGCTTAAGTATAACCTAAGAAATATTATTAGAAGGTCACAGGCCTTTCTTTCTTCTATTATGTTCTCTAAAGCACAGAAGTATAAACAACACATTCTACTCTTTGAGACTATTTAAGTCTATAGTTCTAAAATTATACCTTGTTCTAACTGTTATTAGTATGACCGGAAATGCTTTGTTCTCAACAATAAGTCACAGAAGTGTAGGAAATGTATTCGTCGAGGTATAAGGTATAACACTCTCTAGTCTACTAATAACAATCTACAAAACATTTGTCTCGAGGAGGAACGTCTAAAATTCAAGAGAGATATAGCTTTTAAAGCAGCTATAGCTGGCTTAGCTTGTGTCTGTAAGCTTAAGTAGCGTTAGTAAGAGCTTTGTAAGCGTGGTATTAACATAGTCTAACAGAGTCTTAAGACGCTTGACAAACTCGACGCTACTAAAGAGAAAGAAAGAAAAGAGAAAGAAGACAAAGAACAGAGAGAGGAAGAGGCAGCTAGGCTGGCCGCCTCTACTATCTCTGCCGACTCTAATCCCTCCCTTGATTTAGGCCTTGACTTATTCTTCTTCGCGTCTTTCCTAGCTAACTACAAGATGTAGACAAGCCTAGGTTTTAGTAGTAGAACTCCTGAAGTTCCTCCTAGCACTAGTCAAGCCTTCTCTTTAGTTCCTAAGTGTTTTCCGAATATAGGTAATCCAACTACTTAATCAGGTACTTGACCTGTCCTCTGACAACCTTATAGTCAAGAATCCTCTCGACTTTATATTCTGTATTAGAGTTAACAGGTTGGATTTCTGTGAGTAGAGCTAGTAGTACTCTCGGTAGTACTAGTTCAAGCAAGGATATATAGAATACTAGATAGATATTTATAGTCTTTAGTAGCGTGAGTTTATAATTCAAAGGTTCTTTGACGTGTTTGATTTTTAACAGTCTAAGCTTTTTGTGGTCTAGTTTATTACTTAGTCTCTTTGTGTTAATGTTTTTTCTGACTAAATAGACTTTATCTCTCTCTTTTAACGTTAGCTCCTGACTACGTTGTTTATTATAGTAGTATATGTTTCTTTCAGACATAAATTATAATTCTAATATAAGTTCTTTATATAGTTCCTTGATTTTCGAGACCTGAACCTAGGCTAACTAATTGTCTATAGTTATATTCAGTAGTTCTTGATATACTACTAATTCTGTAATATATAGAGGTCACGAGGTTATAAGGTTATATAACTTTTCATCTAATCTAAGGAAGTCTTTATCTGCTATTATAAATCAATTAGGAATTAAGTAGTTCTAGTAGATGAAGTTTACAGAGTTAACAGAGTTAACGTAATATTAGAGCTTAGAAGCTTCTATAAAGCGAGACTTCTCCTGCACCTCTAAGGAGAAGTAGAGATTAGTTCTGTACTAAATTGAAAAGATTTAAATTAACTTATTACCTACTATCTACCTTATAAATTCATGCTTAAAATTAGCGTAGAATAGTGTAATAAGTATTGTTTCTGTTGTTGAACTATTATATAAAAACTGTACTAAGGGCAGTAGCTTAACCTAGTTGTCTTGCTAGTAGTTTATATAGTATTGTAAGTATACTTTAACTACTTGATTTATTTGTTTGTTACCTCTATTTGTCTGTGAGTAGAAAGCTATAGACAACTTTCTTTTTACACCTAGGCACTTAGTAAGAGCTACTTAGAATTTCAAGGTAAAGAGTTTATCTCTGTCTAAGATTATCTCTTCTAGTAGTCTATGTCTTAAGACTACCTCTTTTAGGAATGTAAATGCTAATTCCTCTACTATACTCGACTTTATATATAGTACTAAGATTATATACTTAGCGAGTTAGTCTATGATAATTAGGATTAAATCATATTCTACTTCTGTTATTAGATCTCTAGATTTTAGTAGTTTAACTATAAAATCTCAAGATACTAATTTCTAGGGTATTTATAGTATTAGAGTAGTACTTATCTGTCTATAAGGTATATAGCAGAAAGCCTTGTTCCTAGTACAGGTATTATACTCTAATATTACTTCCTTAACTACAGCTACTACATACTTAATGTAGTAGTGTTACTTTATCTACTAGAGCGTTCTTTGAATTCCCTGGTAACTGTAAGCAGTAGCTATATAGTATTTAGTAACGAATTCTTTTGTATATAAAGTAGAAAATCTAAGTTTTCTATTTTTATATTATAATACTTTATTCTGTTTGTTAGTAGAGTGTACTACATTAGCAAAGTCTCTCTCTTTTGTCTATTAGTTTATAACAAGCTGTTCTTTAGCTTAGGCGTTAATAATCTTCTTGCCTTAAGGTTTGTCTTCTATAGAAGTCGCTGTAATTTCGTGGATTGTTAGAGCTAAGTCTCTATTATCAAGGACTTTTAGTATTAGTATATACTAATATTTCTTATTGTCCTTGTACTCGGGTTTTCTACTAAGAGCATTAGCTCAAGGATTTAACGTTTCTTTTATATAACAAATCACTATTTTAAATCTAGTAAGGTCCTAAGACTATCTAGCAAGTCTTTGATTGCTAAGTTCTTTAGATGTTGTAAATATATAAAGGTTCTTATAATTAGAGAGAACTGTTACTAGGTGTTCTACTTCTTAGAGATAGATTCTCTAGTATTCTAACACAAGAACTACAGCGAGAAGCTCTTTCTCAAAAATGCTATAGTTTTGTTAGGTAGTGTCTAGGGTTTTCGAGAAGTATATAACAGGTATTAGCTTCCTGTTCTCATCTAGCTATAAATATACAGCTGTAATTACTATATCTAAAGCATCTGTCTCTATAGTACTTGCTTTTTGTCTATTATAGTTTCGAAGAATTAGTTCTACTATAAACCTTTTCTTGATTTCCTAAAATACTGTTTCTATAACCTTGTTCTAATTAAACAGTATATTCTTTTTAGTGAGATTAGTTATAGGTTTAGATATTCTAGCATAGTTTCCTATATATTACTAACAGAAGTTAGCGAATCCTTGAAACCTCTGTACGTCCTTAATGTTTTTCAGGGATTTCTATTCTATAATAGCTTTGACTTTTTCAGGGTCTACTTCTATCTGTCTTAGAGAGATTAGATGCTCTAGAAAGGTAGTATATATTACTCTAAACTTATACTTAGAGAGTTTGAGTCATAAGTCTATAGTAGCAAGTCTCTGTAAGACTTCTCTAATATAACTCTTGTGTTTCTCTTTCTTTTCTAAGTAGACTAGAATGTTATCTAGATAACAGATAACTGTTACCTCTAGAAGGCTGTCTAGAATACTATTATTCTGTCTCTGACAAGTAGCTAGTACATTAGTTAAACTAAACAACATTACTGTATACTCATAGAGTTCTAATAGTAAGGCAAATATAGTCTTCTACTTATCGCTGGCCTTAATTCTAATTAAAGTATAAGTGTTCTATTAGTTAAGTTTTGTAAATATCTTTGCTCTACTAATCCTGTCCTACAGATACTAGCCTTCTAGTAATAGATAAGCGTCCTTAACTGTTGTATTGTTTACATCCTGATAATTAACATAGATATAACTCTTAGAATTATTCTTTTTATATATAATAAGTATGTTTAATGAAGTTAGTGATTCTAACTTTTGAATATATTCTTTCTTGATTCCTTTCTATCTATACTATTTGAGACGTTAAAGTGTTTTCTAATTATATAGTTAGAGTTTCTATTTCCTAAGAGTATAACTCTCCTTGATTTTGATCTTATAATCCTATAAGCAATGTTCTAGAAGAGCTCTTAAGTCTTCTAGATATACAAACAGTCCTGTAAATTCCTTATAATACATAGGTATTATGTTATTAGTAGTTCAGCTAACCTGTAGAGAACTCTAGGCTAGGTGTCTAGGCAACTTAGAAGAGGTAGCGCTAACCTTCTTCTAGCCTTGTAGTTACAACTATATATAGTTACATTAGTTAAAAGGAATTCTTTTCTCTTTCTAATCGATGTTAGAGTTATGTTCTCTAATCTAAGGCATTCTAAGTATTATGTCTTTTCTTCTAATATCTATAATATTAAATTATATATCTAAACAGTGTTCTTTAATCTATGTTTTCGTAGATATAGTACATTAGTTGACAATACCTCCTTAGTATTCTATTTTAGTCTTATTAACTACTATAAGTTTATATAGTGTTATTCCTTTGACTAGGACATTTAGCTTCTATGTAGCTAAGAGGGAAATAAAGTTACTTATAGCTCTAGAGTTAATTATAATTTAGAGTTTCTTTCTTCTAATATTTACAGTTACAAATATATAAGGTAGATAGTAGGCAATAAGTTAATTTAAATCTTTTTAATTCAGTACAGAACTAATCTCTGCCTCTCCTTAGAGGTGCAGGAGAAGTCTCGCTTTATAGAAGCTCCTAAGCTCTAATATTACGTCAACTCTGTTAACTCCGTAAACTCCATCTACTAGAACTGCTTAATTCCTGATTGATTTATAATAGTAGATGAAGACTTCCTTAGATCAGATGAAAAGTTACATGACCTCATGACCTCGTGACCTTGTGACCTCTATATATTACAACTATTCCTCCTTTCAAGGATCTTGTTCTTAAGATTAATTTTGTCTGTTTTTTGTAAAAACGTCGCAAAGGTGTAATTCAGCAGGTATTACAGAAGAGTATATAAGTAGACAACATTATTACTGTTTGCTGTAGCAAACAAAATTACTCTACAGCTATTAGCAGGTGATTTGTTAATTTCGCGAAAGTATAGACAACAATTGCAACTAAGAGAGTTAATTAGTCCTTTTCTCTTGTAGCAGTTATATTAAGGCACTGTTTAGTGTCCTTGTATATATAATACTAGGGTGTTCTAAACAGTTTTGTTATAAGGGAATAAATTATATAAAAACCTTATATAGATACTTCCAAGGCATTAAAGAGAAGCTAGAGGTCGATGAGAAACTACAGTATACTATATATAAAATATAGGAAGATCACAGCATCTTTTAGGATATATATAGAGACCTGTCCTTCTCTTTTACAAGAGCTTCTCTTTTCTATACCCTAAAATTCCTTATTATATCTTATTCTGTTTATAACACTTCTAAGCATAAAGCTAATCTCGCTGAGTCCTTTTCTGTTGTTAGTTAGTGTTTGAAATACTTTAAGTACCTTCTTATTAATCTCTTTGTCTTGTATATAGTTGCTCTAGGGAAAAAGAATTATAACTGATGTATTAAAGGCTCTGAATTATGTGAGCTAGTAAGCTTCTTTACTTTTAGAATTTTATAAGTAATCATCTAATATTCTAGATTCCACGATTACTTTCAGAGGCATGCCAGGCCTAGGAAGACACTATTAATATCTTTAAGAAATATCTTGAAGATTATCTAAATTAATACTATATTCAAGATAAGGATAATATATCTTCTTGTAGTAATTAGAATTTCAATGAGTAGAAGAATACTTAGAGGCTCTGAAACTCTTCTAACTACATTAAAGAGTTAGATGCAGAGGAAGCCTAGGATAGAGTTCTAGAGGTGTGTTACTTTTGTATAATCAGAGAGTCCTTGCTAATAACAAGAAAGGAGTATAAAGACGTCTATACTAAAGGTGTTAGACTTATTGCTAATATCTCTACAGAGATAAGTAGGCAGTTAACTAGTAGTGCTTTAGCTGTAGACAATGTAATACTTATTGTAGTTCGTGAATTAACTACAGAAGTTCAAGCCTGTCAAGAGGTCTTTATAGTAGTAGTAAGTTCTCAGAAGTTCTGGAATTCTACGCTAACTAGTTATAGTATAATGTTATTCTTAATAAGGATGAGCAGATCTCACTAGAAGTGTTATAGTTCTTTACAAGAGCTTGACAGTCTTGGAAGTTAGCATTTTTACTTTTTAAAGATATAGAGTTGTAAGTCAGAGAGAGAGTGTGTAACTATAGTAAAGCTATATAAATAAACTGTTTTTTTGTGTCTTGTTTTCCTTGTGAACTTTAGTATTTTGATTCTTAGTAAACCTAGTAAACTACATAGGAGAAAAATCTAAGGAAGAGCATCTTAACTAAAGTTATAGACCTTGTGTAGTCTACGAGGTCTTCTCTTCTCCTTTAAAGGGCACCCTCTTTGTTGTGAGGTGTTTGAGCTTTTTAATACCTTAGCAGGTAGTTGAGAGGAGGATTAAAGTAAAAGACTATAGTTCTTGTTATATAATTAAAGAAGTTCCTTAGCATTTATAAGGTTAGAATAAGTAGGTAACTAGGTATTGTAATTATCTAGCTAGGATTTTCATTTAATTAAATACTTGAGTTTCTTGCCTTAGCCTTCTTGTCTGTAATTAACAATAGCCTTAACTTCTTATTCTTGTTTCTTATTGTTCTCTGCTAATTCTAGGAGTTCTCTAGAGGTATAGAGGTAAGGTTCCTGACTCTTTTTAGTTATATATTCTTTAAGAAGAGAAACATAAAACATTAGGTACAACTGTTTATATATGCTAGATAAGTCTAGCTTGTACACAGACGTGCTAATGTATTCTAGGATCTTAAAAGGTCTAATGAATTTTAGCTTAAGCTTTCCTGCTTTAAGTCTGAGATTTTTTGTTAACAGTATAACCTAATCTCCTTTAAAGAAGTGTCTATTCAATTAGTGTTTATTAAAATAAGACTTCTAATTGTTTTGTATACAATGCTAGAGATTATAAAGTTTATTCCACTCTTTATAAAGAATCTCTAGTCTTCTGCAAGCAGCTAGTACCTCTCCTTTAATCCTGTCCTCAGGATTCTATAGAAGTCAGAGTTAGTAACTATAACACACTTTAAAAGGTGTGTCTTACAAGACCTAATGTTTAGAGTTATTATATGTAAATTCAGCAAAAGTTAACTTTTTAAACTAGTTAGCTTTTCGCCAGCTACAATACACTCTAAGGTAATGTTCAAGAGCCTGGTTCTGCTGCTCTGTCTGACTATCTGTTTATAGATAGAATACAGTACTTAACCTTTGCTTACATACTATGTGAAAGCAGAAAGCAGACTAAAAATTACTTGTAAACACAGTTCTATAATCTAAAACAATTCTATTAGAGGTGCTAAAGAGTAAGAAAACATTATCCTACATTAAGCTAGCAAGCTCCAGAGAGTCAACTATCTTGTAACAAGTAATATACTTTACTATTTTAGAGTACTAGTCTACAACTACAAGGATTACATTAAAATCAGGACCTCCTGCCAGGTTTTTACACAGTAGCAGGCCTGTGACAAAATCTATAGAGATCTTACCCTAGAGTCTTTTTGGCTGCAGTAAACTACTTAATAGACTATATAGTATATGCCTCTTGGCCTTGACTCTCTAGTAAATATCACATTCTCTATAATAGAGACAGACATTAGTTTCTATGTTTTCCTAATACTAGGATCTTTTTAAAAGCTCTAGAGTCTTGTTGACTCTATAGTGTTCTGCTAAAGAGTTGTTATAATAAAGGTTTATAACTTAAGCTTGTAAGGCAGAGTCATTAGATACTACAACTCTTGAATAGAACTGGAGAAGGTTCTTATTATATATCTAAATTAGTTCTCTACTTGTGTCTTGTTTGCTAAGCCTCTTTTTCAGAATGTCTCTATATTCTAAATCGTTTCTCTGAGTTATCTTAATAATATCAAGGAGTAGTTCAGAAAGAGAGGCTAGTGCTGTAGCTCTTTCAGTAGCTACATATATCTATAAACATAGAATTAAATGTTTATAACTATCTAATTCAAAAACTTAAGGGACAACTAAGTTCTTGATTCCATCAAGTAATTAAGACATAGATATCCTTATTACTCTAGCTATAGCAGCAGAACCTTCAAGGTAGTACTCTATACCTTGCTTCTCTTTCAAGGAATTCTCAAGGAGGCCTTTATACACGCCTTAAGGTAAAAGCTCTTGTGTTATAGCAGATATAGTAAACATTAAGGGTTGTGTTTCAAGAGAGAACTTTCCTAGGGCCAGAAAAGAACCTAGAATTGTAGTTGTAAAAGCTCTCTTTAGTTTATTCTAAAAGGTTAGAAGCTAAGTTACATTAGCAGAACTATCCTTATAGTCTAGCCTTCTGCTAGGTCCGTCTACAGGGTTTAAGGTACCTTTACAATATATAATCTGAAAATTATATATCACAAGATATATTACCTAGCGAGTCTAACAGCTTTCCAAGTACTTTGTTTCTATAAAGTACTAGAGGTTATTATAGTTAGTTATAACCTCGATTGTAAACCTAGCACCTTTAAGATAATGTCTCTAATACTTAAAGGCTATAACAATCACAAGAAGTTCCTTATTATAGGTACTGTAGTTTCGTTTAGCGCTGGTGAGTTTCTAAGACTAAAACGCCACAGAATACTAATGTTGTTTTATACTATTAGTAGCATCTGCTTATTGTGAAATAGTTCTAGCAATAGTAAATTTAGATATATTAGTTTCTATACAAATCTACTTAGAAGAGTTGAAATAGATTAGGACAGGTGTTGTTGTAAATATAGTTTTTAAAAGTTGAAAACTTTCTTTAGCTACCTCTGTCTAATTAAAGAGGCTAGTTTTACAGCTCTGTTCTATACCTTTTAAGAGATCTGTTAGGCCTAAGGTTACAAAAGAGTAACAATAAATAAACTAACAATAAAAATTTACAAACCCAAGAAAAACTTAGACTACATAGAACAAAGTAGACTAGAGCTATTCCACAATAGTATAGATCTGTTCAGGATCTGCTTTCACACTATTTATTCTAATAATAAAGCTAAGAAACTTAACTTCCTTGACGTTAAACTTACATTTACTAAGTTTGTAGAACAAATCACTATTACGTAGCCTAGTAAGAACCTAGCAAACGTGATTATAGTAGTCTTCTTCCTTTTGTAAGTAAATAAGGATGTTATCTAAATAAACAATAACGAAATTATCTAGGAGGCCGCTAAGAGTAGTATTAATATATACTTGAAATGTTACTAGTACATTTGCTAGACTAAAAGGTATCACAAGATACTTAAAATGCCTATAACAGGTTCTAAATACTGTCTTCTATTTATAGCCTTTATAAATTCTAATGTAATAATAAGTATCTTTTAGATCTAGTTTTGTAAAGATAACTACTTCACTTAACTAGTCAAGAGACTTATTAATAAGAGGAAGAGAGTAACGATTTTTGATTGTAACTTTGTTAAGACTACGATAATTAATACAAAGCCACAGGCCTCTATCTTTTTTTAGAACAAAAAGAATAGGCACCTCTGCGGGACTTGTACTAGGCCTAATCTAGTGTTTTCGAAGAGTGTCTTATAGATATAAGTATAAAGCTTTAAGTTGGGTCTCTAATAAATTATACAAGAGCCTATAAGGAACAGTACTCTCTGTATTAATAGTATACTCAACACCTCTAAGGCTAGGAAGTTCTAAAGCTTTATTAGAGTCAAAGACATCTAAAAAGTCTATTCCCTTTTCCTATAGGTATTCAGGTACTTCCAAGGATCCTTTCCAGATAGTATTAGTATAATACACTAGACTATTTACTAAGGGATTGTCTACATTACTCTGTAAGTATGTAGAGACTTGATATCTCTTGCAAACACATAAAGCTTATTGTCTAAGACAATTATATTCTTCTTTCTTTATAAACAAGACCTAAGCCTAAGTGTCTAGGTCCTTGTTTAACTTCTCTTTAAACTCCTTTAGGGTGAGAATTTCTATGTTGTTTGGCTACGCTAAAGTGTAAGCCTATTGTTTTCTAGCATAGTTAGCATACTAAGTAATAGTTGATTCATAAAATTCTAAACCAAAAACAAGAGTATAGATTCCTTAGTTCTTATACTTATAGAAGCAGAGGTTAAAAGATTATGTTTCTCTATAATTGTCAGTAACAAGTACCTGTAGATTATAGGCTTAGAGTACTTTAAATCTACTCCTATAAAATGTAACAAACTCTTGATTGTATTTCGCTGAGGCCATGAAACTCTTCTTTTAGGCCTAGTTATTGTTAAGGAAGTTGTAATCAGAGCCTGTATCTCCAAGGCTAGTATATGTTACTAAGACACCTGTTTTAGGCTAATTCAGAGTCACTTATATTAATATATAACTTAATATACCTTCTTTACTCAGGCTATAATCCTCGACGTTTAGGACTTAGCTCTCTCTTTTCTTGACTTCTTTAAAGACTTTGTTTTAGAACGTTTCTCGTACTAAATAGTGTTAACTATTCTCTAGAGGTTTCTTAATTTGTCTAGGGTTTTTACTTTTTCTAGATTCTTTTGTGCTTATTTAGAGTACTTCTAACACTTACAGCTTCCTGAAACATGTCTAGATTAGCTATAAGTGTAACAGGTAACGTTGGAGTTAGAGTTATTGTACTAGCTATTGTTAGTTCTCAATAGTCCTGAAATACTACTAGAATCACTCTTTTTATTTTTTCAGAAATAGCTTTTTGACTAACAATAATCCTTAGAACTAGATGAACTATTGTTCTTTAGATAGAGGTCTTTTGAACTAGAAGTGTCTTTTAATCCTTCTACCTTGGTTTTACTTCTATTTAGATAGGCAGAATGTTTTGCTTTCTAAGCCTTTTCAAGCTATTCCTGTATAGAACTTGCTTTATTTCTAGAAAGGATTGCAAAAAGCGTCTAGCAGGTTTTATAATCAGTAAGTATAGCATTAAGTGTTTTAATATAGTTACTCTTAGGTTGTTTCTTCTAGTCTAATTCTAGAACAACTATTTTATTATAAAGTTCTAGAACTGTTTCCTAGTCTACTTGTTCAAGGTTGTAAAGTCCTTTAAAGGCTTCTTGAGAGCGTGTTTAAGGCACTAGAATTATGTTAGCTAGATAAGCCTTGAAACTATCTCAGTAAATTTTGTATGCTAGTAGATCCTTCTTTATTATAGCTTCCTAGGTTTCGTGAGGTTTGTCTCAAAGAGTAGTTACAGTAGTGTTCACTCTAGAGGAGTATCTATTATATGTCCAGGGTTAGGACCTAAAAACTGCCTCCTACAATAACACAAATGTTTAATGCTCTTTGAGAGACTTTCTATAATATACTTCTAGTATTTAGACCTTAAGAAGTTTCTCTTAGTCTAATTTACACTTAAGGATGTTTTAGAGAGGTTTAGGTCAAATAATATCTTCATCTGTCTCTGGATTCATTGAGTTCTCAACCTAAGGTATTAGTGTTAATTCACGGATAGATGACGTCGTTGTAGTAGTAGTGAATCAGAGATTATCTTACATAAGGCTTTTCTCCTGTTCTAACTAAAGGATACGTTGATTGATTTAGTTAACCTTCTCTTGCTGTCTTCGAAGAGCTTTAACCTCTACACAAAGAAGGTTTTCTTAAGTCTAAGGAACGTTAAGTTCTACTCTACTTAGGTCTGGTTCAATTGTATAGAGGTTATTAATTAGGGTTGCTGAAAGGTTCCTGTAAGAGTCCTGTGATAGTCTGCCGATGGAGTTAGAAGAGCTTCCTCTATTGTCAGGTATAACTTATTTAGAAGTAGTCTAAGCAACGTCTTCGTTAGGTGGTCTTCTAAGTCTTAGAGGCATCTTGCTTATTGTACTACCTCTCTATTGAGTATAGAGAGATTAGCTTATAAGGTAGATAGTAGGCAATAAGTTAATTTAAATCTTTTTAATTTAGTATAGAACTAATCTCTGCTCCTCCTTAGAGGTGTAGGAGAAGTCTCGCTTTATAGAAGCTCCTAAGCCCTAATATTACGTTAACTCTGTTAACTCCGTAAACTCTATTCACTAGAACTGCTTAATTCCTGATTGATTTATAATAGCAGATGAAGACTTCCTTAGATCAGATGAAAAGTCACATGACCTCATGACCTCGTGACCTTGTGACCTCTATATATCACAAAATAACTAGCTTTCTTCTAAAGTAGTACAAGCTTCCTGTTACTTAATAGAGAAGATTTCGAATAGAGGTCTGTCTAGATCTCTAGGTGTTCTAAAAACTACCTTTTCTTTGTCTAAGTAGACTACTTTATATATTTGTTCTACCTAACAGTACTTATCTGAGTCAGGCTCAGGTAGTGTTACTAAGAACCTTGGCTTAAAACCTGTGATTCTAAGAGGTTGCTTAAGTTTCTATATACTAGTTCTGTTAACTAGTTAGATTATAATCTATTGTTCTTCTTCTTTTAGCTACTAGAATCTAGAGCCTTTAGAATTCTAATAATAAATGTTACTCTTAGGTTACTATCTATGTATTAGTTATAACGTCTCTTTTCCAGAGAGAAGATTTCAAAAGGTAATTTAATAATTCTTTGTAAATACTACTCTATATTCGTCTAGAGGTACTAGTTTGTCTTCTTGTGACATATATAGACTCTAGAAGTCAGGCTTATTTTCGTTGATTTATGCTCATCGGTTTCTGTCTATGTATATACTAATAAATGTCTATGTTTCCTCTAATTCTAGGTCTTTGCTTACTACTTCTTACTTACCTGCCTCTGATAAGCTAGATAAGTCTAATAAGTATTCTGTTAAAATAACAGTCTTAGCTAGGTTAAAACATATTCTTTCTACAAAAGTTATTTATAGGATATTACTAATACTTATTAAACTAATCAGACCTTTGTCTAACTAGTATATAATATATTTTGTATTAAATCGTAGGCGTGCTCCTAGGTATAACTATCTAATCTAGAAGGTTTGTTTAGGGTTTCGCGGGTCCTTCTACTTATACTCTTGTTCTTTACTATACATTAATATCTAAGTATCCCTGACATCTACGCTAGTAGATTCTTAGGTTAGTATTATAAGTTACTAAAGAGAAAGGATTTCTATAGAGTCTAAACATATACTATAGTATTCCTTAAGGATTAGGTTGTCTAACTTGTCTGCTGATTCTGTTTTTTTGATTTATATACTAATATATTTAGCTAACTTATCTACTGTAAGTTACCTGCTTTTAAGCACAGCTACTTCCTTACTACTAGTAGCGTTGACTTGCTTTCCTTGACTAGGTTACTTCTTCGAGTTATATTCGCTTGCTCTATAGCTGGCTTTGCTACATAAGTAACATAAATTCTGCTTGCGTCGGTAGTTTCGTTCTTCCTGGGAGAGCTTTTTTCCCTTGAAAGGCTTTTTCTAGTAATATAAATTCTACTTATATTAGTAGTTCTATTCTTTCTAGGAGAGCTTTTTTCTCTTAAAAGGTTTTTTCTAGGCTATATTAACTTTACTACTGTTTTACTAGCTACTCTACTTGCCTCTGCTTCTATTCTTGTTCTAACCTCTACTTCCTTAAGTAGATTTCTTGAATTCCTACAGACGATTATCTAATTAGATAACTCTACTAATTATACTACTAATGTTAGTATAGGTTATATTTTGTTTTACTATTTCTTCTTAGAGGTAAACCTTTAGCTCTCTATAGAATAGTTTTATAAGAGTAAGAGCATTCTATCTAGATTTATTCTTATAACATTAGAAATCATTAGTATAACTAATAGCTAATCTAGTCTGTTTTAAGTTCAAAAGCTTCTGTATAGCTGTTTAGATTATATTAAAATCTTTAAATATCTTTCTAATTACTGTCTTAAACTCTCTCTAGGATTTAAACATTACTTAGGTATCTTCTATAGATCTGTTGTTATTCTTGTATACAAAGAAGTCTTTAAGGTAGAGTTAGGCCTAATCTAGTATAGCTCCTCTAAGGTAGGAGATTACAAAGATTAATTATAAGTTATTGTTAGAACACTGGCATGTCGATGCTGCCAAGGAGTCGAGCATTCAGGAGTCTAAGTCACGTTTTTCTCTTAAGTCACGTTTTTCCCTACATAAGTAATACATGTTTTGTATTACTTCTCAACACTTCTTTTACTTATTGTCCGAAGCTCTTGTAGATAGAAGAAGTACATATAAATTACAGGAATACAAGAGACATTGATATTCTACTGTATATACACACAAACCTAGCTAAAGTCAAGACTAACAGTTATAGTTGTTACTAAATTTATCTGTGTTAAAGTTAAAGTAGATGTCTATCTAAAGGAGGAATAATTCAAGCTTGTTTCTCTTCTCATAGTATATATCTAGTAGTTTAACTTAGATAGTTTCAAGTACTTTAACCTTAAAAGGTTCAGTTGTATTAGATATACTTTCGTTGTTGTAGTTAGAGTCTACTAGTGCTAGCTTATTATCTAGTAATAGTGTAGCTAGAGTAGCAAGAGGTTAAGCTCTCTTAGTACTACTAAAGAGTGTTAACAAGTTTGTTTAACTAGTACTAGAACTAGCAACAGCTGGTTTTAGTAGTATAGAAGCTATAGTAACTAAACTTCTAAGTAGATACTTAAATTATAACAAAACCTACTCTTGTACTAAAATTAACAAAGGTAACTAAGTCTTAAAGGTTAGAATATAGTAAGAGGTTTAGATGTACTAGGTGTTTACTTAAAGGTAAACTTATTACTTGAACTCAAGAAGACAAACAAGATATATTAAATACTAAAGTAAGTTAAACATAAAGCTTCTATCTAATAGTAGATATACTAGTTATATATAGAACCTTTATTCTTAAATATTAACAATGTTGCCTTATAACTCCGTTAAATGTTAACTTATTACCTAGGCAAGAAGTTAACCTATATTATGTTATATAACAGTAACTAAAGGAAATCCTTAGATTAGCTAGCTATTCTAGCTAATCTCTATAACCTATATCTACTCGATAGTATCTTGTTCTATTAGAGCGCTGTTTAAACTTACTTATCACGTGCTGACACGTGATTCGTGACATCTAAGAAGAAATAGTAAAACAAAATATAACCTATACTAAGATTAGTAGTATAATTAGTAGAGTTATCTAATTAGATAATTGTCTATAGAAATTCAAGAAATTTACTTAAGGAAGTAAAGGTTAGAACAAAAACAGAAGTAGAGGCAAGTAGAGTAGCTAGTAAAACAGTAGTAAAGTTAATATAGCCTAGAAAAAACCTTTCAAGAGAAAAAAGCTCTCCTAGAAAGAATAGAACTACTAATATAAATAGAATTTATGTTACTTATATAGTAAAACCAGCTATAGAGTAAGTAAATATAACTTAAAGAAGTAACCTAGTTAGAGAAAGTAAGTCAATGCTACTAGTAGCAAGGAAGTAGCTATACTTAAAGGTAGATAACTCATAGAGAATAAGTTAGCTAAGTATATTAGTATATAAATCAAAGAAACAGAATTAGTAAATAAGTTAGATAACCTAATCCTTGAGGAATACTATAGTATATATTTAGACTCTGTAGAAATTCTTTCTCTTTAATAACTTATAACACTAACCCAAGAATCTACTAGTATAGATGTCAGGGATACTTAGATATTAATATATAGTAAAGAACAAGAGTATAAGTAGAAGGACCTGTGAAACTCTAAACAAACCTTCTAGGTTAGATAGTTATACCTGAGAGCATGTCTATGATTTAATATAAAATATATTACATACTAGTTAGAAGAAGGCCTAATTAGTTTAATAATATTCATGTCAGTGATTCTGCATCTAGAAACCGGGATTGCCTGAACAGGGAATTGTCTTACTTGGCGGCCCTGCTGCTCTAGCGTACTTGCTGCTTTGTGATAGCTACCAGGGCCCCTGCTCACCTCTGCTAGCCTTAATCGCGTCCCTACCTTATGTATAAATCTAGTGCTGCTTTCTATCTTAATATCTCTTACTCTTCCTAACTTTCCAACGCGCCTGCTGTATGCTACCTTCAACATAAGACTATCTCGGCCTTGCTGTCATTCTACGAGACAGTTGTATTATGTATTCTAATCCTTGAATTTCTCTTACTAGGCCAGGCCAGCTGCCCTCTAATTACCTGGTGCTCCTCTGTAAGTGCCTCTTAGTTCTCCGTCGCTAGCGTTCTTGTTAGGAATCTACTTTATACTAACAACAATCTAGTTTAGCTTAATTACACTAACACTCTATAATGTGTTCACAGCTATAACGAAGCTTCCCCTCTTCTCTAGGTCTGCCTAAAATGAAGTCAAGACGCTATTACTAGGCTCAGCATCGCTATCCTTCTCTAATATCTCCGCTGAAATTCAAAATTCTGTATATACCTAGCATCCTTTAGACTTCTTACAAGATTCCTTACTAGAGAGAGGTGTAACACGACCCCTAGGTTAGTATACAGCGAGAGAGTCTTTTCGGGCAGCAACTGCTTGCGGCAGAAGAGAGCTAGCTTAGCTTAGCTTAGCTTATTACGTGGCAACACAAGGAATATACTAAGCAAGCAAGCCCTGTGAGAGTTAGCACAGAGGTGGATCTTTTAGAAGCGCCAGCTTAGCTTGTAACACAGTAAACCAAGGGCAAGGCAGAGTAAGCAAGCTTAGAGAGAGACTAGAATAATCTTGATTTTTCATATTTAGTAAATAATCTACTAATTTGAGATTAGCAGGAATTACAATACAGGCGGTACTCGTTAGTGCCTGGCCGGGGTATAGATAGCACAGGAGATAGCTAGAGTAGTTAGAGAAGAGCTAGTAAAGCTAGCATAGAGTAGTATGTCTCAAAATAACATACTTCCCTGCTAGCTAGAAGATTCCTCGCGGTTTTCACTGCAGGAGGTTCCTCTTATAGTAATCACTCTAAGAATAGTTGCTTATTAGAGAACGTTTTCCCAGATCCGCTAAAGACTAACTATATAGTATGTTGATTTTCACTGCAAGAGGTTCTTCTTATAGTAATTGCCTTAAGTATAATTACTTTATTAGAAAGTCTTCTCGGATCTACTAAAAACTAACTATATAGTATAACAATGTATAGCCTATCTAGACAGCCTGATTCGCCTTTGGACAATATATACTAGAAACTCAGCTTGTAAATATAAGGTAGAGCTCTTAGAATAGAGTTCCCCTTGACCTATCAGCGGTTCTAAAGCTCTCCTGCCTATTAAGACATAAAGCTGTGATTTACTTATTCTATAACTTAGTTATACTAAGATTTCGTTAGGTTTCTAGGTAGTAGCGCAGTTTGTTACATAGAGGCTAGAGTAAGAGCAAGGATAACAGATGTAAACTGTAAATCCTATCTAAAGTACACAGTAGGACAAGTATATAAGAAGCCCTTGTCTTCTCTTATATGTTTTCTACATCTAATTGTTAGATTTTAGAAGTACTCTTACTTTATCTACTCTAAGCTTAAGATAGCTACCTTTATTCCTTATATTCTAAAACTACTAAACGCGAGCAACTAGAAGCTATCTAAGTTTATCTCTAAGAAACTTAACTCTCCTGAAAATTACTTGCTAATTGAATTAAGTAATGTACTAGTTGAAATGCTGTTAGCGTCTAGAGGAGCAACAAGTGACAAGAACTAGCAAGACACAGGTGCTAGTAAGAGCATAGCTCGAGGTGCTTAAGGTATGTGTCTAAACCCACATACTGTTGTTGCTGTCGTTGTCTAACAAAATAGTAGACCTTATATCAGCAAAAGAAGGACTAGGTGTAAAGAGTAATAATTAAGCTTCGAATAGCATTATCTTTAGCTAGGAATTAAAAGCAGGTAGTAACTATAGTATGTGAGCTAGGTTTCACAGGCGCAGTGCAGAGAATTCTTACTTACAATACTACAGATAAATCAAACACACTGAATAGTAATAGTATTTCTAATATTGTAAACACTTGTTATATTCTAGATAGTAGACTGCCTAGTAACTATATATTAAAACTGGAAAGCCTATAACTAATTTCTAATCACACAGCCGAGAAGTATAACAGCACTAATAATTTTATTAATAATAACAAGGCACCGTGGGTTTCTAAACAACAGAGATCTAACTCTGCTCTCTTCAACGAAATAGCCTTGTACTATAACAACAACAAAAAGCGACAACAGTGTTCTTCTTCACGAATTCTAGAGAACGACAAGAACAACAAGGCTTTTAGCATTCAAGCTTATAGAGACCTTAGTAGTACTGCTAGAACTAATCCTGTGCTTGAACCTGCTCACCTAGTAGACTCTAACTTATGTCTACAGGTGACCGACAACAACAATAACTGTGACTAAGGTTGAGAGGTCCGCTGAATCATTAGCAAAGAGGTTATTAATAGTGTAACCTACTTCTTAGTAGACTAGAGCCCGACACTACCTCCTAAGCACTTGCTAGAGCATGTAAAGAAGCTGGTGAGGAAATTTAAGAATCGCCTTCGAGCACAGCGCAAGGCTAAGAACAGGCTAAGGGGGGCTGCTTTAAAGCGAAAAGAGAGAGAGCTAACTAGAAATGCTAATAGATAATACAAGAGACCAGGACGCCAGCCCCAGGAGTAGGAGTAAGTGTAAAGTCAGTTGAGATAGTTAAGTACCTCTGTTATAGAGTAGATTTGAAAAGAAAGATAGGCGATAATATCTAATCTTCTACTTCTAATTCTAGTTTCGTAAGATTTTAGCAAGAGTTTAGCATAGTTCAAGAAATATTGCTATTACCTAATATTACCTCAGCATGTTTAGAACATACACATCCTTTGATGTAAATATATTTATTACACTTACTTTAATATATTAGGTGTCTGTTAGTAGCAGTACCTCCTGCGGCATTAGAGTTATAGTTCTTGCTTATATACTTCTACTCCGCCTATTACCCCGACCCTTGCTCTGTAAGACAGTCTTACAGGTCGACTCTCAAGTCACATAATCTTGTAACAGGTATTTAAACACTCTACTCACCTACTCGATATAACTATAGGTTCTCTAGCTTGTTTAGGTTTGTTAATCTAACAACGTTCTTCTTTTATATTACAGCCTGTCCTAATTATTCTTAATAGCCTCTATTTAATGTTGCTGCTTGAACCTAACAAAACTAGGCAATTAGTTCTTACTAAACATATTCTAGTCTATACTCTCTCTTACGCCTGCTCTACACAACTCTATCCTCTAACTCTAGATAATTGTATTACCTGTTACATTACTCTACTTAATATTTCTTGATTCTGTTTTTATATATCCTAGTTCACTACCTCTAATAGAAGCTTCTCTAGAGTATACTCTCCTACAAGGTTTTACCGGCTTAAAGCAGATTAGTTTAAATTAATACTCAACTCTAGATGTATTACACATAGGTGTTAAGGAGTTATATTGTATTTAACAGATAGAAAGGCATAGATAGACAAGGGTTTCTAAAGAGGCAGGGACTGTCAAGGACAGAGAGATACTTTAGCCTAGACTAGTAGGATTATTACTACATCTACCTTAATATCAAGAATCTAGCCTTATTTTCTACAGCATACTTTACCTATCTACAAATTCACGTATAGCTATTTGCTAACACTTTGTACAACAACCTTGAAATATAAAAGAAAGCCTAGCTGTGTAAAAGTTTCCGCTAGCAAAGCTTAATCACTACTCGCGAAGAAAGATTTAAACTACACTTTATATTAGTTAAGACAAACAAACCCCTGGTATATATCATTCTATTTAAAAGATAGAAACAGAGAATCCTTATTAATTTCCGCTGTTCGAAAAGTACTATTACTTCTCTTAGCAACTTAATTAACACACCTAAATTACGCCTTAGACTTAAGAGAATTAGCTACAGTGAGTTGTTATATCTATTGCTATTTAACTCTACTAAGATTGTTAAAGAAAATCTCTTATAATGCCAGAAGAAGCTAAAACTAAGAAATGTTAGAATCTGGCTTATAAAGTAACTGTTAGTGTTACTGTTATAAAGTACTTAGTATACAGGGGAACTGACTTTGCTAAGAAGTAATTAGAGTTAGAGGTTAAAGGTCAGAGAGCAAGAGAAGGTCTACTTCTTACATTTGTTCTATATTTAGAGAGAGAATATTACTTAGTTATTTCGTAATACAAGAAGTTTAAGCTTAGACAATATAGATAATATACCTTAGGCCTGCCTTAGTTAATTAAGATATAGAAGTTTACTAGATTTGATTAATTTATCTAATTCTGCCTTGTTACTCTATTTATTATAACATTCAATATACTCTATAGAAAGAAATTTCACTATTACATTAGCTGAATTATTACTATACTTACAGTAGGCTTCCGAGTCCAGAGATCTAGGCTACATCTCTATCTCTAGTAGGAAGTAACTAGTATATTTCTAATCAAACAAGACTATAGGTTAAAGAGTTTATAGATCTATTATAATATTATAAGCTGTAATGTTACTGTGTTAGAAAACATACTCAGGCTTTTCTAGAGAGAGAGTCTTCTAATATTTTTTGCCTTTCCACAGAGAGTCAATGTTAGAGCTAAGTTAAGAGAGAGGTATAACAAATCCGTTAATGCCTTGTTGTTGAGATGTTAAGTTCTTGAGCTAGAGAAAAACAGTGTTTTTAATAAACTAGAGAGTATTTAAGTAAGCCTGGTTTGAATATGTTTTATATAGTATACTGTCTGTATGCTTTTGTTCTGTTGCTATTAAGTAGAAGTTCGTTTAAAGGAGTGTCTGTAGTAAACTCTGTGATTAAATACTACTAACTATCTAGATGAACTCTATAATCGAGTAGTTTTAGCACAGGAATCGTTGTTTGCTGAGAGACTAACTTTAAGGCGTTAACTTCATTTGTAATATACTTATAGTTTCTCATAAAAATATATCAATAGTTAGTATTAACGTGGTTTATCAGGACCCTGCGCATATCAGAACCCTGTATACTTTTGCTAACTCTCTAACTCTATTATTTTGACACGTGTTTTTTACTCTTTCTAATAAAGGTACAAACTCAAGAAGTATATATTATTTTAGCTATTAAAGCTATTCGAACCTTGAAAAGAAAACTAAGTTGTTGAAAAGCTACAAAAATCTATAAAGTTCTTGAATCTATACTTTACCTTAGAATAAACAGCTATATTCTACTCTCTGATTGTCGGCTAGCAAATACAAATTTAACTAAGTTAGAGGAGGAGGTTATTGTTTGATATATACTTGATTTAGATATAAGAGACTTTGTACCCTAGCTAGCTAGTGTAGAAGATATAGTGAATTATATCCTCGAATCACAGAAGGAGAGACACGTTGAGAAGCTCTAGGTACATTGATTTATACAACGACAACTAGCTATAAAGACGTGTTTTAATTGTGTTTACAACTTCCAAAGAGCCTTATGCGAAGATCCTGAGCTTATTAGTATATAGTTTTAACTAGTAGAGAAAATAAGAGTAAAATACAGTATTCTAGACTGTGATTTTTGGAATTTCAACAAAACTAGCTTTATAATAGACATGATTACTCCTTCTATAGTTGTTACACGCGCAGATTAACGTAGCAGAGGCAAGGCAGTTCAGCTAGGCAATCGAGAATAAGCTACTGCAATTGCTTGTATTAACAGCGAAGGTGAGAGTATTCCTCTATTTTTAGTAGTAAAGAGGAAATGCTACCTCTCAAGCTGGTATACTAAGGGCAGCCTTCTGTATAACTAAGTTATTAAACCAACAATCAATGGCTAGACAAATAATAAGACAGGTCTAGAATAGCTCAAGCACTTTAATAAGTATACTTCTACTCAAGCAAAGGGTCTATATTAAATGCTTGTCCTTAATGAGCATAAGAGTTATAAATCAGCTGAATTCCAAGAGTACTATAAGGCACATAACATTATTACTCTTAGACTACCTCCTTACTCTTCTCATTTAACTCAGCTACTTAATGTTAGGTGTTTTAGTATCTTAAAACAAGTATATAGTCAATAAATTAAGACTTTTATTAAAGCTTATATCAACTACATTACAAAGGTCGAGTTCTTTCTTACCTTTAAAGCAGCCTATATAGAATCAATAATAGCCTAAAACACTTAAGCTAGATTCTGTAGGGCTGGCTTAGTACCTTTTAATCTACAGGCTGTGATTTTAAAGCTTAATGTAAAGTTACAGACACTAACCTCTACTAGGCCCCCCTCTATCGACGCTAACCCTTGGGTCTCTTAGACTCCTTATAACCTCGCTAAAGCTCTTTTACAAACAACTCTTGTAAAGAACTAGATTACTAGTCACCAAGGAAGCTTGCTAACACTAATTTTCCAGACAGTTGTTACATTAGCGAAAGGTACAGAGTAATTAGCTCATGAAGTAACTCTTTTAACAGCTAAGGTACGTATACTTCAAGCAGTAAATGAAGCCCTTAGTAAACGTCGCAGAGCTAGGAAGACTTATGTACGTCAAGGCAGTATACTTACTATAGAGGATGCATAGGATATTCTAGCGCAGAAAGATATAGATGAGCAGGTTTGACACAATATACATGTAGAGAGAGGTAATCGAAAGGTAGGGCAATTAACTAGTAGACGCTATAGCACTTGTGGAAAAGCTAGTTATAATGCACGAACTTGTCAAGTAGATGTAGATATATCTAGTTCATTAGATTCTTAGTAGTTTTAGTTAAATTTATATATTATAGTTGTTTAATTATATTTTAAAGTAGTAGAGGAGTAGGAATATACGCAGGGTCCTAATATACGCAGGGTCCTAATAAACTACGTTATATAATTATATCTTAAAAGAGCTATATTGTTTATATTCTACAAAAAAAGATCTAAATATTTCTTACTAGAATCTAAACTATTTAAAAGAAGTACTGTTAGGTTTTAGAAAATTAATTAGAAGTTATAAGGTTTTTATAAATTTTAAAGAAGTAAATTTATATGTTGTATTAATTGTTTCAAAGAATTCAAGAACTAGACTCGCTATAATACTCTTAGTACTAAGTTCAAAGGCAATAGAAATGTATTAAGCAGAAGCTTGACTTATCTACTTGTAGCTCTATATTAAAAAAGTAGTCTTCTTCTAACTTAGCAGCTAAGGCGTCTAGCTAATTATTTCTGTAGATGTACTGTTTTCTATGTTTTCTGTAAATATCGCTAAAGGACTACTACTCTAAGCAATTGTGTCTAACTAGCGTAGGAACTCAGGCGTGATAATATTAGAGACGTTTGTATAATAAGTTAGACATTCAAAGGACATGTAATTTAGCTAATAGAAAAGAATTGTGTCTATTATCACATTAGCTAAGTAGTAGTACACAAGTGCTCTAGACATACTAAACATAATACTAGAGATTAGCTTATCGAAGCTAGTGTTAAAGATTTCTATAATAATTTATTTCTAACTCTAAAGAATCTGTGAGATAGATGTTAAGGTCCTCTCCTCGGTTAGAGAAGGTGTTAGTAGTAAACTTGTAAAGCTTTCAGAAGGTGTAGTTTATAGTAATTGTTATATACTTATATAGTAGTAAGATAATAAAGAAGTTAGTCACCCTGGCTAGCGATTCTACCGGATTTAGCTAGATTTAGTTAGTAGCTGATTTCGCTAGCCTTAGCAGACGCTTACTATATAATATCCTACTATTGTAAACCTGTCAGGCCTCTCTAATAGCTTATAGGAAATATTTCAGAGATCTTACGTTAATTCTTAACTTACAAATAGATTACTCAAAAAACTAGTATACCTTTTTTCTCGCAAAGTACTTGTTATAATAGAACTACAGAGATTTCATCTAGACATAAAACTTCAAAAAGCTATAAAAAGCTCTTAGAAGAGTGCTGCTATTTAGTATACTCCTTTAAACTAAGTAACTACTCGCCTGTGCCTAACACTCGAGATGTCTATATAGTATTTTAAGGTCTAGAAATGTTTAAAGTTAAGAGCTAGTTAAGGGTTTCTAGGTCTTTATTTGTGTTTAATGTAGACTCTATTACTTCAACTATTGCTCTAGTTCTTAATGAATTATCTTAAACTATATTAAATATTAGAAGTTAGATACTTACTTAACATAAAAGCTAGAGAATAACTAACTATTAGAGAGAAGATCTCTAATCTTCTTCTTATATTTGATTTGTATAGAAGGAATACATAAAAGAAGATTCTTTACATATACTACTACTACTATTGCTACATACCCTTGCTATTCTTTATTCTTGTGTAAATCTAAGTAGTCATATATACTATAAATAACTAAACATAGGAAATAGTTTATTAACCTAGCTACTTCTATCTTAAAACAAAGAACGTCCTTCTCGGCTGTAAGCTAGTCTTGAATTTAAGTATACTTCATTAACTGGTTTGTAGATATAATAAGCACTCAGTGTTTTAAAGTTTATGCTAATTTAAGTCTTGATTTTCATATTATAGAGGCACTCTCTATAGCCTCTACAACAGATTTATAACCTTTAATCTTAGCTTTCTCTAAGGGTGACATACTATTTTTGTCTAGTATCTTGAGATCAGTATTCTAACTTAGTAGCTACTTGACAGCATTAAGATGTCTACAAGCCGAAGACTACTAAAGCGCTAATCTACCTTCGAGATCTCGAGGATTAATATCTACTGTTTCTAATTCAAAAAGTTTATCTAAGACAGAAACATAGCCTAATCGTGCAGCCAGCTAAAGCAGGGTTTAACTAGCAAAATCTCTTATATTAAGCTTAGCATTGCTTTTCGCTAATAACAAAGCAACAATTAAAAGGTTCCCTTGACTCGCTGTAGTATACAAAGTATATAATTACAAGCTACTAGTGACATTGGGTTTCATGCTACTGTCAAGTACTAAAGTAACTGCGGATTTATATAAAGGTTTTTGATTTCTAAAGAAAGAGTAAATATAGCTGTATCTTGTGACTAGTTTAGGCTTAGCCCTAAGCTTTAACTACCTCTTGTACATAAATACTTACACTGCTAGGAACTCTTTCTTCCTTGCAATCAATCTAATCTTTACTCTAACACCTTCTGTTACTTTACTACTATTAAATAAAAAGAGTATATATTTAAAAATTAATTATTAGGACCTCTTTAGTATATATTAAATCAAATAAACCAAGTATATTAATCCTTTTATTATAAGACTGTAGTATAATTAAATACACAGCTAAAAGTCGACTTTTAGTGCAAAATCACAGGTCTTAGCAACGTAGTTCTACTGTTACTAGAAAAGACTATTATTTCCTCCCTTAATTCTACTACATCAACTACTATTTCTAGTAATAATCTATATTGTTTTTTGATTTTTGAAGTGTTAGTAGTAGTAGTAGATAGAACGATTTTTAGTGTTTTAGCGTAGCGAGGTAAAAAGAGAGGTAAAAAGTAATACTTTCCGAGAGTAACAAAAGATAGAAGTAGAAGATAAAGACAGGAGACTTTTAGAGGAAAAAGAAGGTACTTTTATACAACTTTTCAAGCTGAAAAGTAATTATAATTACTACACTAAATTACCTGAGAGTTCTAGGCTTGTTTTACCTATATATAATAGAATATATAGAATCTGTGATTTAAGGTAAAATTAATCACGAAAAGCTACTTTACTCTTAGTACAATTAAAATATAGTCTCTTAATAGAATTTGATAATTTGAATAGCTTTAGAAAGCCCTAGCTTAGGGTCTTTTTTAAGCCTATATATGTATTATTCTAATTAAAACTTATAATGTAGTAGCTAAATTTCTAATTAATTAATTAAATATATTTTTTTATAGTATCTTTCTTCTAAGATGTAAGGTTAACTAAACTTTTCTCTAAAAAGTTTATTTTAAACTTATAGCTTTAAAGAGTATACTAAAGGTATTAGAATATACTAGTTTAAGCTATTATAGCTATTAAATTAAGGGTGTAGTTAATGTATTTAGTTGTAGTATTGTTGAAATTCAACATCTCATATAGTCTAATTTCATCCCCTAAAACTGGATACTAAATTATAAGCTTAATTTAAGAGCTATTAATATAATTCTTTTTTTAAAACACTTAACTTAACTAGGTCTACAACCTTAGGTGCTTAGCTACATATACTCAGTGTTAGTTGTTGTGCTATATAGTTGCAAGAATAGAGGCTGGAAATAAAGTAGAGGTAGAAATGTAGAGTAAAAGACTTAATTTAAGCCTTATTTAATACTATAGTAATGCTACAGTATTACTTTAAATACTACTAAGACTTGCAGTATGTATATTTAATACTTTTAAGACTTATACAGTATAAATAGTATATATTAAAGTAAGTTTACAACTATAACTTTTAGTAGTATAATATTCTAAATACTACTAGACTTACTAGACAAGACCTTGAATAGCTTAAAGGTATAGTTTTAATATTTAATTAGAAAGGGTTCTAACCCTTACATTACAGGCAGAATTAATAGTCTACTTCACATAGCTAATATCGCAAAAGCTATAGCTACTCTTACACTACTAAGAGAGCCTTATAACTTTGAGTTTATTGTTAATCTTCGCGCTTTCCTAGCTAGACTCTGCAAGAGCTTAGTACTCTTGTTAGTTTGTAGACAAACGGACTATCTCAACTGTCTACTTTCGCTGTATACTAACTATACTTGATTAGTAGTAAAAGCTAACTAAGTTATATTTATAAACCACGTGTTCGTCGGGTCTATATTAGCTAAGAGGTCGCTGAAGTCTATTAGAATAATTAATTATAACCTCTACGTAATAGCTTCCTATACAATAACTTGTGACAGATTATACCTCGTTTAAAAGTATACTATTACAATATAATTCTTTAATGTCTAGAGGAGAGCTAAGTAAGTAACAAGCTTTAGGTAGTTTGTCGAGCTTTAATAATAACTCTATTGTAATCTCAAAGCCTAGAATTTCTTCTCCTAGTATAGTACTCTTATAGACAATATAAGAAGGTACACTGCTAAGGTATTAGAAATTGTAGCCTGAATTCCTATGTAGACTAAAGATGTATATTTAGTTCTGAGTTATTCTCATCTATATAATTTTTAGAGTCATTATAGAAAAGGAGGCATATAAATTACTACAAGAGCAGTAGAGGGAAATATAGTCCTAGAATTATATTACAGCTATATATCCTTAATTTCCTGCTAGGCAAGTAGACAAAAAAGCCAGAGAAGTGTATCTTGTTGTCTTAGAGGAATTTAGTTGAAAATATCATAAATTAAAGATAGATTATCATAGTAGTAGAGATAGATGCTATAGGTAGAACTGTTTAAGCAGAAGACAGAAAGGCTACAAAGAGAGGTATTTAACTTAATAGTTTTAAGTCACAGCAAAGATGTTTCTTTGCCTCTAAATCAACAGAAATGAAAATACAGAGAGGTTGAAGTATTCTATAGTTGAAGAGGCTTCTTGATATTCTAGATATAGTAATAACGTCTCTAGTACACAATTAGTCTAGTAAGTAAATAAATAATGAATTAGGTTTACCTGTTCTTCTATTATAAGCTCACATAGGTCAGAAATCTGCTCGACAGTATAGACTACATGATTTTAGACGTAATTAGATGTCTTACATAGCTAAGTTTTTAATACTTCTAGAGATTGTACGCTAAGAATATTAATAGCAATAGTAACAATGCCTCCTACTAAGTTAGGCTTAGGCAATTGTTCTAATCCTTTCTAACATTTTATGTTAGTTATAAAGCAGGTAACTGTTTCTCTAGCCAGGCCGCTCAGCCTCTTTTACTATTAGTAGACCGCGAAGACTCTTAACAGTAGTGAGCTATATACTATTGTTATAATTTCTTGCTTGAGTTCTTAGGGGAGGCTATATAATCTTTACAAGAGGTCTCTGCTGCGTTCCGCTTAGTTCAAGCAAGCGATTCCGTCCTCGATTGTTTGAATAAGCTTAGGAGCCTTAAGGTTGTCTAAGAATAGTGCTGTTTCCTAAGGCCTGGCCTACAAACTAAGTATCTAAATATATTGAAAGTATAGTTTAAAAGAAATTAACAGATATCTCGAAGCCTGAAAGCAAGGTATATAGAATGTTAAACTACTAGAGCATTGAAAAGAATTATAGTATAATGTCTTCTTTCGCTATGTCTCATTGCGTGAAAACAACGTATACTCTAGCGTTGCTCTAGCAGCAGGGAATCTAAATACTTTAGCTCATTTATAGTAATCTTCGTTAGTGCTAGTTACTATATTATAATTAGTATTATTTTATTAAAAGGAGTCGACAAAACAGTACCTAAAGTAACCTTCTCCTCTTTATTAAAAGGCACAGTATATATTACACATCTCACACTAAGTTATATATAGAAATTAGAGACTATATATATTATAACAGCTCTAGTAAAGCTAGTAGTATGTCTTTGGAATACTATTGTTAGCTAAAATAAGAGAGTTCTTTGGAGAAAAAAAAAGAGTTATAGCCGAGAGTTACACAAGATTATGTTATAGATTTCAGAAGGCGCTGCGAAAAAGAAATTAATAGAGCTAAGCATTGTAGCTTACTTAGCAACCTATACTTTGTATTTAGATTCGTACTCTCTCGAGCTCTTCTCTTCTCCTTAATACCTCTTACGAGTTTTGTAATCCTACAGTAGTTTATTTCCTGTCTTATAACTAGACACATCTTCGATATCTACACAGTTAAAGGTCTAAGTAGCACTGACTACAGAGTATATTAAGCAGCACATTATGTAATCTCAGGTTTCTGTGCTAAAACATAATAATCAATAGCAGACAGCTAGCCTTATTAGCGAACAAACGTTAACTATTTGTTTTGATTGTGATTCAACCTAAAATACATCTAACTAATTAAGCTAAGTTACAGTGAGACACTATTCCAACATTAGATATACTAGATATTAACGAAATACCTACAACCTCTCTTACGAGAAGCCGCAAACAAAGCAACGACTATAACCGCAGACACAATAAGAAGGATATAATAATACAAAATAAGACATGTTCAAAAAGGCAGAAGTTAGAGGAAGAAACCCCCAAAAGAGAAAGACAAGGCAAAAAGAAAAAAGCAACAGCAGCAGGCTTGCAGAAGATAGAGAGTTAAGGGGAACGAGGATACTAGAAGTATTCTAAAATTAATGCAACAGTTACAAAGAGGCTCTTGACAAGCTATCTTTAATTCCCTACTTTACCTGTAAGTTTCTATTAACAATCAAGACAATACAGATGTAGGATCTATATCCCCTGCCTCAAATATATCTCATCGAAGACTATATAGAGGGCCTAAAGCCTCTAACTGTTGTTGAACTACTAGAATACTGTAATTTCAAGAGACAGAACATCTAAGAGGTTTTCGTAAATTTATTTGCAGGCTATTAAATCCTAGGTTCAACTATATTAAACATTCCTATAACAGTGTTATAGTAGACTATAGAACCCCCTGAAAACATTATCTCTTACATCGCTGACTACAAGACACATCTACCTCTATTAATAAACTATAAGTTTATAAAATACTAGTTATACACCTCTTTGATGATCTATAATCTCTGTGTCTTTTATGACTAAGACAAGATAGACATAGTTGACCTACCTCTTTCTCTTTCTCTTCTAACTAAACTTAACTCATTGATTCTATATTCTATATTCCAAGACAACATTCCCAAAACTGTAAGACAGACACTAGTCTTGATTTGGTTTCGCCTAGAAGCTACTCTTACAATAACACACATCTATGTCTATTATACTATTAGCGGCAGATGTAGCAGATACACCCCTAGAATCAAACATAGCTTGTAGTCGACTATAGGTAATAGTCTCAAGAACTATATAGAAAAACACATAAACCTTGTTATTACCTCTGCTAGACTAACGCAGGAGTACAGGGTAACAGTAGTAGGTTATAACGCTGTAGTAGTTACTATAACTAACGATTCTTTCTCTACTATCGAGAAGACAATCAGCGACATCCTAGAGACAACTAAGGCAAGAACGTTCAAGTAGCAAGAGATAGTAGAGTATATAATTAACAATGCCTTATTTATTAAAGAGTTCTGTAAGATCACTTCTATAGAGCTGTAATGTTAAAAGTAGGTCTATATCTCTTCTAAGTATTAATAATCACTCTTAGGAAAGTCTTTAAACTCTTACATTTAGTGGCAATAATGCTAAAGTTAGATAGTTAAGTTATTATATTAGAAGGAAAATAAAGATTCTTGGCTAGATAAGAGATAGTATAAGAAAGGATTTGTTACTGTAGGTAGAAGGCTCCTTTACTTCCTTTCTTAGAGTTTAAGTAAGTAGTACTCTTGTAAGGTAGATAGTAGGCAATAAGTTAATTTAAATCTTTTCAATTTAGTATAGAACTAATCTCTGCTCCTTCTTAGAGGTGCAGGAGAAGTCTTGCTTTATAGAAGCTCCTAAGCTCTAATATTACATTAACTCTATTAACTCTATAAACTCTATCTACTAGAACTGCTTAATTCCTGATTGATTTATAATAGCAGATAAAGACTTCCTTAGATCAGATGAAAAGTTATATAACCTCGTGACCTTATAACCTCGTGACCTCTATATATCACAACTCTTCTACTAGAAGTGTAGTTATATCTAAGATTATCTTCTTTATATTTGTTTAGTAGTCTTAGTAAGGAGTTAACTATACTCTTTTGCTTAAAACCTAACTACGTGTGTGCTACTAATTTCTGTTATTGTAATAGATAATAATCGTTCTACTATATTATTAACCTTCTTCTTTTCTACTATTATCACACCTACAACTATATAGTACTATAACAACTGCTATAAACAAATTAACTATAACCGATAACTAGACCTAATAGAGTTGTAACTCTAGCTATATATTAGCCTTTGTGTCTAAGGCTTTATAATTGAAATTATAACGTAAATATTACAAGAGTTGTTTTATACTAACTAAAATCGTCTTGCTTTGATCTAGCAGCTACTAAGGCTTATAACGATTCCCTGCATTATAGTAAGGCCTAAGAGCTTAGATAACTCCTTTATAAGTATTAGAGATAGTATAAGCTTATTAGCGGAAGCTGTAGTAGAGAAAGTCTGTTCCGCTATAAAAGAACATTCTTAGCAAATCAGGCGTGAGGGCGACAATGTAAATGTGATTTTTTAATAGAAGAGGCTTAGAGTATTCGAGAGTAGCTAAGGAATATAACTTATAAAAAATTATAGAAGATATTAAGGTATATACAGATTTTAAGATACTTAAAGTCAAAGTATCTATTATTTTTTTCAGTACACTAGTTTTTTTAGTATACATAGATAGACGTTAGTAAGGAAAGGCTGGCTAGAGGCTTGTCTAGAGGAAAATCTTCAAATATTTTAAGAGATCTATATCTGAAGATAGAAGTACTTTAAGTTTATTAGCTGTTTGCTAAAGGAATTAACTAGTTGCTTTTGTCTCTTAGGTACTATCTAGCTTAACATATATAATATATAGGTTATTAACTCTCTTGCCTCTTAATTAATTAAAAAAGAGTATCTCACGTTAGAACCTCAAGATTACTAGATTAGAAGCAAAGTTTTAAACTCTACTATTCTCCTTGAACTAGTTGAGAATAAATAGCAAGATATATAAGACCTACACAGGCTGCTCTGTTAATTACTAGAACTCTCTTTGCTACTCTCTACATCTACAGGTTAGAATAACTTAAACCAGGGATTTTTATAGTCTTAGGATATCTATTAAATAATTAGATCTAAATCAAGAATTTTAAGGTTACTTTATACTCTTTAATAAAGCAGAGAAAGCACGCTACCTATAATTATATAGAGACACTTATCGCTAGATTATTAAGTACTATCTCTAAGGTAGTAAACTCTTAAGTAACAAATATATCTTTACTCTTATCAGCGTCTACAGGGTTTGACGTGACATAGTTAATAAAATAACAAAAAAAGCAAGGATGAAAAAATTCCCGACATAAGATTAATTCTATAAGTTGCGAAAAATAAATACACTAGTTCTAAACTGAATAATATAGTTTTTCGTAGTCTAGGCTGTTTATAATACAAGTTTTGTAAAGAAGAGCAAAGAGAAAGAAGAATAATATATATAGGTAGTAGTAATAAAAGACAATAAGAGGTAGATATTACAGAGAATTCTAACTTAAACATATAAACTACAGAAATGTAGAACTACCTTGCTAGCAATTCTGTACTATAGATTAGTATACTAGCTGATAGCTCAGTAGTCTATATAACGTTATCACTACTAGTAGAGATGTAAATTATAAATAATTCGTTGCTTTATTAGGCTAGTTTGTTAGGAAGTTTATTTTCTACTACTATAAACTTTAAAGACAGAAACTTCTTAATTAAGCATCTAAATAAAGCATCTAAATAGTATATAATATTAATTATACTCTATTCTCACAGATCCTCTCTCTTCTCTCTGCTAGCGTTCTTCCTAACGCCCTTAGAATTAAATCTAAATCTAAGACTAATATCTAAAGTCTTATTTCCCTCTCTACATTTACTTACTACTCTATTAACTATCTGATAAAAAGCCTAAGTAGCATCGACCTTACACTCTCTGATCTTAGTAAAAACACTTATTCTCTTAGCCTCTCTTTCTAATCTAATATCTCTTCTCTTCTCCTTAACTCTCTCTACAGTTCTTGTTAATAAACAAACTACCTTTTCCTAATCTTCTTGCTCTATATCCTCTGAAATCTTTAGGTATAAACTAGCGTAGAAATTCTTGTGTAGGGATATAGTTTCAGAAAGTGTAAACATAGGTCCTGTTAAGGAGAGAGGAGATCCTGGCTCAGCTTAGTAGATTCTAGTTAGGTAGTTATAGAGAAGATTAAAGGCTAGTTCTTCGAGGACAGAGGTGTATTCGAGAGAGACAGAGACACAAGCTTTTTGTAAGGTTGTAAAGGTTAGGAAGAGTACTTAGAGGTAAGAGATTCTGTAGTAGATTAGAAGTATGTAGATTATACTATAGAGCTAGAGTTGTGGGTTTGAATTTAACTTTAGGTTTAGGCTAAGAGGTTGCTGTATTAAGGGAGAAAATAGTGATGTAGTGTTAAAGTCTAAAGGAGTTTAATAGAGGTCTTGGATTGTTAAAAGGTCTAGGATAAAAATCAGAGATCTGTGTTTAGATAAGTAGGCTTGTGAATTTACTGTTAGGAAGTTAAGGAGAGCTAATAAGAGGATTGTTAGGTAATACATTCTTGTAGTTCTTAAAGTAGTTTGTCTGTGGCAAGAGTATATATTAGAATGCTTTATAAGAACGAATTAACCTTGCTCTAAGCTTCTTTCTAGTACTACAGCTGTAGTTCCTAATACTAAGTACAAGAAGTATCTCACAACCTGTCTGTTACGAAAACAGGCTAAGGAAATAATAACAAAATAAAACGTAATAGAAGGAAAATAATTTTCAGAAAGAATCTATTTTATATAAATAATTAATTATTACTAATAGAGGGTTCTTATTCTCTCTAAATTATGTTACTCTAGAACAAAGAAACATAACTATCTCTTTATTAGTCCCTCTGAGATAATCACTAATATTACTACGCCTTGCGAAGTTTATACTCTAACTGCTCTCCCTCTACTCCCCTAAACTACTCTACTTCAGGGGCTACATTTCCAGCCCAGGACGTATCTAATTTATTGTAAACAGAGAGTAGAGAGCTTGAAGAAGGATTGTAGGACGTGTATTAGCATTTGAAACTTATACTAAATATTTACTAATATTTGCTATATTATACTTTTCTTGTACTAAAATTTCGCTAGCACTGTCTGTTTATTTAAGTAAGTCCTACTTAGAAGCTTCTAGTACTCTGTTTATGCGAATTTCTAGTTAAGTAACAACCTCTATTAGCAGTCATAGTGAATTTAGCTCTTTTGATCACTCTACTTATTTTTATCATCCTGATTACTCTACTTTTCTTTATCTTTAACCTGGCTGTTTCTTGGAGTTATATACCTAGTTGTAAATATAGAGAATATATTAATTAATAGATAATCTTTTTAAGTAGATATATGTTGTATCTAGAGGGTATAAGGTAATCATTTAAAAGGTTGATGTTAAGACATTACTTTTCTTCTCTTTCTACTTCTCGGGAATATTGTTTGTATAACTGTTTTTTAAAAGTCAAAGGCGTTTAAACAAAAGCTAACAGTTATTAATATCTAGGTCTAATAACTAACTCTCACTTAGCAATCTCCCTATACATAGTCTGAAGGCATTAAGCTATAGTTAGTACTCTCGCCATCATTGACTAACCCCCCTTTAAAGACCACTCAAAGTCTCCTCAAAAATTTCCATACCTCTTTCTAATTCTTCTCCTGACATAGTAATGAGAGGCGCTAACCTACACACCCCCTAAAGCTCTCCGCTATACTCAAATACATAGATAACCCCTCCTCCAGTATCCTCCCTGTAAGCCTACTCCTAAGTTCATCATCTACCTCCCTATCTCTATTACAATTTCCACTCTATACATAAGTCCCCTCTAATGCTTTCTAATGTCTTGATCTCATCTGTTGTCTATCTCAGTGTTACTTTAGCATTTGTATTAAATAATCTAGAAAAGGGTTGTTTTTAGTCTCCTTATAGCTCATTGGTACAGTGAAGCCCGAGCTACCACCTTCAGTTGAGGGTCTTCGGAAGAGTCAGGCCTGGGGTAATCCCGCAAATAGTAGAAACAATTGTACATGTACCTCCTGTTTCTACCCCCTTGTCTCCTACATGACTTTAAAAGGCAGAACAATTTAATTCTATCAAGGATCCAGCTATCTAAGCTATAGCAGCTTGGATCGAATCATTAAGTACGGAGCATAACATGCTCTCCCTCAATAGTAGGCGTTTTACCAAGGCCATGTACGTACTTTCAAAACCAAGGCCTAAACACATCAGTAGACCATTGCACAAGAACACACAAAGTAGCTACAATCTGGTAGATACCTAGCGCTGAATTTGTACTACCAACAATCGCCTTGCTCTAAATTGTTGTCAACCCACCAGGTTATTGCGTAGCTACGAGGAAACTCCAGTCGTAGCCCTGGACTATAAAGAGAGGTAGGAATAGTAGAGGCTGCCTAGCATGCCCAGAATCGTATAATAGCTGCTCAAGTCTTGTGAATTAAGCTGCTGCCCAAGTACTGATTTATATGATTGCTTTCTCTCATTCAATACTAGTTTTCTTGGTTTCAATACTGGCAGTAATGGGTGTTATGCGAAGCAGGGGGTCGAAGGTCTAATTAAACGATGCAGTGATAGAAGGGTGTTGGGCAGCAACAGCTTGAATGCCATGCCTTAATTCAGACGTTTCTTTGAGATAGATGGCGAAATCAACTATTTTGGATTCTGTAGTTTGCCCAAGGGTGTTTGTGGGAATCAGATCAGTAGGCTAGATTCGAGAAGTGGAGCCACAAAGGGTATATTAGAAATCATTTTTAAAAGTTAGATTCAAGAGAGACTATACTAATTCATAAATCCAACAGGATATCTGGTCCCACATAGTGTTGTATCTAGTAAGCTAGAATGCACAAAGCAGTTCCCGGATGCTTTGCTATGACCTTTTGTATCAAATTTCTGTGTATAAGGGAGAAGATGTGCTACATCTGTTATAGGTAGGGAGGGGAGCAGTTTGTCTCTAAACAATTCTTCCTCGATGAACCCAAAGGAGTTTTCCTGCATTGCCTCAATGTTGCCCTGTGATTTGTTACAATATAACCTTAATCCCTTGACTGAAGCAACTAATATAATGTAGTATATTCCCTAAGTTGGACTGTAAATCCATACCAGGATCATTAAATGCTTTTATAACTGCTGGGTTAGAGAAATACTATATGTCTACTGTTCTCTTGACCAGACTCGCAGAGTGCTTCAACTTCGACGTTGTAGACCTACTCTTGCTCGAGTCACTAGAATCACGACAACCTTCACCTACTCAAAGTCAACATCCTCCTGTGACGACACGTACGATATGTTGCTCAAGGAGCGTCCAAGGTGTAGGTTATGGAATCATAGAACTGTCTATTCGAGGATTCTAAGCTGAGGAGAAGAGGAGAGCTCGAGAGAGCTCGAGTCTAAATACAAGATGTGGTTCGCTAAGGGAGCCACATGATATGAATAGCACGTGACGGTTAGAACTGTCACATTACCCCCCTCTCTGAAAAAAGCTTGCTCTCAAGCTTGTAGGCATCTCTGCATTGTCATCTAATTCTTCGTACGAATCCAATCCATCCTCCCAAGCCTTAATCTATTCCTGTAGTCGACGTGGGAGTCCTGGCTCTACAGGATATTACAAGTGAAAGCTTCTGAGTTTATGTAGGGAATACTTAAAGTCTAACGCTGGGTACTACTCTGGATCCTCGTCGTAACCCACCTACTTTGCTCTATAGTACAGTGTTTTCCTTATTCTCTTTACTACAATCACTTCTACTACTTCCTACTCCTTGTTGTCTGTTACTTGTATCAGCTGGGGTGGCTTGTTTATTTGTTCTAGCAAAGAGTTGTCCAGAGCTTTTCGTAGCCTGTCTGTTGAGAAGACTAGGTGTACTTTCATAGAAGCTAGTAATTTAACTTCGTACAAGTGTCTAACTTGTCGAATAACCTTATACGAGCCAGCTATCTAGTAGTCTAGCTTGCGGCTAGAGCGTTCTGTCTTCTAATTTCTTGTAGATACCCAGACCTTGTCTCCTACTTTAAAGTCTACTTCCCGTTAGTAGGGATCGATATCTCTTCGCTTCTTGTCTTGTACTTCCTTTATAATCGTACAAGCTGTTTCCCACGCTTCTTGTAGCTTCCTGACCACCTGCTGTGCCTCTTCTTGATTCAGCTTCTCTTTTAGCATAGCAAGGTTTAGTGTATTCCAGTCAAAAGAGGTGTGAGGTAGGTAGGCATTAAGGAGCTCAAAAGGCGACATTCTAATACTTTCGTGAGGCAGCGTCAGTTAGGCGTAATCTATAATAGGCAGTAGCTCAGACTAGTTATTCTAGTAGTAGTTAACAAAGAGGCGTAAGCACTAGTCTAAGTACTAATTCATGATTTCTGTCTACTTATCTATTTGTAGGTAGAAAGCTATAGAAAGCTTGATTTAGATCCCTAGTATCTAGCAGAACTCAGTCCAGAAATTAGAGATAAATTAGAGTTCTCTGTCTAATACAATTGTCTGTAGCACTCTACGATGTTAGTAGACGTATAATATATAAAGCTAGGCCATGTCTCTAGTAGTTGTAGTTTTGTAGCAAGGCATCGAGATACTTTACTTACTTAGACAGTCAATAACTACATATACTATATTATATCTAAACTTATCTTTTGAGAAGAACTTGAAATCTATTATAACATACTGCCAAGAGTAATCTAGAACTAGCAGTAGGTGTAGAAATCCAGGGGTACAGTCTCTTAGAACATGTGCTCTCTTATAAGCATAGCAGTTATAGATATATTAAGCTACATCCTGAGTGAGTTCTTTCTAGTAGTACTTCTGGCTAAGGATTTGTACTGTTTTTGCTTTACTAGAGTATATAGAAGAGATCTGGTCGTGAGCTTCCTAAATAAAATCAGCTACTAGAGTGTCTTGTGTAGAAACTACTAATTGTCCTTAGTAAAGGAGTAGTCTATTGTCTAGCTGAAAATCTCCTAGCTGAGTCTCTGCTTGTCTCCTTAGAGCATTTAGCAATTCTGTTATATAATTAGCTGTCAGGATCTGTTTAATTAATTAGCTTAGCTCTTGTATAACCTCGTCTAAGGGAGCTAACTCTAGGCTATTGTTTTCTAGAATTGCTAGGTCTAGTTGTTCTAGCTAAAGCAGGGCCTTTGTACGAATAAATGCTTTAAGTTTGTTCTAAGGACTAACGTCTTGTTCTCTCTGTGACAGCGCGTTAGCTTATGTATTGTCTTTGCCTGCTTAGTATATAATTATAAACAAGTATTAAGAGAGTAACTTAGACTACCTAGCCTAACAGCTAGTAAGCTGCTTAGTTGTTATAAAGTACTCAAGTGCCTTATAATCTGTATATACCTTGAATCGCGAGGGTATACTTTGTAGTTCAGGGTGCTAATGTCTAAAAGAGTATACAATAGCTAGCATCTCCTTGTTGTAGATCTTGTAGTTACACTCAGCAGGAGCTATAGTCTTTGAAAAATAACCTACAGGATGTCATTTACTATTGTAGTATAACTGAGAGAGTATACTAGCAACTACTCTATTAGAGGCGTCTGTTTCTAGCTTATATTCTAAAGTAGGGTTATAATGTCAGAGGAGCGGAGATAAGACAAGGTACTACTTTAGTTCCTTAAAAGCTTGCTAGCAAGGCTTGTTAAATATAAAGGGAGTTGTAGCTTTTGTTAATTATATAAGTAGCTTAGTAATAATCCTGTAGTCACAGATAAATCGTTAGTAGAAGTTACAAAAGCCAAGAAAAGACTAGACTCCTTTAAATGTATTAGGCTCCTTCTACTTATATATTACAGACACTTTGTTAGAATCTACTTTAATGCTGTCAGTGCTGACTATAAAGCCAAGATACTTCGTACAAGTAACGCTGAATTTATACTTCTTGATATCTGCCTGTAGGCCAGCGTTATAGAGTCTCTAGAGAACCTTATAAACGTGTTCGTTATACTCTAGGGGGTTGTCTAAGTAAATCAAGATATTGTCTAAGTAGGTAGTGTAAAAGTCGTCTAGGTAGTCGAAAAGCACATTGTTTATATAGCGCTAGTACGTTGCAGGGCTATTTGTGAGTCTAAAAGAGAGTACCTTGTACTTATATAATCTATATCTTGTACAGAAAGTAGTCAGATCCTCTGTATCTGAGTGTATTCTAATATAATAGAAAGCTTAGCAGATATTAAGTTTTGTAAAGATCTTGGCTCTAGCTAGGCAAGCAAGAGTTTCGTTAATTAGTAGCAATAGATATTGATCTTTGTGAGTAAGAGCGTTAAGCTTACAGAAGTTAATGCAAAAGCGTAAACTACTATTAGGCTTGTATATAAAGAGAGTAGGTGAGGCGAAGGGTACTTGGCTTAACTCGATGAATCTCTTGTCAAGGTTCTTAACCAAGTACTCCTTGATAGCTTTAAGCTTATCTACTGACTAATAATAAAGCAGGCTGTATCCTAGAGTATTTAGAGCTTCTAGCTTAATTTAATAATCGTACTAGCAGTGAGGTAGAAGCTTGTTCGAGGCAGCCTTTAAGAATACATCTTCGTACAAGCGGTGCTACAAAGAAAGCTTATCTCTAATATCCTAGACTATTATCTTGTTGTTATCTTCAAGAGCCTCTTTCTCCTAGATTACTTAGTCTAATTTATACAGGCTAGTTAAGAAGAGCTTATTCTCTTTTTTCTGTAAGTGAAAGTGAAATTCATTTACACTAATATAAGTAATGTCTACTAAAGGCATGGATTGTTATACTAAGGCAGCTAACAGAATAGGCTGTAGAAGTATGTTTTCTAGTAGATTAAGCTCTAGCTACATCTAATATATCTTGTCTTATATGTCTTATTTATATTTCTGGCCTCTAATAGTCTTGATTTCGCTTATGTCCTAGCTCTTATACTCTAAGTCAATCTCTTCTAGGAGAATGCTAGACAGAGGTAGACTAGCAGAGCAGGCGAGTATACAAGAGAGCTTGCCTTGTCTACTATCTTAACGTTGTATATCCTCTCTTTCTATAGCAAGTTCTCTGGATAGTACGTCTTGCTAGTAGTAGAACTAGGAGCGTTGAGAGGCAATGTAGCTCCTAGGTATAAGGATCTCTTTTTGAAAAGTAGGTAGAGTAGTATACTTGTTGTCCTCGCTATCTTTAGGCTATATAAGCTTCTGTTTTCCTGGGTTTAACTAGATATTAAAGTATACTATCTATTTGAGTCCAAGGATAACCTTGTAGTTACTAAGGTCTAAAATATAGAAGAGAATACTAGTTTACTAGTGTTTATCTACAGAGAGGTAAAGATTAAGGATATAAGTAATAGACTTACTTGATTTGCTATTAAACTCTTTTGTTATAATAGGTTGTTTCAGTTTTTTAGGTATAAGGTTAAAGAACTTAGCTATATTAATAGCACAAGTAGTGTTAATAAAAGCAAAGCCGTTCACTCTAGTGTTAATTAAGGCATAGGTTGTAATTCCAGTTCTATTACTACCTAGTATACAAGGAACTGTAAAATACTTTCCATGTATTAATTAACTTAAATTAATCTTCTTTAGACTAAGAGTATACCCTAGGCAGGAGTTTTGACCTAGAGCTCCTCTTTTCCTGAATCGTACAAAGGTTCTTTGTCTGCTGACTTTCCTTTCTTAATCTCCTTGAAATCTACTTGCTTTAGCTCTAAGAAGGTAGCAGCAAAGTGTCTCTTCTTATAGCAATTATAGCAGGTAGTGTTTGCGTCCGCCGGAGCTAGTTGTCTCGCTTTATTAGGTCAGGGCTTTTTACTAGTTACGCGCTCAGGAGTAAGAGTTGTTATACGCAGTAGGAGGTTAGCTATAGAGCGTTAAGAGCGTGGGGTAGGTGAAGTTATCTTTGACTTATAACTAGGTACTAAGCTTGAAGATCGAGGGGGTCGAGCAGCTAACTTCTCTTAGTATTGCTTTTGACGCTTCTCTCTTGTAGTAATACACTTTAACTCTGTGTCCAAAGATAGGCAGCTTGCTAACAGCTCTTAGTATGTGTTTAGAGTGTGTAACATTAAGGCTATTCCTCTTTGAAGCAGCGTTGTTAATCTATTATATAAGTCTAAGCAGAGGCTGTCTTAAGGGATCTGCGCTTCTTCTACTAGGTGTAAGAACTAGGTCTAGAACTCAGCGAACATCTAGGTTGTCTTTATAGTACAGTAGTAGTTATACTTGTATCTAGTATCTCGTACTTGATTTGGGTTTGTGTAGATAGAGGCAAGGTACTTGATTATCTCTCTAGTAGAGGCAAAACGTGTCTAGGAGTCTTTGTTGTAATGTAGCTAGAGGTGTTACTAGGCGTCGCTGGTTGTATAATTAAATAGGTAAAGCATTTTGTCTTCTTTATCTTGAAAGTGATCTGTGTTACTTTGGAATTTGCCTTAGATCTAGATCTTCTAGCTAGGAAAGGTAGAGTCTTGTCTATTAGACAGAGGCTAGAGATCTGGCTGTTTCTTTGAGTACTTGTAGCTAGTACTCGAGCTTGGCGTCGCAGAATTAGAGGTATTGCGTTTGATTAATTAAGTAACATACTAAGGTAGAGGTGACAGAGCTGCTAGTAGATTGTTGTTTACACTGCCTAAAGTAGTAAGTCGATCTAGGATCTGGCCTAGCACGTTGTCGGTCTGTGACTAGTTCTTGGAGAGGACGTGGATCTGCTCTTGAAGCTAGGATGTATTAACCTCCTTGGCATCATTGTAGTTGTCGGAGTCTTGCTGCTAGTAACTAGCAGCTTAGAGTCTATTATCGTTGACCTGGATTATATCCTGGTTTTCGGCATTGTTAATAGAGCTTTGTCCTACTCTTGAGGAGTTCTTTTAGTACGCTCTCGCGAGACGTGCTTTAGGTGCTATTGTAGCAATTAGTGAATATAAATCGTAAAGGTAAGGTATATATATAACAAAGGTCTGTTTTCGGAATAGGTGTATATCTAGGACACTTCTAGTCGCTAGATCTTCTCAACTCCTTCTGAAAAGCTCTACGGCTAGGTAGTTGAGGATTATAGAGTCCTTCTACTATAACAGATAAACAGGAAGAGATATTTAGTAAAGCCTTCCTAGGCAGTGTAGGCGAGCTTAGAATAATGTAACAACACGTACAATATATTACTCAAGAAGCGTCTAAGGTATAGGTTATAGAATCATAGAACTCTCTATTCGAGGATTCTAAGCTGAGAAGAAGAGGAGAGCTTAAGAGAGCTCGAGTCTAAATACAAGATATAGTTCGCTAAGGGAGCCACATAATATAAATAGTACGCAACAGTTAGAACTATTACATCTAAGACTCAAAAGCCTGTATAATAGCTAAGAGTTCCTTGTTGTAAATCTTGTAATTACATTCTGCTAGGTTAAATACCTTTGACATAAACACTACTAAGTAGAGTATTCTATTATAGTACTAGGAAAGAACTACTACTAACATATAGTCAGACAAATCACACTCTAAGATAACCTCTTTCTCAGGGTCAAAATGCTTTAATATTAGTACTAAGAAGAATAAGGATTTCAAAGTATTAAAGGAGTCTATACACTCAGCTGCCTACTCCTACTTTGTTCTTATCTTTGATAGGTTGTTTAGTAGTTTAACTATTCTTGAAAACCCCTTAATAAAGTATTAATAAAAATTTACAAAACTAAGGAATACTTAAAGGTCTTTGAGGTTCGATGGCTTCTCCTAATTAACTATAGCTACTACCTTGTTGTTATCTATTTGTATACTCTTAGTTGAAATTATCATTCCTAGGTACTTGACCTCCTAAACCTTGAATTTGTATTTTGTTATATCTAGCTAAAGTCCAGCTTCCTGAAGGGCGTCGAGCACCTTATAGACGTGTTAATAGTGAGAAACCAAGTTATCTGAATATATTAAGATATTGTTAACATATGCTGTACAGAAGATATCAAGGAATAGTTATAAGACTTTGTTAATTCTGGCTTGAAAAGTTGCTAGAGCATTTGTTAACTCAAAGAGTACTACTAGTAATTCAAAAAGGCTATATCTTGTGTTAAAAGCAATAAGCTACTTATCTTCTTCCTTTACCTATATTCAGTTAAATACTACAATCACATCTAACTTTATATAGTATTTAGTAGTACTAAGTTATTAAAGAGTCTCTTGAATACAAGGGATAGAGTATTGATTCTTAATTGAAATATTATTAAGCTGTTAGTAGTCGACGCAAAAGCACAATCCGCCGCTAGGCTTCTTTGCAAATAAAACTAGCAATGCTACTAGTAATATACTGGCGCAGATGAACCCCTTATCTAATTATTCTTTTAAATACTTCCTTAGCACCTCTAGCTCTCTAACAGACATATTGTACAAGAGGCTATTTAGCGGTTTAGTCCCCTCTTTTAACTTAATATATAAATCACAATCCTGGTAGAGAGGTAGTTCATCTGCTATAGCTCGATCAAAAAGTAGGAGATGTTGCTTATATTGCTCTAGTAAGAAGAAGGCAGGGTCTATGACTTTCAGGTTGTTATATTTATCAAGAGCTTTGTGAATGTTGTCAAGAGAAGTACCTTAAAGGTACAGTTCAGCTGCTTTTTGCTTTAATTATAGAGCTTGATGTAGCTCTATTTCTTAGGCATTAATCAGATTGTCTTAGAGAAGCTCTCTTTCTATATGTTTATACCTATCTAGGCTATTGTTATATTGAGTCAGGGAAACCAAAAGAGACTTTGGCTCTAATTGATCTGTAACCTCCTTTAATCTCTGTTCAATTTCATATAGAGACAAAGAGAAAATCTCTACTCTATGTTACTTAGCCACCCAGTGAAATGTAGTAGCGCCGATCCTTCTAGGCATATAAGCTCCCTTGGTAGCTCTTGTACACTCTTTGACAAAAACTCTTTCCTTCTACATATGTTCTCTATAGCAGGACTTATTAAAAACTAGAGTGTTCTTTACCTAATCAATTAATGGGTTATGCTTGAACAACTATAGCTTTCCAAGTATAATATTGTAGGATCTAAGTTTTGTAACATAAAAGTGTTGCTGGCAGTCTATATACTAGCCAACGATCAAATCCAAAGTAACAAAATATACTACATCTCCTGCTAACAAAGGGGTTCTATCAGTAGTACGAAGTCGTTGTGGCTTTGTAAGTGTTTCAAAAACAAAGTTGTTTTGTTGTATGTAATCAGAATCAATAAAAGCTTTAGCTAAAGTACTAGAGTCAAGCATAAAGTGGGTTGAGGAGGAATTTGTATTGCTAGTAGTAACTAGCTTGCAAGGAACTTCTATTACGTTCTCCTTCTGTCTCTCCTCTATTGACAACAACAACATCTTCTTCTTTCTTGTTCGATTACTACGTCCCTGATAGCGACTATTACTAGGGACTAGGCTTTTCCCTCATCAATTCTCCCTGAATCCTTCTTTATGACATTCTTCGCAGCCTCCTTTGTACACTTCTTGTCAATTGCCTTAACAACAGGGCATGTTACAAGCTTATAGTGTAGGCTATTACAGTACTTGCAGAGGCTATTTGCAAATTGCCACGCTCAGCGAGCAGCTTTCTCCTCATCGGTCTCTGTATGTCTTTTCGACTCTAAATATGCCTTAGTCCAAACTAGCTTTCCCCTAACTCGCATTGTATTCAAATCCATAGGATCTCTACTATTGTCGATAACAGTGGTTTGAGGTGTAAAGGCAGCTGAAGACAGAGTAGTTGATATATAAGTGTAAGTCTCTGGGTTCCTGATTTTGACAAAACTCTCTCTATATAAACAGCACATAATTTAGTCTTGGCGACAGATCATAGTAACTAAAGCGTCTACTGATATACTATTGTAGTAATCCCGATCTGCTAAAATTCCTTGCTTGATAGTAGAGTGAACGTTCTCTATTAATTCATTAACAACTACATATCTAGATTGGTTAGAGGCAGTGTATAAGGCTAGGAAAGACACAAGAAACTCATTAGTAGTTTGTTGTCTCTGTTTCTCCTTCTTAAGCAAAATCCAGCTGTCTAACATTGAGTATATGTTGCCGTAGGTTTGATTTAGAAGTTTAAACATCTTCGCGACTGTATCTATACTACCTTGAAAAGTACTATTGTCGTTGAGGTATAGGTGAAACTAACGTGCTATATCTCCCTCTAATCTACTCATCACAAAGTTCATTCTATCACGTTTGCTGGTCCACTAATCTTGATTTGCATACATCTTTATATTCAACTCAATAAACCAGGTCTTAAGATCTGCCACGGAACGTCGTGTGCGATCACTAAACTTCCCAGGGTCTAGATGAGCTAGTGATCTAACAGAGGGGTTGATATTAGCTGTCGGAGGAGGAAAAGGAAGGGCACTAGTTTGGGCGGTGGCGAGTTGTAAGGTAAGGTTAGAAACCTAGGCTTTAGACAAACAAAGTTTATCTTATATACTAGTGTACTGCTTCCTCAGATTTTCAAGGTCCTGCTTAGTATTCTCTCTGTCTTGCAACACGTCGGCATATCGTTCTCGTGCATCTGCCATTGCTTTCTTAAGTGAATAACACACACCTTGAGGATCCTGAAAGAGCACTGCTTGGCTGAGGTCGTCAAATATATGGTCCAACTCATCGATTGAGTAGAGACGAGACTGAGGAGGAGGAGGAGGAGGAGGAGGTGACGGTGGCGGTTGAAGTTGTTGCTGGTTACTGTTTCCCTAGGCGTTACTAAAAAGGTGGTCGACAAATCTGTCCATTGTGACGACGACGTCTATCACGTGGGACTCGAAAGGCTTCAAAGATTTGTACAGCGACGACGTCAACTATATAGTATTTTAAAATGAAGGGCGAACAATATGTTATAGTGGGGGTCAAGAACTAGATTGTTCGCGAAGAGCTAACCTCTCTACGATCGAGTATCTAAATACTCTTGCTGTTGCTGACTAATTACAAGTAGGTAGTGAATATGCTACTATTCAAAACCGTAACAACTCCCCTCCCTGAAATGGGTGCCTCCAAAATGCACCAAAGATCAATTTGTACCGAACAACAAATGGCGGACGCAGAGCATTTATGGAGAGAAATAGATGAAAACGTTTGAATTGGAATATTGTACAAGAAATTTTCGTCTATATCGAGAAAATTACTGTTGGACTTTAACATATAGCTATCCTGAAGACCCTCTGTGTGCCGGCCTTCCAATTTTGGTTTCAACACAGGAAAATAACGAGACTGAGTGGCTTCAAAAGAATGTATTGGATTGAACTGTATATCCTCACCTTACAGCTATCTCTTTTCAGCTAATCTGCCGAAATCAACAGCCCCAAAAAGCGTTACAGCCCGCAACTCAAACTAACTCCATGGATCCCGATGTCCATGTTCATCGAAATATTTTTTCATCTGCGGGTAGTGTTCCGAGCCTTTATCACAAAAGCAAACTTCTCGATGTCATGTTTTGTGGTTTTGTATTCGTCAATCATGCGCCAGCATGCGTCTCTTTTGGGATGGGTCGCCCAGTTCTCCAACTCATTCCAGTCGCGGCACTCTTTTGGAGGTCCTGCTCTGTTCTCTGGCGCACCTTTTGTTGCAGGGATAGGTAGGTCTGAAGCAACACACATCACATGTTGTCTTAAAGCATCAAGACAATGATTGATATGGTGCTTGGGCACAGTTTGGTGGCTATTTCGTCGGAACTCGCTTATGCTCCGACGAATGAGTTTCTGTTTCAAGTATTAATTAATTGCACGCTCGATATGAAGAGGACTCACCAGACAATGTATATCGTGATATCCCTCAAGATAATATATCCCTTTACTTTCGCCCCATGGAAACCGAGCTGCAGTCGGCAGTTCATGCTGAATAACAAACTCGTCAGATAAGACAACAGTTGCAGGATCGGTATTCAGAGTATCCCATTTAAGATCCGCCAAAGTGTCGTTTTCGTGTATGAAGTCAGAATAGCCGGGATGCTGAATCAGTGTCTGGGGAAGTTTTGCTATGCAAATGATCAGCGAAGTTGAAACGGTATGGGGAACGACAGGCAGCATACCATATTTTGAAAGTATTTCTTCATTTGACGAAGGATGAAATACGTAGACGAGAAGGACAAGAAGATGGATGGCCATTGAGGTGACAAGTAACAAGCTCAGGAGAAACGGGAAGAATCAACTTGAGCCTCCACAGGTTCTTTGCTGTGACAAAGTTAAGTCACAATGGATTGAACAAAATTCATGCATCATTCACAGAGCTCGTGACCTTCATTCTCGCTTTCTTTCCCTGGTACTGGGGCTAGTTGGCTGTTCTGGAGAGGAGCTTGCAGTTTGTAGCTCTTTGAATCCTATTGGCAGCTATACTCTATGCATTTTCCCTCATGCAATGCTGTTGGAATTTGGACACGGCTCATATTGAATTCTACGTAATACAAAGCGGCAACGGAGATTTTGGGTACAACCTCCTTTCCTGGCTTACCACGCTCCATGTACGTTGATGGTCACCTCTTGAAGCCTAAAGTACCAATAGGTGGTGGGCGTATGCAGATAAACGAGACTGCGAAGTGCATTCAACCATGCACTTGCAACCTAGCTACTGTTTGGTGACTTCTGAGGGAGGGCTAATATTGTAAGCGCTTAAGGTGGGCAACTGCATGAGCAGATACAACACTTCGTACAGATTGAAAAGAAAAGAATGTAAAATATGCTTCCCATTTTCAACACGCATGTCAGTCTTTGTATGAGCTCATTTTGTAGCAGCCACCCACCACCTGTGGTTGACTTTTACAATCAGTGCTTTCATACCACATACTACAGTGGAGCGAACAACTGCATATTTCCCATGTTAATTAAAGAATAACCGATACGAGCTGCAACATCTGGGATCTCAACCATAGTTGAACACTTTGCGGTAAATTCATTTATATTGAGCCTTGAGGGCACGCAATAGTCGTGGGCCTCTATTTGACGGATAAAACTATACTGTTACAAATCAGGAAGCTGTCATAGTCACCGCCTGTTGGAGAATGTTACTGCTGTTGCTGAATCATCATTGCAGGTTGGAACGGCGCAGCAATTTCGATCAAATCCGGCAGGATATGCAAGCAATTTACCGAGTTGTGGGGACCAACAGATACTACACCCGGTAGCTTATGATCAATATGCAAGGGCGGATACCCAACACAACATCCTTCACATCTACGGAGTACATGTAACTGCATGTTGGGACTAGGTACTTTCCTTGTCGTTTCAATAGAGCGGTTGCAATCGCCAATATTACACAGCCACACACGGAACTGCCTAGAATACCAACAAAAGGGAGCGGCCTGGAGTGGTTACAAGAAACCTAGCAGAAGTCTCTGGAGTGGAAGCACGGATAATCTTCAAGTCAAGTGGCAAATAAATCTATTCTTGTTTCAATTTGCGAATAACTGTTCCCCACTTCAAAAATCTTTCATCCAACAGATAGGCTAAGGAGCTGTATGACGAGGTTTCTAATTATTAAATCCATGGGTCTTTGTGTCCATTATTTGTGAAATACTCCATCATAACCGGGTAGTATGCTGAGTCTTGAGGACAGAACCCAAACCGCTCAATCTCGTGTTTCGCATGTCTGAATTCATCGATATAGTTGTAGCATCCGTTCCTCTGGGGATCAAGTGCCCAATGAGACAGTTCTTCCCACTTGTGACACTGCATACCTCTTCCGAGCTCAACCACGCCTTCCACTACCGGTACAAGATCATCGGATGCTGTGCACATCACACTCTGCCGCAATGCGTCTAAACAATGGAGAACGTGCCCTTCTGCCTGAGTCTGGTTGTCTTTATTCTGGTACTCTCTTACCGCAATGCGAATTGCTTTCTTGAAAAATTGTTAGAAATCGTTTTTTATCGTGATCTCGATTTGAGTCTTACCAGACAGTGGAGATCGTGATATCTACGATGATGGGAAGTCAGCGTTGCCTAACCAAAAGGTGTCTCGGGATACTGCATAGGACAAAAGCTAGGCGTAATAAATAATTCAAGAGTAATTTGGGGGCGATCCAAAAAAGAGATGTGAGAAAATAGTCTCATGATCACCTACCCTTTGATAACATATACTCCTTGGTTGACGTCCCATGGAAATCGTGACCCTTTTAGTATACCATGTTCTTCAATATACTTGTCAGGCAAAGTCACAACTCCAGGATTTGTATTCAAGGCGTGCCAGTTGGAGTCGGCAATCTCTAAGTTTTCGTGGGAGAAGTTTGTCTTCGTGAAGTACAGCCCTTGCTCAGGAGAGAGTTGTGCTATTCCGATTAGATAATTTGGCTGGCAAAAAGTTAGACAACCAACCAATTTTTGTGAGATGACAGAATTCCACGGATTTCCAATTAACTGCGACATAGCTCAGAAGAATTGCATTTAGAAATAACGATAGAAGAAGCGAAGTAGAAAGCTTTGGCTGATGAGATGATTGTGTCTCGGAAGCTAACACGGGAGTCGATATTGTGCTATTGTCTGTGGATAGCAAAGTGTAGTGTTTGTAGTTGGATTGCGGCATATTTTTATGAGAAAAGAGGAGAAAGATAGAGGAGATATGTAGGGAGAGAAACTTGGATGGAAGCATTTGAATAAGAAGCAGTCTGATGCCAAGATCAAGCCACACACGTGATCAGGTCTACAAGGATAAGAATGGTTGCAACAGGATATTTATTGTCTCTAGTTCTTTTGGGGCAAGTGTCAGGTCATTTCAGTCAATTTTAAATCGCATGTGAGAAATAAGTCAAATGAGCGTTGTTTCTAGGATCGCAAATATACCCCTTCTCTTCAATTCCAACCTCCCAACCCAAACCGGCGGTCCAAACCCACGTCCCCAGCACTTCAAATCTCTACATACTGTTAATTGCCTCATATCTAAATAAGCGGAGAGACTGTTATAAAATTACCGAGCAAGTTTTAATCCCGCTTTGCGAAAAATGCGGCATCTGTGATGGTTCCGTCGACATCTTGCAAGTCCGCAGAAGTTTCTGTAGCAGTCATATCTTCACACCTGATTAGAAAAAAGCGGGTACTGGGAGAAGGGAAGAGACGAATGTAATTTACCTGGCAAAGGAGTTGCTGTTCCAAAAGCTGCTGCTATAAGAAGCATGAAAATGGATTTGGTAAACAACATCGCGAGAGATACTGTTGAGGCTTGGTTTGAATGGTGTAGGGCAAATCGGTTCGATTGATATTTGAGACAGAAGGATTGGGATGCTCTTTGAAAATCAAAACCTAAAAAGAACTTCGGTTTTATAATTTGGGACGGGTTGGCCTGCAAAAACTAGGGGGGAAGATATCAGCCCCTCCAAAGGAATGTGGCTCCATTTCGGCTCTCAGATCATACGCCTCCTAAACGCTTTCCAAAAGTTGCCCATGCCAGCATGATATGCATGTTTCCCGGTAGTTCTATCACACCTCCCTTATTACATATGGTCTCATTGAATAACAGAAATCAGTCATGTATTACCCGAAGTCTGCATGCAGAAAGCAAGGGTGTTGATGTCTCATTGATATCCAAAAGGGAAGTAGCCCCGCAGTGACCAATATAACCAAGATATCGCCGGAGAAAAGATGCGCATTCGAGGCGTAGCTTTTAGCCCTATCTTTCGGTCCGTTTGGGTTGGCTAGCTTTGCCTCAGGATTGGTCCGTGTATTTTCGAGTTGAGCGAGTAGTGCCTGCACATATTTATTTATTTATTTATTTATTACTATTTAACGTCAAGCGGATTCTAGCTCGCGTGGGCTAGGTCCTAGAAGAGTCCCAAAATAGGGCAAATGACGCTAGGGGGGTGCTCTAGGCTACAGGGGGTGTAAACGAATGAGCTAATTTACAAGAGACAATTTAAAGAGATGTTCCACTTTCGGCACAGCCCTTATCCTTAATTAGTTTTTGGAACCAGGGTAAGACAAAGGAGATATATAATTAAAAGAGAAGGAAAAGAAAAGAAGGCGTGTCTAATTAGAGACAGATTTTAGTGTAGAATTCAGTCTTAAAGTAGACTAGGCTGAAGAGCTTCTCGCAGTGATATCCAAAGAGCAGCTGGGGGTTCTTCTTGGCCTTAGCTAAAAGCTTAGGGTCTTTGTTGTTTGCTAGCTTGCAGAAGAGTAGGTGGAACTGGGTCTTAGCCTTCTTACACTTACAGTTCCCTGACTCAAGTAGCGAGTCTAAGTGAAAGAAGCGAAGGTGGTAAGCGGTAAAGTCTCCATGTCCAGAACGAGCAGCAATTAAGCGAGCGAGGACCTTTCTGGGTAGCTGGAGAGACTTGGGCTTTGAGGACCAGGTGTAGAGCCCTAGGTCCTTATAGAGAGCTGGAAGTGTTGTACTCCAGAGCTTCTTCGCAAGCGTAACCCCTGTCTCTTTTACCTCTCTCTTAAGCGTGGCTGTACAGAGTAAAGGGGAGGGTTCAGGAGAGGGTAACCGTGCTGCTCTCCCTGCAGCTCTATCTGCAATCTCATTGCCTAGGATCCCTATGTGGCTGGGGCACCACCTTGTCTGTACTTTCCCAGGGTACAATTGAGCTAATTCGTTGACCTTGTTGAAGGTTTCTTGCGAGGTGCCGCATGATCGGTAGGTCAGCTGTAGTGTAGCTTCGAGGTTGTCGAGGCAAATCCAGCACTTTCTGGCCGACGACCAGAAAGGGGAGTCTAGGGCTAGTTCTAGGCCATGTAGAGCAGCTCTAGCTTCTGCATCATATATCTCTAGCACCTTGCCAAAGGAGAAGATCTTAGTGTTGAGAATAACCCCTCCTCTTGTAAGACAGACACCCCCGCCAGTGCTCTTGTCGTCTAAGCGAGAGCCGTCAGTGAATACTACTAGATCAGTAGAAGGAACCATAGCCAGAAATTCAAGGAATTTGGCCTTAAAGGAGCTCTTGTCTCCACCAGGGTCAGGTCCTGCTACTTCAGTAAGACGGGCTTGTCGGTTGAACCCCCGTCCCACGGAGGGTCTTGTATTGGGTCAATCTCTTCAGAGGGAGGGAGGGCTCTATAAGAGCGATAAATAAGCCTAGCTTTAGGGCTAGGGCTATTCACACATCGTTTGAGCGGGTGGGCAGGGTCCAGCCGCCGGATCCTGGCTTCTAGTGCTTTACTTCTTGCTATGAGAGAAATTTCAGGGGCTAGAAGGCCAGATTCCATGAGGAGTACTGAGATAGGAGTAGTCTTGTATACTGGGAGGATAATCCTAGCACACTTAGCTACTACTCGGTCTAGGAGAGTCAGGTGACGGCCAATTCGGTTGTTTGTAGTCCCTCCTTCTTTGGCTCTTGCTCGTCCAGGGAACTATGTCTCGCTTCCAAAGTAGGCGATTGATAGAATACAAGCAGTAGCTGCTTGTTTCAGCAGGTGAGAGAGGGAGCCTCTTATTGTGTTTGTTGTCCCTTTTAGAGCATTAGCTACTAGCGTAGCCTTGCTTGTCATTCTCTTAACATGGTTATAGAAGGTAAGACGAGGATCAAAGAAGATGCCAAGCCATCGAAGCTCTTGGGTTGGCTCTATTGTCCTGTTTCCTACTATAATAGAAGGGGGAGGGCGTATGCCCCTCCCTTTTTGCTTTCTCTTTCGAGAAAAGTGGATAAGTTCAGACTTCTCAGCATCAAAGGTAATACTCTCATCTGTGCCCCACTCTAATGCACTAGCTACCTGCTTTGCGAGGACCTTAATATTCTCTGCCTTTGTAGGCCCAGAGGTAAGTAAACCAATGTCGTCGGCATAGCCGAACCTTTGAAACACTGGGAAAGAGCCTACCCCCAAGGTAAAGAGTGGCTGAGTGTAGAGCATAAAGAGGATAGGTGAGATAGGCGAGCCATGGGGCAGACCACATTGAAGAGGAGTGGAGACTCCTATTTCTCCGTCTAGCTTTACTTTCACAGATCTACTAGTTAAGAAGGAAGTGACCCATGCTACAAAGCTATGTGGCCACCCTTGCTCTCTCAGCCTCTTGATTAGGCGGCCAGGAAGAACTGCGTCAAAGGCGCCCTTAATATCTAGCGTAAGAAGGGAGGCCTCCTGTTTGTCTGCGAGTGCTTCTCTATCTAAAAGGTAAGGCAGGTAGTAAGGTCTGTAGCAGCTCTTAGAGGGAGGGCTCCAAACTGGTTCGGCCCTAGAACAGCGTGTGTTACAGAGTTGGAGGAATTGAGGGCAGATCACGTGTAACGGCACGGCACGTGCGTGCTGCTGGCATCCTGTATATAAGCTTCTGTTCCTCTGGAACTCTCTTCCTTCCTCACTTAGTTGTTCGCTCTATATAGCAGTTTCCGTTTGACTCCGTATTCATCACAGCAAGCAGTGGTTCACTCCACACGGTCACATTACAACTAAGTCACCTCTTCGCCTGGGAAGGCCTGTTATAATATCCCACCTTGTTTATTTGTTTTCGGCTGACGATACTCGACTCGACGGATTTCCGACTCGACATTATCCTCAGTAACACTACGTTCTACATCACTGAACGCAGCGTGCGTTATATGTCCCTGAACGATGGCATCACCAACCCCCTCAAATGCTCGCGGAAGACGTGCCAACAGAGGCAGAGGTCGAGGCAAAGCCTCTCTTACTCACACGCCTGTACAATCCGCTAGAGCCTCAATTACCGTCCAGACAATAGACGACGAATCTCTTCTCGAAGGGCAATTCCAGGAGCAGCAACGAAGCCAAAGCTCCCCTCTCTCGCCAGCACCGATCACTCCTACGCAGTACAAGCAGATCATGGCTAGACTCGATTCTCTTGGACAAGAGAACGCTTAGCTCTACACTGCTCTTCGAACACACAACGCGGCTTCTCCGGATGACGCTATTCCCACTATTGAGAAAGGCAGAGCAACTACTGGAGGCAAACGTACACGCCAACCCAGGGCAAACTCTTCTTTGAGTTCCACCAGTTGGAATTCAAAGCTCTCTGCCAAAGTCAAGGATGTTCCCTTGCTTGATGATGGCGTCAGCCTGTCCCTTGTCTAATAGCAGGTCTTGCTCAAAAGCAAACTTGTAGCAAACACAGATCACTTCGCTTCCGAACACGAAAAAATAACACATGTGTTTGCTTATACAACTAGCAAGGCAGTAACATTGCTTAAGACTGCCATAGCTACAGAAGACAACCCAGAAGATGCTTTCCTAGATTGGGAATCTATGGTTGACTACCTTGTTACAAGCCTCTGGAACTCTCACGAACAAGCTGATACAAGAGAGACATACAAGGCTCTCACCATGGAATCAGACGAATCGTTTTTTGACTTTAAACTCAAGTTCTTGTAGTACGCTACTAAAGGCAGAATCGCCAAATTAGAATAGAAGGACAACCTGTACAACAAGCTCCTTAAGCCCCTACAGGACGAAATGTATATCGAAGTCTAAAAGATTAAGGACTTTAACGAGTTCGCCGACCTTACCTCTGGAACTGACACAAGGCTTAAGCGAGACAGAGCCAGAGCCTAGGCCAAGACTAGTATAAGGCTTAGATGCCCTACTCTCTCTCCCTTGCTTCTGACTTTGCTGCAAGCCAAGACTAATACTACACCTTCCTTGCCTCGCTATACTACTCTCTTGCCTACAAAGCAAATTGCCGAACAACAGGAGACCACTACTCTAGTTCCTACTGCTTTTATATGTTACAACTGTAGAAAAGTAGGCCATATCTGCTCTAAGTGCTTACACCTAAAGCGAGACGTGGACTTAAATGAGATCGTAGAGCAGAAGAACAAGAGTGGAAGTAAAGAAGAAGATTCTGAGCTGTCAGGAAATAGAAACACCTAAGAGAAGACTCCTTCTTAGGCGAGTTAGTGGATCTAGCTAAGCTAGACCTATAGTAGTTGATAGGTGGAAAGCATATGACTGTCTCGTGTAACTTATTAATGAATGGATACACATGTAACGAAACCTACTATCGTACCGAAAGTAACTAAGGGTAACAAAGTCTCGAAGGTTGGGATGCAGTAAGAGGTTCAGATGCGCCGGGTGTTTACTCAAAGGTAAACTCGTTACTTGAACTCAAGAAGACAAAACAAGATGTATTGAAAACTAAAGTAAGTTGAGCATAAAGCTCCTATCTAGTGGCAGACGTGCCAGTTATATATAGAACCTTTATTCCCCAGGGAGTCCTGTTTCCCCATGGAGTTCTAACCAAGGGGACTCCAAGCTAAGCGAGGGATTCCATCACGTGATCACTAATGAAATCCTCAGGATTGGCTATCCAATCCTTTCCTGCTATCTAGGTCCCAGATGTTTCCATCCTGGGGCGGTGTGCTTGTCCTGTCAGGTCGCCGCCTGGACTTCACTCGTCACATGCTAACACGTGATTCGTGACAACACACTTTCTTTGCAAGCACTTATTGACTCTGGAGCCAATGGATTTGCTTTTATTGACTAAACCACAGCCGTTGATTAAGCTAAATTCCTTGGAATTAAAGCTTAACAACTACTATACTCTATCTCTGTCTTAGGATATAACAGACAAAGCGGGGCTAGCATCTCTTACATCCTTCGCCTACACCTTACTATTAACAGACAGCGACAGTTGAACCTCTCGTTTATAATAACCTCCTTGAGCTCTCACTAGGTGATTCTTGGACGTAAGTAGCTTGAGTATTCTGGAATCTCAGTTAACTGTAGGGCTAGACACTTGACTTAGCCCTTAGAGTACTATGTAACAACTCTCTGGCTGCAGAGCGAGACAAGAACACTACAGTTAGCGATTGTGCCAAAACAACTAGTACTGTTCTACTAAGCTGACATAGCTAGGAGAGACAAGGCAATGCTGAAAGAGGAGAAACAACGAAAAGATAGCCAAGTCATAATCTCTACAATCGTTCCCTCGCTGTTGCCTATATTAACTTCGCCGCCTTTGCTAGAACCCTAGGATAAGTAGTTAGATGTTGCTATACAAGTACCTAAAGTGACATCTCTTACGCTAGTAAGACAACTAAAACTATACAAACCCTAGCTCCAAGGACGTACTATATATGATTTAGAACTCTAGAGATCTCTACACAAAATAGATAACTGCCTTCAAGACTAACAGTGGAGTTCAAACCCGGCTCCCCTATGCTCGCTTAAGCCTTTATAGAAACCACAACTACTGTCAGGCAGTACTCTTGACATCTCTCTGATCTCTAGTCATGCTATATACCTGAACTGTCGACAGGCCGATAACAAGCTCTTCTCTACAAGCTTGTATGAGTTAGACTGTGTGATTGACTAGAAAGCTATTTCTCAGGTAATAGTTGACAAGGAAGACATACGCTAGTTGCTAGACATCTACTCCTAGTTTATAGACGTGTTTTCAAAGTCAGCCTCTGATCAGCTTCTGCTACATTGCTTGTACGACCACAAAATTGCTTTAGAAGCTGACGAAAAGTAGCTTTTGTATAGCCCGCTATATAAGATAAGTGTACAAGAGCTAGAAGCAACAAAACAGTATTTGCTTGAAAACCTAGACAAGGGTTTTATTGAAGCTAGCCAAGTGCCCTTTGCTGCTCTAGTTCTCTTTGTCAAGAAACTAAATAGCGGCTTACAGTTCTATATTAACTACTGTAAACTCAATGCTTTAAGCTGTAAGAACCAGTATCCTCTGCCTTTGATAGACAAGACTTTAACCTGAATCTCTTAAGCGAAGATCTTTACAAAGCTTGACATTTGCTAGGTATTCCACTGTATACGAATAGACTCTAACTCTAAGGAATTAACTACATTTCGTACAAGGTATAGCGTATACAAATGCAAGGTTCTTCTATTTGGACTTACAAATGAGCCTACTACATACTAGAGGTATATAAATAACGTTCTATTTAACTACCTAGACAACTTCTGTACTACTTACCTTGATAACATTCTTATCTATTTAGACGACCCCCTAGAACACGAAACACATGTCTAGCTAGTGCTGCAGAGGTTACGCAAAGCAGGCCTACAGGCCAACATCAAGAAATGCGAGTTCAGCGTCACATAGACTAAGTACCTTAGCTTTATTATCTCAACTAACAGCATTTCCGTGGATCTAGAGAAGGTTGCAATTGTACAAAACTAGCAGCCTCCCTCTATAGTCAAAGGTATACAGTTGTTCCTAGGCTTCTGTAACTTCTATAGACGATTTATTTGGAATTATAGAGTAATTGCAAAGCTATTAACTACTCTTACTTATAATAGCGTACTATTCAATTTCGATAGCCACTGCTACTATGCATTCCAGACTCTCAAAGATGCCCTGACCTTAGCTCCCTTGCTCTAACACTATAACCTAGAACTAGAGAGCATGCTAGAGACAGATGCCTTGGACAGAGTGATTGCAGAGATTCTCTCTCAGAGGTATAGCAAGCACTGGTTGCTAGTAGCCTACTTCTCCAAGACTATGGCGCCAGTAGAGTGTAATTATAAAATCTACAACAAGGAAATGCTTGTTATTGTTAAGTCTTTGAAGGAATAGAGACCAGAGCTTGAGTGTATAGCACAGTAAATCCAGATTTACATAGACTATAAGGCTCTTGAGTACTTTATGACTTCCAAGAACCTAAACACACAACAAGCACGCTAGGCAGAAGCTTTGGCTAAGTACTAATTTTTTATTAAGTACTGCTCTGCTAAAGAGAATACCTGTGCAGATGCTCTAACTAGATGCTTAGACAAAACAGAGGCCCAGGACTCAGTTAAGAAAGCTGACCGGCTATAACAACTCCTCTAGAATAACTAAATCGATCCCCTGATTCTACACCCTGTGGCCTAAGTACAAATCAACTCCCTTGACATTACACCCATTTCAGCTGAGACATTAATAGTCAACTATATCTTAACTGCCAACTGTACCTCTGAGTTACTTACTACTGTTCGTCAACAACCAGAAGCTGATTTAGAAGGTCCCTTTGCCCTAGAAAATGAGTTGTTACTATACCACGACTGCCTTGTTGTTCCTGACTTCCAGAACTTACGTACACACTTAATACGCGAGGCTTATAACCAAGTGTCTACGGCTTATCCAGGACGCCAGAAAACCCACAAAATGCTAGCTGTACGCTACTACTGGAAAGGAATGTAGAAGGATATACAACAATATTGCTAGAATTGTTATAATTGCTGCTGCTCAAGTAGCCCACGAGACAAGACGCCTAGACTACTTTAGCTACTCCCTGTGCCAGACTGCCCCTGGCAGTATATCACCATAGACTTTTGCAGCTTTCCAGAGGACAAAACAGAGTGTAACAATGTGTTTGTAGTAGTTGACCGACTCTCAAAACAAGCTATATCTGTCCTATGCTACAAGACAGTTACAGCAGAAGACATGGCCAAGCTCTATATATGTTACGTGTATTGCTACTATAGTGCTGCTAAGTCAATTGTCTTGGATCGTGGACCTTAGTTTATCTTAGCATTCTGGAAAGAGTTCAACTGTATACTTGGAACACAGCTCAAACTTTCCACTGCTCACCACCCACAGACAGACAGACAGACTAAAATCATAAATCAGTATCTAGAACAAAGGTTACGCCCATTCGTCAGCTACTATCAGGACAACTGGGCAGAGCTACTGCCTCTCATGGACTACATACAACTCACACTACTACACGACTCGCTCGGCCAAATGAGCCTATTTGAAGTGTTGTACAGATACCCTGCTCGTACCTCATTTGACTAGAACACACCCATAACTGCCCCTTCAGACCAGCTGAGCGTTGAGAAAGCCAAAGTACTTACTACTCATATAGAGGATACACAGGACACTATGAAGAAAGAGCTCACTTCGGCCCAGAAGAGTATAGAGGCTTCTGCTAACAAGCATCGACGCCCAGTAGACTTTAGAGTTGGAGACCTTGTTTGGCTTGCAAAGAAACACCTACATACTAAGAGGCCTAGCTACAAGCTTGACTTCCCAGAAGCTAGCCTCTATAAGATCATCTAGCAAGTAGGCAACGCTTTTAAGCTTCAACTGCCTGATTCAATGAAAATCTACCTAGTCTTCTCCCCTGATAGGTTAAGGAAGGCTTTACAGAACCCTCTGCCTGGACAACGTAACCCAGAGCCACCACCGGTCAATATTACAGGAGATGACGAATGAGAAGTTCAAGAGATCCTCGCAAGCAAGGGCCGCAAATACCTGTACTACTGTGTTAGATGGCTAAACAGGGACGAGGACTTACAGTGGTATTCTGTAAATACGCCCTTATAAGGTAAGAGACTTCCACTTAGCGAATCCAACTCGACCTGGCCCGCCAGCTCGCTTGATGGACTAGTTAAAGGCTTGGGAAGATGGAAGAGACGATTATGATGAATTGGACAGTGATCTACTCGTGGATATACAGTCGAGGACAACTTTCTTTGGAGGGGGGGGTACTGTTACAGAGTTGGAGGAATTGGGGGCAGATCACGTGTAACAGCACAGCACATACGTGCTGCTGGCATCCTGTATATAAGCTTCTGTTCCTCTGGAACTCTCTTCCTTCCTCACTTAGTTGTTCACTCTATATAGCAGTTTCCGTTTGACTCCGTATTCATCACAGCAAGCAGTGGTTTACTTCACACGGTCACAGCGTGCTTAATAGCTATCCACGAGGCTCTCTTTGCAAGAAGCCTTTCAAGCCCCTTTCCTAGGACTGAGAGTAGAGAGATTGGTCGGTATGCTCGAGGAGACGACTTATCCTTCTTATTTGGCTTTGGAATAATAGCAACAATAGCAGTGCGGAAGATCTTAGGGTAGAACCCTATCTCTATACACCCCTTGAATAGAGAGTACACTAGGTGTGAGATCTGGTGCCAGGCAGCCTTAAAAACCCCTGTCACAAGCTCATCCTCTCCTGGTGCAGTAGAAGCCTTTCCAAGGACTGACTCTTCTACCTCGCGTAAAGTGAGAGCAGCCCAGGGGAGGGCACGCGTAGAGGTGGTTGGGGTGTTGATTGGAATGTCCCCTACTTCAGCCTTGTTTGTGAGTAGCTCTTGTACTAGGATCTTCTGCTTTTCTTGAGTAGTAAAGCCTAGCTGGCCAGCTGAGTCCTTCAAAGGGGGTGACTTGTAGACCCCTGTACTCTGGTGCCACTTACATATTTTGAAAACATCCTTACTCTTTGTAGCCTTGTCAATCAGGCTACGAAAGTGTGCTCCTTTTGCCTTCCGGATCTCCTGTCTAAGAGCTCTCTGAAGACCTTTCACAGCCTCTGGGCTGGCTTCGAGCCTTCGAGCCTTCCTGGCCTTGGTGGCCGCAGACTGACACTCCTTGTTCCACCAAGGGTGTCCAAACCTATGCCCAAGGCCTTGCTTAGCACTGCTGAGATACGCACTATGTACACACTCAATGATAAATCTTGCTAGAGCCTCTAGCGATTCTGTGTCCGTTTGTTCACCTAGCTTGTACAACCATTGCTCTTCAAGCTTTCCCTGTAGAGCTACCTCAAAGTCTTTGACATCAAGAGTACTAAGTTTTAAGGGGGGGTCCTTCTTAGCTAGGCCTCCAAAGCACGGCAGGCAAGTGAGAACCGGGAAGTAGTCAGAGCCGCACTCAAAAGTAAGGTCAACCTCTGTAGCTGCCCCTCTTTGATAGAGGTTACTAGAGCAAAATGCTAGGTCGAGAGTATTCCCAAGGTTGTGAGTTTGTGTACCAGGAGGGGTAGTGAGCTGTAGCCCTCTGTCCTCTATCCAGTCAATGAGCGAGAGGGCCTGGGCACTTTCTTGGCCAAGGAAGTCAGGTTGCTAGAGCTGGCTTTTCAGGTTAAAGTCCCTAGCTAGGAAGAGGTTTCTTGTAAGGATATGTTGAGAGCTAAGGACAAGGCTAACAGCCTCCCCTGCACCCTCAGCACCTAAAGGCGTGTTGTACACGTTGAGTATATAAAGTGAGTGGCCTTGGGAGAGTGTAAACTTAACATAGACAAGGTCTCGGCTTTTAAGCGAGGGGGTGATTAGAGTCTGTTGGCTTGCAAGGATGCCTGCCCCTTTCCGTACAAAAGTGAGTGCCCTAGGAGGGCTGATATTCCAGTCACATATAGGTGTAAAGCAGTTGTAATTCGGGTGGCGTCTTGTGATCTGGCGGCTGATCTCCTTTCGGTAGATATATAGCTCCTGGATAATTACTACATCAACTCGCTTAATGTGGGCTAGCTGTAGTACTAACTCCTGGTATTCGCTAGACTTGTGTACATTGATTTGTAGGACTTGGAGGCAGTGGTGTTTGAAGAATCCCTGTGTACTCATAATGGAGTAGAGGGGTTAGTGTTCAGGTCTCCTTGTCTAGGAAGATTGTGGTATGCTTCTTCTACAGTGATAGCAAGGGAATTATTAGCTCGTTGGAGAATTATAGACGGGGGCGTGAGAGGGCTATCTATGCTGGTTTGAGGGGGAAGATTCTGAGGGGTAGAAGGTAGGGCTGGGTCCATTTCTGTATCTGTGCTGCTACAGGGCAAGTCTTCCTCTCTTCTTAACCGCATCTCATTGCATGCTTGCTGAACAGCTCTCTTGTTCTCAGTTGAAGGGTGTGTTCCTGAGGCTTTTGGCCTAAGTTGGCATGTAGGATCGTCAGAGGCGTGCGGGCCACTACAGTGTAGGCACTTTAGTTTACACTGAGAGTGTCTAATACACCTAGGGTGGAAAGCTTCAGAGTGTTTGGTGGTACCACATAAGCGGCATCGTTGGTTCTTGCCACAGTTTCTTGAGTTGTGCCACATCCAGCACTTAGAGCACTGTATAACAGCAGAGACTTTAGGGAGGCGCTTGAAGAAGGCTCTTCTTCCAAGGAGGGATGTCATGTCAGGGATAGCGTGAGAGACCCTAGCTTCCTCTTCCTTAAAGAATACAATCCAAGAGGTATAGAACAGCCCGTCAGACAGAGAGCTAGTGGCCATGTCAACCTTTGTAGGTGTAATTTCAATTCGCTCCTCTATAGCTGTAGCTACTACTTGCGGAGTAGTAGAGGAAAGGGTTGATGTAATCGCTCCTTTTTCATTGATTTCAACAGTTTCAACACTACGAGGGACCCCTGATAGGCGGAATACTGCCCAATCTTGCGAGGTCTCTATTTTAGCTACAGAGAACAGGGTTTGGATGAAGGCCTTCTTTGTTGATAGGAGAGCATCAAGGGCTTCTTTGTCTTTAGGTACAATAGCAAATCCAGAGTTAACTGACAGCACTTCTTGTACAAGCTCTTTACAGCCAATTTTTGGGTTGCAGAGGGCAAGGAAGATAGCTAGCGCAGAGTGTTTCCTTTCAAGAGAGTCTAGGGGTAGTTGTATAAAAACCCTGAGGTCAGATCTCGCTAGAGGTCTCTTATTCTTCTGTAGCTTTAAAGTGACAGGAGGCGGGGAAGGAGGTGGTATAGTTGTTGCTATATTAGAGCCTGGGTTTTCAGGCGCTAAGGCATTCTTTGTGGTCTGTGCGTAGGAAACTTTTCCTACAGGAGCCAAATAAGAGGTTGAAGTCGTAGGGGGCGTAGGGCTGTCTCCACCCCTATAGGAGTTACTGAGAGCTAAAGGTAGTGGAGGTGGGGCCCCTGAGGTGTACGTTCGGTGGAAAGCTAGGCTGAGGTCGGCTACCTGGGTGCAAAAGGCCCTGAGGTAGAGCAAGAGGTCTGGGGGTGCCCCATCAAGAGCAGTGCTTAGATGGTGGTCTACAGCTTCTGCTGTGCCCCCGAAGAAGATTTGGCCTGTGGCACTACGTTCTAGTGCTTTGGTAGTCCCAGAGACGAAGTGTTGTTGTATGTTGGGCAGAGGGGGCATCGGGCGTACTCCCCCCTTTCTCAAGCCCCTTCCCAGGGGCGTAGGCGACGCCGGAGGTCTCCTTGGAGGAGTCTCCATGGAAGGAATTTAGCTTATTAAGCGATAGTAAGAGAGATTGAGCGTTTTAGAACAAAAAATTCAATCTACGAAGAAAGGTGAGTGTGAGTGCCTGCACATAAAAATGAAATCGAAAGCTGTTGGGAGGCACATGAAGGAAGTTTTTCTTCAACCAAGTCTGTCGAGTCAGAGATTGTCTGCAGTCTAATGTTTCATCCGGTGGGAAATGATAACAGTCATTTCACCGCAATCGGTAGATACGTACTCAGCCTTGATGTCCAAAAAGAGCCTCCTTCAGTTTGTACACCATTCCCTCAAAACAAACAAAACCACAATGTCAAAAGAGCAACAAGACGAACCACTTTTGAGCGATGGAGATGATCCCCATTACGGCTTTTCACGGCGTACAAGTCAAGACAAACGGCCAACCATTACAGTTTTGGCTATTGCACTCGTTTTGTCGACTGGTCTTAATTTCCTCCAAGTGATTCTCGGCAGTTCAACGCCCAACAGTATTCAACAGATTGGGAATGAATGCCGCTCTCGGTTCGGTAAGCTTTCGTTCCAAATTTGATCTTTTTGATAAAATCTGACGAACGAAATGTAGCTGGACTGAAAGACAACGACGTAAATGTCAAGTGGCTACAAAGTAGCGAGTACACAAACCCAGACACATACAACAGAGACCGAATTTGGGATGCCATCAACCATGATAGCGGAATAGTAGCTGTGCCAAAAGATTGGGCAATGCAAAAGGGGTTGACTTTGGGGGTCGAATTCCCATGGGACACGACCAAAGTAATGTATTTCGTCAACGCATATCATAGTTTGCATTGCGTGGTAAGTAAATCAAATTAGCGTGCTTGAATGCCTTCTGACAAGTATTCAGAAATACATTTACCGCTCCTTGATGGAGTACCGAGAAGGTGTGCCTCAATCTTTCGGAGAGAGCCATATCATACACTGCCTCGACCAGCTTCGTTCTGATATCGAATGCTCTGCAGACGATACCCTTCGAGTAACAACACCCGATCGAAACAAAACAACTGCAGTTGGTCAGATCCGGCAATGTCGGAGTTTCGATCAATTGAAGGCTTGGACTTTAGCTCACCCTGGTTGTTACCGATACGGAAACGCCACATTCGAGGATGCGCAAGACAGCCAGCTTCCCAGAAAAAGATACTGTCCTGAGGGGAGCCCCGAATTAGATAAAGTACGGGCATACTTTGGAAAAGGCGAGGATTGGACACCAGCTAATGAAAAGGTTTGGAGTTGGTTTGACGAATGAAAATGGACTCTTTTTGAATCAAGAGACAGAGTGAAGAAAGGAGAGATTCCAGAGGAACAGAAGCTTATATACAGGATTCCAGCAGCACGCACGTGCCGTTCTTCACGTGATCTGCCCCCCGTTCCTCCAACTCTATAACAGAGGAGAGGCTAGGAGAATGAAAACACTGCTTAAAATGGGGTTCACACAAGATCGCAGGCTCTTATCACAACAGTTCTTCCCCGCCAACCAAACGATCAGCCTTCTTTACATCAAACACGCCCCGCTCATCTGTAAGCTCATTCTTGCGATTATAATAAACATCAATGATAGTTTCGTAGGGACCAAAACCCTGTAATTGAGTAGTGATCACCCAGGCATCTTTCCACTCAACCCTGTACTCCCACCACGTATTATCTCCCGGTGGGAGGAACTCGTCAGACTCAGGAGGAGGGTCAGGCATAGGTAAATAGTTCCAGATCGAGATAGTACCGTCTTGGGCACTGCGTGCATCGACGATGACGATAATATCTTGGTCGATGGAGTTATGATTGAATTGGTTGTCTAGTGCCCATGTTTGGCATTCTTTGGGCGAAGCGTTAATGAAGTCGGTCTCGAATGTTTCGTCTTCTTTTAAACTTGTTTTGAGGGGGAAATCCTTATCATCGCGAGGCCACACTTTGGATTCGACGAGGTAGAACATATGAGATACGCTCCCAAAGCTATTCTCGACATCAAGGACTTTATGGACGAACTTTGGTTGCTTGTCAGCGATGATGTAGGGCCCGACAGATGACTTAGAATTATGACTTACGGACTTAGCTTCAGTAGAGGTGCAGAACAGGAAGGTTTTTGTCATGATGCGAATGTATTCTTATAACTTGATTAACAAATTAAGGATGAATTGAACTTTTAAGAGGTTGATGAGTAGTAGAAGAAGGTGAATTACCAAGCAAAGATGCCACGCCCCTAAAACTTAGCAATTTTGGTTTTATTTTAGTAAGTGTTGGCTTCATGTGAATGTTGGTCTCACGTCATTGTTGGTCTCACGCTATCCCAGTAAACTCAGACGCTCTTATTGGGCCTTACTACAGCTCCGCCGTGGCCCCTGCCCTCGCCCCCAGAATATTTCCTGCGCTACTCGGACGAGTCCAACTTGTTGACGTCAATATTAGTGGGGCGTTATGAGCTTTATCGCGCTTCCGATAGCCTAATCAGGTTAGCAGATAAACCTCAAAAATAACCGAAGAACACCAAACTCTTGGTCACTCATTCTCTAAGTGCTGTCTTGTATTACTCCCACGAAACAACACGCTTGATGAAACATGTCGCATAGGCACACGAATATTTTGGAAAAAAAATCAATTGCAACAATAATAAAAATTATAGGTTGCAACTTGATACAATTGCTAGCTTCCGACTACTGTCCGTGCGCAGGAACACCAAAAAGTCGGCCCGAAAAAACGATTCGCCGGCAATAGGGTTTAGTTAGTACCGACCAACTGTAAAGGTTTTTGATTTCTGAAGAAAGAGTGAATATGGCTGTATCTTGTGACCAGTTTGGGCTTAGCCCTAAGCTTTGACCACCTCTTGTACATAAATACTTGCACCGCTAGGAACTCTTCCTTCCTTGCGATCAATCTAATCTTTACCCTGACACCAACATGGAACTACTAGATTTGCTGACGAGAAAAACTTTTCCTGATGTATAGAGGAACACGTCTAAATATCTCAACTTTTCATCATTTTCATTAACCACGCCTATTATACCTCCTTGAACAGCAGACCCAGAGACTCCTTGTCCTTGCAATCACACACCGTCCCAACCGTCCCTAATCCTAACCGCAATCGCGCGTATCTATTCGACTCTAAGTCAGAAAGTCGGAAAGGGTTCTTCGCCTTCGAAAATTTTAAATAACAGCCGTACTTCCCGAGTTTATGCGGACTACTATCATAGCTTCATAGGACGGGAGATTCTAGAAAGGATATTTATTCTTCTAACTCGACGAAACATACCACACCCAGATCCCAGATAGCAAAAGAGCAAAGCAAGAGGAAAAATGGACTAAACAATAAAAAAGTAACGACAGGTATAAGGAAAAAAACAAAGAAAACACATAACAATCAGAAAATAACCCCAACATTCCCCTCAGTCCAAGTAACATTTCCCTATAAATGGGCACACGGTGGTCCATTCAACATTTATTGCCACGGTTGGAGAGGCAGAGATCAGTGCAAGTCTTAACAACTTTTTTGTTGTAGTACTTGCCTGAAATACCATTGACGTCACAGGTCTTTTTGATTTCCGAGGCGTGATCAGCCAGGTGACTTTTGAGAAGGTCCGGGATCTTGTTCCGCCACGAGACACAGCAGTACCCATTCTTAGTTGCAGGCCCCAGGTAGCAGATCTGGCGCGCCTCTTCAGCGACTTTGATATTTCCATTGCCGCTCAAATCTGTGATGAGCGAGTCGCAGTCGGCGTTACGAGCACCGTGGTTTTTACTGCATGTTGGTTTCACATCATCTTTGCAATCGCGAACTTCGAGTTCTTTGGGAACGGGCTCTGAGCGACGAGTTCTCTTAGGTGCCCCAACACCAAAGTAAACCAATGAACCAGAATTCTTTGGATCCGTGGTATTTTCACGGAAGAGCTCTACCATTCCATTGCCAGCCCTGGCTACCAAATCGTGGAAACCAGATTCTTCGAGAATGTCTCGCTTGTTGAAGAAATCATCAAATTCATCAGAAGTAAAGGGATCGGTAGAGTCTTGTTTTTCAAAGAAACTGTCCAATTCATCGGAAGTGAACGGATCTAAAGAGTCTCGTTTGCTAAGAGAATCTTCTGATTCATCAAAAGTGGGAATGCCAGCCAAGTCTTCCTTTTCGAGAGGTATAGCTTTGATGGCAGTTGCCGAAATGATGACAAGAGTGAGGGCGAGTGATTTGAACTGCATTTTCGAAGATTGGTGTCTTGTGGATATGAAGGGTAAAGCAAGTAAGAGTTCTGTAATAAAGAGGTGTCTTAAAGAGGTGGTCGGGAAACTCGATTTTTTGCAGATGTACTTTGAAGGTGTAGATTGAAGATTGAAGATGTGAAGTAGAGATGATTTATTCGAACTTTTTGAGCCGGTAATTTTCATCTTCTTATAGGTTTTCCTTCCAACCTGAGACTCGGTCATTTCTCTAGCTTATGATTTAATTTTCGCCGTCGAAGGATTGTTATTAAAATCTGTTATTCATTTATTACCAAAATCCTTCAGGTCAGCATTATGCTGCGCAAACACGAAGACAGAGATGTACGTAATTAGTCAACAGGGCTGACTTAGGACAGGACAGGACGAGTGGGAATTTTGGATTTAGACATGAGTTCCCCGTCTGGCGGTTTTGACTCACTATAATGCTTGCATATGATTTTAGATCACGCACACCAGCTGTTCATTTTTTTCAAGCTATTTTGCTTTATATTATTGCTATTTCTGATTGCTACAAATCTTAAAAGCCTCAAAAACTCCTTGTTGTAAAACACTCTTCTCTTAGTAAATAGTTATTGCTATTTTAAAATTATCCTTAAACTAGCTTTGCTATCAATCATAATAAAAACTAACCAACTATCTTTAAACCCTACTGTTAAGAGAGACCTATGGCTAACAGGCCAACAGGAGGCTGAAACGTGTTTATATAAAACATGTTCCAACCAACAGATACGCTGCGCCCACTAGCAACTATTTTCCAATAGCTATGCCACCCAACTGCCTTGGCAGAAATGGGTTTCTACGTAATAGAGGGACTATACAACAGAATTATTCCACTAAACATAGGCCCAGAGACTTAACATTCTAACAAATACACTCCAAGGAAATCCTCTATCATCCTACTCAACACTAGACCCTGTCAGAAGAACTATTTTAAGAGAGGACACTTTGTAGTTCTATAGAATTCAAAACATGTTTTTGGCTATTCTACCCTGGGTTCTTCTTGCCAAGCTGCTGTTGTTATTAAAATCTGTTATTCATTTATTACCAAAATCCTTCAGGTCAGCATTATGCTACGCAAACACGAAGACAGAGATGTACATAATTAGTCAACAGGGCTAACTTAGGACAGGACAGGACAAGTGGGAATTTTGGATTTAGACATGAGTTCCCCGTCTGGCGGTTTTGACTCACTATAATGCTTGCATATGATTTTAGATCACACACACTAGCTGTTCATTTTTTTCGAGCTATTTTGCTTTATATTATTGCTATTTCTGATTGCTACAAATCTTAAAAGCCTCAAAAACTCCTTGTTGTAAAACACTCTTCTCTTAGTAAATAGTCATCGCTATTTTAAAATTATCCTTAAACTAGCTTTGCTATCAATCATAATAAAAACTAACCAACTATCTTTAAACCCTACTGTTAAGAGAGACCTGTGGCTAACAGGCCAACAGGAGGCTGAAACGTGTTTATATAAAACATGTTCCAACCAACAGATACGCTGCGCCCACTAGCAACTATTTTCCAATAGCTATGCCACCCAACCGCCTTGGCAGAAATGGGTTTCTACGTAATAGAGGGACTATACAACAGAATTATTCCACTAAACATAGGCCCAGAGACTTAACATTCCAACAAATACGCCCCAAGGAAATCCTCTATCATCCTACTCAACACTAGACCCTGTCAGAAGAACTATTTTAAGAGAGGACACTTTGTAGTTCTATAGAATTCAAAACATGTTTTTGGCTATTCTACCCTGGGTTCTTCTTGCCAAGCTGCTGTTCTATTCTTGGAAAGGCACTTTCACCAACAATCTCTCGAAATGACCTTCTAACTGCATAATATATCATAAAATGTTGGAGATAAAATTTATGTCATGTAGTCAAAGGACTTAGATTGAAATTATCCAGCAATAGCTGAATCCTTCCGCGTTCTTTGACAGAATCGTAAGGCAGAACAGGAGGGATGCTTCCTAGCTTGACTAATGCTAAGTTCAAGATTATATATATCGGCCCTTCGCTGATATTATCATTCAATTCTCATCATATTTCTCACTCTTCAATTCATTATTTCTCCATACTCGCACTTCCTTTACATCTATTGGCGTTTCCGTCTAGCTTTCCTATCGAACCTACCTGTTCGAATACTTCGATAAGATAACTTAGGATGATGTTCTCCAAAAGTATTACTAGCAAGCTTTCGCTTCTCTTTCTCCTATTCATTGGTGTGCTTGCTGCACCGGCAGTTGAGCCCCTTAATGCGGCTGAGCTTGTAAAGCGAAGAACCGGTGACAGTGAATCAAACCCAATTGATGTTGAGTTTGACATCACAGGTTGGAGTGATATAGCAGAGCTGGATTGCTTTGCAATTCTTTGCAGACTGGGCGGTAAATTAGTCTAGTAAGTGTAGTTTTCCCACAGCTAGTGTGTTAAACCAAGGAACTGACAACGTCACAGTCAAAGGGTTGCTTCAGAATCAGATAGAAAGGCCAATTATCAGGGTTCCGGAGCAGGCACTAGACCATTTCAGCGAACTAATTTGGACCTTCGTCACACTAAACAAATCAATTCTGGAACAACAAGCTCGGAAGAATTCCCCTGGGAGAGCACCACTTCAGGAGGCGAGCATGCTCATAACTTGCCCGCAACTATGGAACAACAGAGACGTGCGTTGCAGTTTTCATCCCTGATATATAATTCATCGCGCTTACAAACAAAACAGGACAAGGCGCCCGTTTGAAAGACGCTTACCAGAAGAGCAATACACAGTTTAGCGATTGGTTCCGGATCAAGCTAGTAGGCAGGTATGTAATCCTTCGCTCGTCTGGTCAACTTTCTGCGCTAATGAATAATAGTCCTATGGGAAAATATTGCACTGCCTTATTTAGCCGTCCACCCAACTACAATGTCTGCGACGAAAATCCGGCACAAACTTTGTTCGGCACTGATAATGTCAAAATTCCCGATTATGACTACCAAATTGACAAACAAAAGAGACCGTACACATTCTTTCATCCAGGGGGGAGTAATAGCAAAAGGCGATCAAACTATGCCGAGAACTTCGATAGTGAAATCGAGAAAGAGGAGATCTCTAACGAGGAGATCTCTAACTAAAATGGATCTCGGGAAATTCTCTAGACTGAATGTAGAGGAAATTTGGTTTGAGCTTAGAAGGAGGCAGTAAGAGGAGGCCTGAAAAGGAGTCGCTTTCAATTTGCCTTTTTTCATATCCATCGAGATACACTCTTTTAGCATTTCGTTGTTTTGGTTCAATTTTATAGGATTTGCTTTATTTGAATTTGAGTTTGAAGTCAGTCTCACGAAGACTTTGTCAAGGGTTTTGTCGCCTCTCATTTTCTTGATCTGTACATTATGGGGTCTTGCATACTGTCTTTAAGGACCTACAGTGGGTTTTCGCCCTCCTTTTTTCGCCCAACGTGCGCTCTTCTTTTACAATTTCGTCGAAAATCCTCCCCGCCGCTACGTTCGCCGAAACCACGCCCCCTGGGCTCCCTCGGCTAGCCGTGCGCGCGACGAGCGCGACGAACGCGACGTTGCTTCTCTTAATATTGACGTGCTATACTCTCGTCTCTTAACCTCTATATCTCAACACTTCTAATTTGTTAATATCTGTCTCGTAATACTGGATAACATTCTTGTCTTCTTCCGCGCTACTCTACTACCCTCTCTTCGATATGAGTCGGCCAACACAACCATCTCCAGGGAATTCCCCAAGGGAGGGCGTGCCCGCTACACTCCTATCTTCGCCGTCTCCAACACAACGTGCCCTATCGTCTCCAGTGAATCTCCACAGCTAAACTAGCCTCATTAAATTAAGGTCCGATTCTTCTCTTCAGAGCTAGACTGGGTGGGCAGTGCAACCATGCCCAACAGCTGATAGTATCATCCCGCTCTCTTCTGACATTTTTATGTAGTGCCGTGCACTTCGTGTATGCAAGTCAGTTGGTTCAAGTGTCAGTGGAGATGTTAGGTATTTCTCTGTGATTAAGGATCCACAAGCCTCTTGCTGTTTCATAGGTAACTGCTGACTGGCCCCAAGGCAAGAGTCCTATGTATGACGCCCGCTCCCTCCTTCCAAGCTCACAGCATTTTATCAACTCAACATTCTCCTTTATGGGCTTTGGCCCTTGATTTGTCAAGTCAGGACCAGCATTCTTTGTTGCTCGAAAAGTAGAGTGTAATACGTCTACTCACGGCTACGCCTCCGTGTGCAAGTGCCAATGTGCACTGTACGCCTTCATCCTACTTTTTGACCTTTTGCTTTTCTCTATTTCGGTCCGTGATAAAGTACGTTCTAAGCGCGATTCAGCTTTCGAATTCATCAGTTGCTAAGTACAAATATATTCTAAAACGCCCGGTCTCTCCACCAAGGATGGTCCACTGTCAAGGGAGCCAACATTTCATATTCTGCTTCTGGTGTGTCTCTCTCTTGTCCAATTCCGACCAAGTCTCTTACTAATTGCCAGCCTCGATCCCGAGACTCTTCTCGCTTGATAGGATCTATGTCTTCTTCGGCAAAAATCCCAAATGGTGGGGTAATCGCAAAAGGCAGCGAACTAGTGCGAATATTTTCATTAGCAGATAGTTTCACGCAATACCCGATACAACCCCTCCAAAATCTTTTCCCCTCCAAACCTTCGATGGCTTCAGGAGACGGTACCGACTTCTCGGATCTTGGGCAGACTGCTCAGCCGGCTGAGAAGGTTCAAACTCTGGTCGAGAGTCTGGCAGCCGTTCACGCGGTCAAAATACCCTTGTACAAGAATCCCCTTGTTGTCATATCCCCTTGTGCCAAAATTATTGTGTGCCAGAATCGACCCCTGTGGCCATAATCCCCTTGTGCCAGAATTCCTTGTTGCCCGAATCTCTTTTCCCAAATTCCCTTGTGCCAGAATCTCCTTGTGCCAGGTTCCTATTGTGGCCCACCCCTGTTGTTGCCAGATTCGCTGCAACATAGGTCTTGGCGTTCCTTGCCGAAACACCTCCCCCCTTCCCTTTCTCCCAAACACCTTCGCGATGGCTAACAACCTTCCGATCCTGGATACATGCAACAAATGTTTTCCCCAGATAGGAATGGAAGAGGTGATGAGATGAGATAATACGTGGATGGGTAGATGATATGTTCATTGTTCGCTAGAAAATGGTGTAAGTCTTTATCTTTTTCGAGTACTGATGTAACTGTGATATTGATTCTAAAGCAGGCTACGCTCTTAGGATCAGCTGTATTCTTCATCAGATCTCAAAGATTTTACAGCTATGTTCCCTTGAACTCTTATAACACGACCTCGGCAACAAGACTTTCGTTTCTCTTCGGTTTCTTTTACGTGACAAGTACAGTTGTTCACTTCGGCTTCTTCTTTCGGTGATTTCGTTTTCAAGTTCAACAATAATGGCAAGAGGCTTAAGAATATTCAAACGTTTTCTCGGTACATGTGTTTCTAGTCAATTTCGACGGTTTACTGGATTTTCATGGACTGGTTAGTTCAGGCCTTGAGAGCTTTAATGTGAAGATGATCTTGTTTCATCGACTTATAATTTTCTTCTTGATATTCTTCCACGACTCGGTAATGACTAGCACTCTCCTCTTTTTTTCACGACTACGTCAACATTTTCCGCAAAATTCACGCGCAAATCACAATTCTCATTGACTTTCGCAATCTACTTGACGACCTGGGCCCAGTAAGAGGAATCAGACTCTTGGAGTTGTAGGGGAACGGGAATTTGAAACTGAGAGGGAATTTTTCTGTTGGTTTAGGTCAGGTTTATTATTCGAGAGAAGGGGAAGTGAGGAGGACTTTGGAAGCGGCAAGATGGCGCGGGAGTAAAAAAAGGGGAAGTGAGCGCTTAAAGGAGAATTCAGAACTTAGAATAGAAAAATAGTATTCTGGTGTTTCTCTCTTCTCTCTAGATTCACAACCTTTCTCTCCCCTCCTGAGTCAATCATTCTCAATCACCTACTTCGGACCCCAACATCGTCCATCAAACAATCTCGTTATATCTCTTCTAATGTTTCAAACAAATCAAAATTCGTTCTTTCGAGAATTGAATCAGTCAGAAAAAGCCGAATGTGCCCGAATCAACAATTAGTCCCATCTGTCGAACAACAAATCTTCTACAATCTTTGAACCCCTCTCTCAATTGAGTAATCGAAGACAGTACAATGAGCGAGGAGACTGAACAACCCATGGTGGAGACACAAGTTATGGACAGCATAACACAGTTAACTGGCATCAGCGACTCGGCCGCTGTCAATAAAAAGCTTCCAGGCGACGTGAACTTGTTGACATGGGAAAGCTCAGAGGTAGGGCTGCAAAGCTGATGTCAGTGGCCATTTTCGTCTTTCGTCTTCCCACCCAAAACAAAACCCCTGCTACAGGGGTCGGCCAGGAACGTGGTTTGCGAAATACGATGTGTGGAAACCACATCTCGTTTTGCCCCAACGAGTGAGATTTGGGAGTGACATGGTAACATTACGTACCAGGAACGACGAACGAAAAGTGACACAATTAGGCCTTCATCGAGCAAGGCCGGCAAGTCTTGAGCTTGCAATTTTTGCATTCGTAGATGTGGTTGAATGGACCGGCGTGACACATTTGGCAAATCCATTGCACCATGGTGGTATCCGACTTGAGCATGATGAAGGAGTGACTGCAATATCCTGGAACGGCCATGGTATTGGTTGGAAAGGGAGCCACTTGGAAGAGTTCACTAGGTATAGCGGAACGCGGTGGGTTGAGGAGAGTCTTCGTAGGTGGGACTTGGAGGTGGTTAGTATTCTCTAGATCAGTGAGAGAAGAGAGATGCGATTCAGTACATACCCTGAGACTCGTCAATAGCAGAGCGCTTGGAGTAGTGTGTTTCTTAATCTTTCTGGTTTCTTGTACCTTTTGCTCCATCGTAGAGTACCGCTGAGCGTTGTTCGGCCTTCGACGTCTTCTTATCAAGATAAAGTTGCACAGGTATACATTGCTCCGAACCAGAAAGCAATGAAAATTGAAAAGAATAGGAGTACGAGGTCGGTTTCTGAAAGCCAAGTGTGTAGGATGGACATGCTTATATGTAGACCGTAGACCGTAGACCATTGAATCCAGGGACAAACACTTGAAACTTCATCGGGACAAGAAATCCTATGCCCGTATATATTTACTAAGTACAAACTCGGCTAACTTGTACAAAATGAGGCAATGGATCCTCAAGTACACTGCTATGTTATGTATTCTGAGGGTACTATTGAGGAAAAGCAGATGGAGAGGAATAAGAGTAATCTCCAGGTCGCTGCATTGACAGACGCAAAGGGGAGGGCTCCAGTAGTTATTTGATCAGATGAATCTGATGGTTCAGATTAAGGGGTGATTTATTTCAAATGAATGACTTATTTGATTAGGCAAAGAATAAGAAATACTCTACTTGACTGCGAATTCAACATTAAGTATCTGTAGTCACAGGCCTCCAGTAGAGAGCGCTTGAGCTATCTAAAATAGATCATCCTTTTCTAATTTCCAGAGTTATAAGCCCCCTGCCCGTGCCTTCGTTCTGCACCACAGATAATCATCTTAACGTATTTTTAATTATATTTTGTCTCTATTTTCCAATTATAGACCAAAAAACAAATTCCAATGACATGTCAACAATTGCAAAGAAACGTATAAGACCTCGTCTATCTGAAAGTTTTATCGCGCAACTATAAAACAAGGTCTCTGCTGCTACTTTATTGTCGGCTAGTGTGAGTTCTAGCTTGCGGATATGTAACATGGAAGGTACAACAAGTGTGTCTATGATGGGAATCACAAGTCCCTTGGCAATATGTTTTGTTCATGTCGTTTACTGTGTCACACTAAAAAAATTGTTAAAAGGGCTTAGGGAAAGATTACAGAGGTGAAACTTACTTTACAACATGTCCACCAAAAGCACTGTATAAAGAAAGTGTTGCCAAAACCAGACCCTGGGAGCTCGAGGTTGATATTCTATCTCGTTAGAATACTATGTTTTTAAATTTAGATTTAGACTACTTGCCGACATATTGTCTATATAACTCTTTTTCGTGCAGTGAAGGTGCGAGGCAAGCGTACACTTTTACTGGTTCCTAATTCCTCAGGTTGATAGAGCGGTAGAATGGGAGGATAGTAAATGAGAAGGATATCAAACAGACGTTGAGAAAAGGGAGACCTTGGGCTGAATATAATATACTAAAAGCTGAAACTTCCCAATAAAGTTGCTGAGAACAAGGTTATTTTAGGGGGCGAAGTCAGAGTCTAGCAAGGTACGTGACTTTAGTTTAAATTAGATTGAGGGATCCCAGAATCTTTCGATCGTTTTGAACGACAGACTCTAGTGGACTAATATCTATGTAACGAAACTCAAACTATCTGACTAAGGGAGCTGGCCTGGAAGGTTGGTCTGCGGTAAGAAGTAGATATGCGCCGGGTGTTTACTTGGGAAGCGAGCTCGTTACTGGTACCAAAGATGCAAACAAGATGATATAATTGACAAAGTAAATTGAGCACGAAGCTCCTATCTAATGGCAGACATGCCAGTCTTATATAGGACCTTCATACTCCCAAGTCGCTAAGTCGCTCGTCGCGCTGTCTGGACTTATCAGGTGATACATAACCAAAAGAAATCCCTGGATCGCTTAGCTAGACTAGCCAATCCCTATTTGCTCTAACCATCCTAATAGTGCTCGTCCAGTCAGAACGCCGCCTGGACTTCACTCACCACGTATGCACGTAATGAGTGACAATCTACTTCAAAGCAAATCAACCTCCCCAGACCTCCCATCATCCACCATAAGTTCTTGAAGTATTTCAACAATGTCGACACCATATCTCTCCTCAAGACTCCTTCTAAATCTGTTCTTCCTTTCTGCTTCCCCATAAAGACCCTCAGTCCATCCCTGCCCCGCTAAAAACGCATTACGCCAACACCCAAGCCAACTAATAATGTCACCTTCATCCTCTATTCTAACTTTCCACGTGTCTTTCGTCACCTCATCATTGTATTGAGTCTCCAAGATAAATCTTGCTCGCTGATTTTCTTTGAACAGACACCATGCTTTTACCTCCATCACATTGTCATCTCGTATAACAGGTAACAACACGTCAGCGGGTTTCTCCGTCTCTTGGTTTACTTCTTGTTTATCAGAAGTTCTAGAGAGGATATTATGGAGAGACGTGTAGGCATGTTCTGCTGTGAAATATTTCCTTGCATCGATATAGAGAGATTTGAAACCCTCTACCTGTGGTATCATTGCAGCGTTAGAGACAAAGAACAGGGTGGTGTTAAAGATATAGTCGAAATCAATAATCAGATTCTCTGCCGCGATATCGCTGAACACATCCAAGGCTGGGGCGGGATCCAACAAATACTGCCGAAGTAGTTGGTTGATGTCAGCATTTGCGGGCAGGCTGTTTGGGTAGGGATCAGTATAATTTTCCCAGTTTTCCTTGCTTATAACTGGAAAATGCGGATAAAGGAAATCCTTCGTAGGGTTGAATAGAAATCTCACCCTAAAAAAAGTGACAATCCTGTATGATTCGAGAGTCATTTCCCTAGACTCCTGGGTATCCATGTATGAAGATGAGAGTGGGTTGTCGATTCTCATTCCATTCTCTTGCCTGTCGGGGAAATGGAAGAAAAGGTGAACTGTTTGTGGGCCAAGTGTCGTAAGTTGGTGTCGTAGCTTATCTAGAGAAGGTGTATTAAAGGCCGACATCATCCAAGTTCAACGTTTGGTTGAATACTGCAAGTACAATTAGCGAGGAAAATAGCAAAGATAGCTTTGTCTTACTAGGTATAGGTAGTGCAAATGTTCAGATAAATGTGGTCTGTAGACTGCTGGTCGATACGGAGGGCAATATATGGATTGCCGAAGAACAGCTCTTGTCGAGAGAATGAAGATGTTAAGGCAGATAATGTTGACTCCAGAGATAGTGCGGACTCCTTTCTCTTATAAACAAAGGGCAGAGTCGAGCAGTTCGACGGTAGGACAGCAAGTTAAAAGGGCTAGAGAGGTTCAGAATTATTTGTTCTTGTTAGAAGCAATATTCTCCGATGTTGAACGGTCTTCTGCTGCCTGGGCTCTACGGTCCAGATAAAGTTGGAAAGGTATAGAGTAGATGATAGCCGCAAACCAAAGGTCAAGAAGAATAGCAATGGGTAAGAAGTCGGAGTCAGCTCCTGAAAGAAAGATGATGAATGTGAACATCCTGAGGAGGATTCCAAGTCTTGTAGAATTTTTCGTATTCTTAAAACATTGGAACAGAAACCTACTTTATATAATTGTAACAGGATTCAACGCTGAGGAACTATGTGTGGGGATTCTAATAGTAAACTAATTAGGAAATGGGAACATGTTGTTTTTGCAAGTAATTATTGGACCTCTTTATACGCTGACTGAGAAGAGTGAGGTACATTAAAATCATTGAGAGGTGAGATTTTCTATACAAGGGCAGATCCCTGGTTATAATATCAATAGTGCGTATTCCTTGATATATTAATTTCCTTGCTCGTCCCTGTCAATAACCACGTGAAGCATCTTTCCCGCCCAGTCGCAGCACATAAACCGCCTTCATCTTCATCCTCTTCTATTTAGCGTCCTCGATCATACTGCTTGCATAGACACCAATGAGAGCTAGGGTTATTTCCTCTAAACCCAACTTCCTGGTTCCACATTGATCAATATTATTAAGTCCCATATCTTCTATTTCTTTCTTTGAAAATCCTTCCCGCGACAAGAAGTCCAGCTATGTTTGTAAATTTTCCTGAGTCGAAGGATGGATTTCGTATTCTCCTGCTTAGATTAATATCTGTGGAGAGAAATGGGTGAAGACTTACTTGAGAAGTCTTCCAAAGGAGTTACAATGATAAAGCGAAGTTCCGCTATTCCTTTTTCCAACACTTCTTTCAGGTGTATGCACTGCGGCTCTGTCCAGTTTGAGGACATGGTGGTTTGAAAATCAGAAGACAGGGTTGAAAAGACGTAGAGCTTAAACACGAGACAGACAAGAATAATGAGCAACGAAAGGGATAAAACCTGCCTTTGTATTAAGAGAACAGTCCTTGCCTCGTATCTGCTAACGCTTCTTGCTTTGTGGCAAGAAACCTATTTTAGAGGATTTTCGTTTCTCCTTGCCGAGCCCGAAAAGGATATAGGACAAGGTTAAAGTAATCGCTCAGAATAGAATTGTAGGTCTCCTTCTCAGACGATGCTCAAGTGCCCAGTCTCTCAAATTTACCCAGCACAGCTTTCGCTTACATGCACGCAAATAGAAGCAGTTGAAAAGACTAGTCAAATTATGTTACATACTGTGACGGTTCAGACCAAGCTCTCCTCTTCTCCTTGGCTTAGAATCCTGGAATAGACAGTTCCCCAGTGCCATAACTTACACCTTGGCGTAGTCGTGACTTGCGCGATCCACCAGCTGTGTGTGTCGTCATAATCCAACAGAACTACTACGTGTGCTGCGAGGGCTTATCAACAAATACAATGTACTCTGTTGAGGATCCCGTATAACAATTTATTACGTGTAGGGATATGGCCAAATAATCCAATAGACTTCAGTGACCTCTCGGCCAATGTAGACCCGATGCCAAGAGACACTAAGTAATAACCCATTTGACTTTCATTACTAGCAAGGCAGTTTCATCGTGCTCTTCTCTGGGATTTGTGAAAGATGTCCTGTCCACGGCAAGATCTTATCGTGGCGTTCTGAGAACCACCAGGCAATGTGCTACACAGCTATGTTAACGAATACTTTACATTCAAATTGCTCTGCACTCTTACCTCTCCAATACTAAACACGTGGCATTCAGAATCTAACGTCTCAGCTATATCAGGAGAGAAGTTAATAGCAGTGATAATCTGACTTGACTTTGAGATTCTGAAATAGATATTAGTAATAGTTGCGCCACAATTATAATAAATGCAGGCGCGTCGCGAGTTACGGGAAGTGTGCCACTGCCCCAGGACGACAGTGTAGTTGTTGTGGTAATGTATTAACATGCCAGTACAGCGTTTGTCGACATAGCACACATAGACTATTTCTAAATCACTTAGTACAGCTAAGGACAAGAAAAGATCGACATTCAGACTCCCAATCAGAGGAAAGGGGAAATCACAATTGTGATATTGAGGCGGGAGAGGAGCAACTCTTGCAGCAGTACTGTCACCAGTGACCCCTAGTCTCCTGATTGTCTTGCCGGAGTTGACATTTTCATAGTAGAAACCTGTAATGTATCCTTTTTGCCCTAAAAGAAGCCATTTGAAGTGATTACTAGAGGCTAGATAGGGTTGAATATATAGTCCAAAGGTGTAGATTCTCTCACTCGTTGTCTAAATCTAGCAAGCAATATTAGTAGTAGCGATAATTGAAATTGATAGAAACTAACCACTAATGCTAGTTCAGCAAATGCAGGGCTCAGGAAATTAGAGATACAAAGCCAAGCATAAGCAATCTGCTCTTTGTCAGAGAGCAGAAAGTATAGCTCGCAGCTATATTGGTGTCCAGAAAACTGCAAGGTCTGTGTGAAATGAGCCCCTAAACTGACTATGCTATTTCTAGACATATAAATAGAAAGGCCTTTTACATACTCGTCCCTGTTGTATAGAGATAGGTATCTAAAAAAGCATCGTTCAGGATTTCTGGTAGTAGACTATATAATATCTCGATTGAAATCAAATAATATAGCATCCAGATCTTCTAAAGCAGATAGGAAGTCAGGTTTATCCCATACCACTTGTTGGGAAGAAGAATCAGTGAGTGATATAGTCGCGTAGTTCAAGTCCTTTCCGACATTAGTATCAATGATATTATAGAAATACTACTAACTTACGTTATAGCCACATATCAAGGCAGGAATCTCGCCTCTTATTCTTCTGTACCAATTACAGTTCGTAATAGGTATCTTCCCAATCCAATCAGTCCTCTAATCAGCCCCATGTAGCTGTATTGCACAGATCCCACCAAGGCTTGAAATGTATGTCACCTCAGTAGTATCCCTAATGATATTGCCCTTGTAGTCATTGTCTACGTTCAAAACTTGAATGTATTTAGTATTGAAAACAGAAATCATCTCAGCAGATATCTGTGATCCTTGTTTTAATGTAATGCAACAAGATGAAGGGTAGTGTAGGTTGTAAGCAAGACAAGATGTTTCATTACTCACAAGAAGAGCGCTGTATTTGCTCTGCAACCTAGTGTACTGCCAGATATTAATTCTCAGCTTAAAAGACAAGCTACTTAACAAAGATGAAGTACACCTAGCTAGTAGTCAGACTATACTAATCGAGTCAAGATCGCGATGTCGTTCGCCAGCTTCCTCCCATACTACAGGATCAGGTGTAAGGGTCCGAGCAAGTTCAAAAATAACAGACTCACTGTATACTACTAGTTCTCGCTTTAGAAATAAGTAACACTATTCATGGAAGCAAAAAGCTGTTCGATCAACTCTAGGTTAGCTGGATCGTTGGTCGCGCAAGATAGTAACAGTTCACAGATGTCTAGTCAGAGGAATACTAAGATCGTCGTCGACGCCTAGGAGGTGAAAAACATTAGTGAGCTCGATGCTCTCGTCGAGGCAAAACACTTTCAGGAATATTAGAGAGGTGATATAAAGAGTAGATAGGGATTTACCCGCGTAAGCAAAGGACTGCCAGGCATCGAAGCCTTCAAGGATTTGTGTAGGGAAGGGCCTGTGACATAACACACAGGATTCTATTGTAATTATTAGATCTTCCATACCAGACGAGGATTGTAGATCACTTTGGTGTAGGACACCTGCCAGGTGACCTTTTGGAAAGACTAGGGACAACTGACCAAACAAATATTTTTTGAGCAGTGACTAAAAGCTTGGGCTTGACCCAGCCCCACCAATGAACTTGTTTCACTCCGCGGAAGGTGCGAGGCTGCAAGCCCGAACCCCGCCACAAACTACGTATCCACAAGTTTAGTAGTCACGGGGTATTACGGTATTACAACAATAAATTTAAGAGGGAATTTGTTGTGGCTGCACAAGAGTGTAATCACAGAGCTGCGTCCAAATATATACTGTGTTGTTGGAATGGGTTGCCATCTGACTGACTGGAGGGAAGCTATAACCTACCAGCGGATAAATTTTCAGGCTCTCTTCTAGCCTATACTGGTAATCATCCTCTTGAATCAGAACAGCATATCATAACAATGCAACGTTTGTTTCATTTGAAATATAGATGCAAATAATACGCTTGTGCTGTTTACTATTTGCGCATCATTTACATTGTTCATAATCATTAGTTGCAAAATTCCAGCCTCCGGTCTCTTTTCTCCCCAGGTTTCCAAAATGACAAGGGAAAGTAGCACCCAAAGCAGCATGGCTACCGCTCCTTCCCTCCAAGAACTCCTTGCGATGCCAAAAACAAAGAAGCCTAAAATGACCATGATTGAGGCGTGCAGCTTTTCACTTGTAACACAAAGGTACGATGTCAGGTACTAAAGAAAAAACCCATGCAGCTGAATACTTCACATTCAGAGTACCACAAAAATGCAAGGAACAAATAACGTGACCTAGTTTTAAAAAAATTTCTCGGTGATTATATTCTCTTTAATAAAAAAATGAGGCGAACGAACGAACGAACGAGGAGGAAAAAAATGCACCAGGCATTTTTCCCCGCCCCCATATTCAAATTCCCACAGACTCCAAGCTATGCGTAATCCTCCTCTCGGTGTGAAAACCCCTCATTTGTTGGAGAACCCAGCTCCAGCCAATCACGATCCACCAACCTAGATTGACTTGGGGTTTGACCGGCGACGTAGACCGTGCAGGAGAGCTCCAAACCCTGCCGTTTCCCGACGATCCTGCCTTCGCCGCACTCATCGGCCTTTCTGCTTCCAGTTCGTCCATAATTCTCCGACCGGGGTGATTGGGTTGTTTAAAATAATTTAGTTTCCAGAAACCTATACTAGGATACTGCCCCTGGATACTGTGATCTGTTCCGCCCCTGGACCCCACTACCTCCGGGGGCGCGAGTTCAATATGTTCCGTTCGTCAGTTGTTATGTCGAAATTCTTGAGGTGTCGGATGTATTTGCGGTTAGACCTCGGTTCTGGCTTAGGTGAGTTGTTCTGGGATTTGGATACCTACCCTACCTTGAAGGATATTGTACGAAGAATTTTGTTTAAAAAATTGATTGCATTATGGGAAATAAAGTTTTAAGTACTCAATAGAAGTTTATATCTGATTAAAGTTATCCAACTACCAGGAAATTCAGAGACCGGACCGGAATCGGATGCGGAGTCACGTCGGAACTGAGCTACCTGGCCATTCTAGCCCCAAGTGCCCTCTTCAACTGGAACAGCAAGTACATCATTCCGCCATGACACTCTTTCCTCCATCCGTTGTCAATCTCGCTCGCACCTGAATCTTCAAATACCCAGCCCCAAGTCGCTTTAATCTCTGAACTCCCTGCTCGTCTGCCTGTAGACCTGTCACAGCACTAGGCGAAAACAACAATGCCTCACCGACTCTCAACCTCACAATATCCGTGAAAATCTGCTTCGAAAGGCTCTTCGACTTCTTATCACTCAATTCGTCGGCGTTGTCGACTACGTACGATGCCGCGCCAGCTAGATGTGTCTCGAGAGCGCGAAGCTATTCGGGAGATGTGAACCGATGTACGACAGTTACGGAAGACAAATCCAACAATGCTGGAGATATTGTAGGCTCCTGGGTCGAAATTATAATACGCGCGCCGAGATGTCGTTAGAGACGAATGGTCGCCAGAAGGGTTTCGGTGAGTGCCAATACTTTGGCGGAAGTATTCATGTACTTGAAGGATGTTGAGAATGTGGTCTTCGAGGATACCACGCGAGAAAAAACATATCTTATAGGCCTCGTCTAATACGATTACCCGGCTGATCCTCGCAATTTGTTCTAGAAAGATGCTTAGGCAAATATTAAACAAACTACAAGCGCCCTCGGGGGTCACACAAGGGCAAGAGAGGTCGACTATTGTGAGGCAGCCTGGCTGTAGTTTGGTTAGTTCCGTTCCTCAGTGAGGGAGATAGCGCCTACTTCTGAAGTCTAATCATTCCCGCTGTTGACAAGTATACTGTCGCCTTTTTTATTTCCTAAATTCCTTGTTTGTGCGTCTAGCACAAAACTCTTAAGTGTATTGAGACGCTGTTATAATAGCCCAAGCTGCGCTGGTGTCATAGCTGTATCGGCCACTTTTTGTTTGAAAAGGCTATAATTAAACAGACCGCCCAAGTTCTGCTGTTCCCTACACATCTCTCGAAGTATTCGGTAGATGGTATAGAGATAGAGTGGCATTGGACCATCATCTTGTTTCACTGCTATGAGATCGAGCATGTGTTTGGTGTTCAAATCGTTTTGATTTATTTCCAAAGGCTCGACCTTAACGTTTTACAGACGGCTATAAGTTTTCTTAAAGTAATATCAGCCCGTGGAACAATCTTTTATTTGAACGTGGCTACTTGCTTTAATAGTCCTAAGGTTCGTGGGTGCATACAGCACTCTCACCTTGATGCCGGCGTTGGATGATAGAAACGTAGCCTCATATGGCAAGCCACCATTATCAGATATAAAGGTGTTGTAGTGAAAAACTAGTCCAGTAAGTGGATACGGTAATTTGCTAGCATCGGAGGCGGCCAAGCAGTTTTCGAGCAGACAGGATAGGGTGTAGCTCTTACCCGATCCCTGAGATCCGCAGATAAATGTGCTTGATAGTAATGCGATGTTAAAAAAGAGCCTTAGGTCCTTCTCTCCGTTCATTTCGTATTTTCCATCATCGTCTAGTAAGAGGTCGGTTCGACCTGTAAGGAGTCCGTGCTGGGGAAATGGAGGTGCCTCATCTTTGGTCGAAGTGCTCGAGTACAGAGATGGCGAATATTGGGGCCGTGGTTGCCTCGTGTCGTTCATAGTGTTCCGGAGTCCTCTTGAGAAGATTCATATGCTGGACTCGAAGTCTCTTTGCCTCCTCCTCATCTATAGAATGATTAGCGCTTATTAAGTGGCTGCCCTCTGATGCTGATTGTTATAGTGGGGGTCAAGAACTAGATTGTTCGCGAAGAGCTAACCTCTCTACGATCGAGTATCTAAATACTCTTGCTGTTGCTGACTAATTACAAGTAGGTAGTGAATATGCTACTATTCAAAACCGTAACACTGATCCATTCTTCTTGGAAGTCGCTGCTTTAGGTTTGAGGGACGACATTTTCGATAGAGCGTTGATCCTGTTTACCTTGCACGGTGAGATAGGTCCTGGATGCCTACGCGCACCTCAGGTTTTTCTTTGACTGATCGAAAACTAATTTACAGAGTCATTTCATTGGTCCCGGGTTATGGCACCATTCTGTACTCTTCGGCCGCCTGCAGCAGGAATTGAAAGCAATGGAATAATATAAAAGGAGCTCTAGCTCAACACTTCAGAGTTCAAACAATACTTATGACAGTCTATTAACCTAAAACCCCCATTGGTCCTTTCATTGACCCCTTTTATATTCCTTTCTGAATTCTAAGCTTTTCTTGGATAACATGGATTCATTGGTCTTGCCGACGATGTTCACACAAGGCACTTCTGTTATCAGCGAAAGTGAAGCTGATAGAAGAAACCTTAACTCAGTACTCTATGAGTTCATCTGCCTACACAAGCCTGCCTTTGTCAAATTAGTTGAATTAAGGAAAAAGGTTCTCCCTCCTCGATACTTGAAAGATGAAGACTAAACAGTAAAACAGGGCTGGGCGGACTCTCGCGGGGACAAACATTTCAAACAACAGCGGCAAAGAGCCGATAACACTGGGAAGAAAAATGCCTGGAAATTCTACATTATGATACAACAGATTAGGGATGAGATACAGGAGTACACAAGCTCTCAGTTAGCCCTCTTGTTGTGCTGAGTTCCTTTGGATTTATATCTATGACTTCTATAATCGAACAATTATACTACCTAAAAAGAGCTACCCTAAATGTGTAAACCTAATTATAGAACAGCGCCAGGGAGTTCACGTGTAAACCACTACAAAGTAGTATGATCACGTGGTTTTCAATCGCCCACGGTCGATTCCAATCGTCCATGGTCGATTCCAATCATCCACCGTCGATTCCAATCACCCACGGTCGACTCCAATCATCCGCCGTCGACTCCAATCACCCGCCCTTGACTCCAATCGCTGCCATCGATTCTAGCTAGTTTTCAATTGCCCTAATTTAATTCGATCACCAACATGGACATTGGCCTGTGTTATACAGTCTGTACCTGTCATCCATACAACCTCCAGAATGCTCCAGTTAAAGGAATTGAGGTCACGTACGGTACATGCGCCAGACATTGCGCCTTCTGCGAGCATTCTTACAAAAGTGCTGTGAAATTGCGCTGACATAAATGCAAAAAAGCACAAATAACAGTAGCGCATGCAAAGCCGCGTAAAAATGTATCGTATGTAGTATTCAAATTGTTGTCTTGATTTCTACTAAGAAATTTTAGAGGACACACATAGCGTTATCGAAGTGTGGAACATAACGTCTAAGACAACCGGTCACTAGCGCGGGTGATTTGGTCTCCAGTCGTGCCTTAGGGCAAGAACATCACTGAGATGTGAACCTTGGTTGTTCGCTTTGACCCTACAATAAAGGAGCTTCGGAAAATATACCCCTAGTTCAACGAAGCAGATTTTGCATCTGTTGATAGGTACGGTGATATCTGTTATATTAAGCCACTTATGAGATATCGGTATGCCCGTCGGGCATGCCGGCAGGAAAGAGATTTTCACGGTAGATGGACACGGCAATAGTTATTACATAGTTCTATATATGTGCCCTCTGCTCTTCTAGAGCAAGGCAAGCAATTCAAGTCTTTTACTCTTGCTCTCTTGAAGTCTCTGCATTTCAACAGGTTATGAGCCCGGAACTCTATCGCTTAACCAATTAAATCATACCTCAAGCCTGCATATCCTATTAGTCAACATGTCGTACGACGACAAATCACTAAAGATCCCAAAACTCACGGGTGCAATCAATTACCGACTATGAGCTGAAGAAGTACGCTCTTTCCTCGAAGCAAGAGGACTTCTTGATCTTGTCCTTGGTGACGAACCAAGACCAGCCAGTACTACAAGCTCTATAACCCCTGCAACACGCATGTCAACAAGAGTGGGAGGTTCCTCTCAGTCACAGGAAGTCAGTATTGATACTGATAATGGAGTATTATCACTTCAGGAGGCATGGAGACGCAAGAACGCCAAGGCCAGGAGTTGTATTATGAGCTATTGCTCACTTACAATGAAGAATAAGATTATCGACTTTGGGACAGCCCAGGAGCAATGGGAGGCTTTGCGGAAGGACTGTCGCCCATCGAACGACATATCACTTGCCACGTACACAAGCCAGTTCTATAGATACGAGCCAAAGGCAGGCGCCACAATAGACTCAATATCCACCGACCTACGTGACCTACAGGCATTTATCTTTGCCACAGATGCAGACGAAGCACCCACAGAGAAGTCCAAGATCAGTGCACTTCTCCGAGCTGTCCGGAAGCTAGGAAGCGACTACAACACACGAATCGAGATCCTAGAGGACAAGCTATCTACTCTAGACTTTGACTCAGCAGTTATAAGTCTAAAGGAGACAGAACAACGCTTGAAATCTAGGAACCAGGGCCCAGACGAGACAGCCCTTGCGGCCAAGGACCAACCATGGAGGCGTCAGAAGGCGCAAGGAACAAAGAGGCCTGCAAACAGAGGAGGCCACGGAGGACAGAAGGGCAAGAAGCGCAAAGGCACTTGCTATTGCTGTGGAGAGGAAGGGCACTTCAAGACTGAGTGCCCTGTCTGGCTCCAGACGATTGAAGGGAAGGCTTTTGCTAAGCGAGCAAAGAGCGCCTCTACAGGCTCTTTGCCTACGCCAGAATAGCAACCACAGAACCAGCCAGTATGGGACGAAGAAGTCATGCTTGCCTCAGATCCAGCGGAGGACGTACCGCTAGATGTCTGCTGGGGAGCTCTTACAGGAGGTTTTGACAAGAGCCAGGTAGCCTGGGTGATTGACTCAGGGGCTACGCGCCATATGACTTACTCCAGAAACGTATTTACTGAGTTTTTAGAACTCAAGGTCCCTCGAGTAGTTAAGACTGCAAGCGGCGGCTTAATACACAGGACAGGAATAGGGAATGTCAGTATCCGGGTCTTTACGGACAGGTTACAGACCTAAACGCTTGCTCTTACGGACGTGCTATACGTGCCTGAGCTGGCTGGTAGCCTGATTTCAGTCCCTCAGCTACAAGACAAGGGCATTCTAGTACAGACAACCGACAGTACAAGCAAGCACGCAATGACTCTTACTAAGAAAGGCTCTATTATTGCAAATGTAAGTTGAGTTGCCTCTCAATACGTCCTGGATTCTGTTGCCATAGAGACCACGATGGCCGCAACTGAAAGAGATCCTGACCTTGACCTCTGGCACAGGAGTTTTGGCTACATTGGGGTACAAGGACTTAGGGGGCTACACAGCGTAGTCTCTGACTTAGAAGCACTAATATCTGTTCCAAGGGGTTATAACTTAGATTTCTGTGAGCTATGTATTATGGCAAAGCAACTACAGGTTATTAACTGCCAAGCACCAGAGAAAGTGGACAAGCCTCTTGAGAGAGTGTTTTCTGACTTCTGGGGTCTATATAGTATTCCTATAATGGCTGGGGAACGCTACCTCTTTACCCTCACTGACCAGGCTACAAGGAAATCCTGGGTCTTCCTGACTAAGCAGAGAACTGACTTCAGAGAAGTTGTGCTAAAGTGGAAGAAGGGAGTGGAGTTATAGTCAGGGCATAAGTTGAAGGTCCTTCGGCTAGACAATGCGAAGGAATTTAAGGCATTTGAGGATGAGCTGCTGAGCGAGCATAGAGTTAAGATTGAATAGACTACGCTATATACACCAGAGCAGAATGGCGTCTCAGAGCAGCTGAACCGAACGCTTATTTCGCTTGCAAGAGCTATGCTTATTGACGCTTAATTGCTATATAAATTCTGGGGTGAAGCTGTGAAAGCTGTATGTTATATTAGGAACCGTACGCCTATAGGGCCAGACAGAGTTACACCTGAAGAAGCATGTACAGGGAAGAGGCCAGGAGTACAGCACTTAAAGCTATGGGGCTGTGTTGCCTTCCACCGGCTCCCTGACCAGCATAGGCACAAGCTTGAGCCAGTCTCACGAAAAATGTACCTTGTTGGCTACACTGAGACTTCACAGCAGTACAGGTTGTACAACCCTACAAGCAGGCATATAATCACGTCAACAAGGCCTTGATTCCTAGTTAATCGACGTCTAAAGTGGAAGTGGAGTAGCGAGACTCCTGCCTACGAGTTCGTTAGCGAGTCAGAGGACTTTAGCGAGGAAGAACCCGAGGAAGAGAGGCTAGTGGAAGAGCCTGAGTTACTTAGAGTACTCGAACCGTTGAACAGGCCAGTTGAAGTGCCTGGGTTACCTGAGGGTGCCCGAACTACTGCTAGTCGTGGGAGAGAGACCTGCACGTCTTCTGAACGTGTAGACAGAATAGCAAGTTGTAGGAGAGAGACTCGCATGCCTAATAAGTATGTAGACAGAACTGCTAGTTGTGGGAGAGAGACCCGCACGTCTGATCAGCGTGTAGACAGTGAACCTAGCTATGAGGCTACGATGAGCCGTGGGCTCCGCGAACGCAGGCCCCGGAGGTTCTTTGACGAAGATACAGCCTGGGCTGCTGATGCCTGTCATGGGATACTTCTTCCAAAGTTGTATAATGAGGCAATTAGCGACCCTTAGTACACTCAGCAATGGAAAGATGCCATTGCTGATGAATTAGTCAAGCTCCAGGCCCTCGGGACCTGGGAGTATGCTGAGCTCCCTCCTTCGAAGGCTACAGTTAGCACGAAGTAGGTCTTCCTTGTGAAGTATACCCCAACAGGGTTGATAGACTGCTTCAAGGCTAGGCTGGTAGCTCAGGGATATAGTCAGAGACTAGGTGATGACTTCCTTGAGACATTCTCGCCCACTATCTGCTACAAGTCTATCAGGGCTTTATTAGCCGTAGGGTGTGCGGAAGAACTTGAGATTCATCAAGTTGACGTGGATACAGCGTACCCACGTACAGAGTTACACGCAGAGGTGTATATAAGAGAAGTGCAGGGACTTCCATTACCCCCTGGCGTTGTACTCAAGGTGCGGAAGGCCTTGTACGGCCTGAAGCAGTCTGGAAGAGAGTAGTACATCGAAGCTTGTAATGGCCTAGCTAAGTTTGATTTAAAGCCCTCTTTCAGTGATCCAAGCGTGTTTATCAATAAAGACAAGAGCTTGATTGTTGGCCTCTATGTTGATAACATGATTATACTAGGGCGCTCTTTAGATAAGGTTAACTTGTTTAAAGAGGCGTTCGGGAAACTGTATAAACTCAAAGACATGAGAGAGATCAGTACATTCCTTGGTCTTGAGATTACACGGGATCGAGCTTCGTGGACGCTAATAGTCAGCTAGAAGAGCTATTCGCTTAAGCTGGTTAGCGAGTATTTAGGGGGCAGCGATCAGGTGGATCCTACTCCCGCGGGTGGGATATAGACCCTTGGGAAAGCTAAGCAAAATGAACCCTGAGCAGATGTTGCCCTGTATCAAAGAGCGATTAGAAGTCTAATGTATTTACAGAGAGGTACGCGGCCAGATATTACCTTCGCTGTCTGCCGACTTGTACAGCATTGCTCTGATCCTACTATACAACACTGGAATTATGTGTTACAGATCCTACGCTACTTGAAAGGCACTCCAGGCCACGCTATTCGCTATAGTAACTCAGAACGACTACAGGCTCTTAAGGGGTATTCTGACTTAGATTACGCTGGCGACCCAGGTGACCGACTGTTAACTTACAGATATATATTCAAGCTCTGCGGAGGAGCTATTGCCTGGACGTCGAAGAAGCAACGGTCTATATTAACGTCAACTACGGAGGCGGAATATGTGGCACTATGCCAGACAAGCAAGCAGGCTGTTTGGTATAGTGGGCTACTACGAGATATTAGCTATTCGAGATACTTAAAGGACGACTTCACGGTTCCACTCCTCTGTGACAACCAGTCAGCAATTGCGCTTGCAGAGAACCCAGAGAACCACGCTCAGAGCAAGCATATTGACGTCTAATTCCACTATATACAGCAGCTTGTTGTGTATAACAAAATCACGGTCGATTATTGCCCTACGTCACACATGCTTGCTGATACACTTACGAAGCCTCTACGACTATTAGTATTCAAGACATGTATCAAGGGTATGCTTTGGGAAGGATAAGGAGAAAGGCTTACGCCTAGGTTTTTATGCCAGCTGGGCTTTTCCTAGGAGCTACACAAACCTGCCTTTTCCTATATAGTTTTGCAGAAGTAGTTGTTATAGATATAACCGTAAGGGGGCTGTTGATAGGTACGGTGATATCTGTTATATTAAGCCACTTATGAGATATCGGTATGCCTGTCGGGCATGCTGGCAGGAAAGAGATTTTCACGGTAGATGGACACAGCAATAGTTATTACATAGTTCTATATATGTGCCCTCTGCTCTTCTAGAGCAAGGCAAGCAATTCAAGTCTTTTACTCTTGCTCTCTTGAAGTCTCTGCATTTCAACAGCATCTAAAAGCTTGATCTTTTGAACTAACCGTGAAATATTCTAGGTTTCATGTATTTGTCGAAGGAAAGTCCTAAACTTTATGGGATTTGGTTAGTAAACATGCTGTAGTCGAGAAACACAGTGTTTTTGCTAAAGGTCAGAGAGTATAGTTATATTCCTGTTTTTCTGTTTGAAATGTGTTTTAATGTTTTAATTTATCTGAACCTATCTGTGTTTTTTTCATCTGTCCAAAAAACTATTTACATAATATGATTCAATCTCCCCAATAAAAAGAGTCGCGAGAAAGTTCATACATTGCTATCATTTTTATTACTGCTTGTTAAATACAAAAGGAGTAGTAGCTTTTGTTAATCGTGTAAGTGGCTTAGCAATAATCCCGTAGTCGCGGATAAAGCGTCGATAGAAGTTGCAAAAGCAAAGGAAAGACTAGACTCCTTTAACTGTACTAGGCTCCTTCCACTTGTGTATTACAGACACTTTGTCAGGATCTACTTCAATGCCGTCAGTGCTGACTATGAAGCCAAGGTAATTCGTACGAGTAACGCTGAATTCGCACTTCTTGATATCTGCCTGGAGGCCAGCGTCACAGAGTCTCTAGAGAACCTTTTACACATACTCGTCATGCTCTAGAGGGTTGTCGGAATAAATCAAGATATCGTCTAAGTAGGCAGTACAAAAATCGTCTAGGTAGTCGAAAAGGACATCGTTCATGTAGCGCTGGTATGTTGCAGGGCCATTTGTAAGACCAAATGGGAGAACTTTGCATTTGTAGGAACTATACCTTGTACGGAAAGTAGTAAGGTCTTCGGATTCTGGATCCACCGAATACAGTGGAATGCCTGGCAGATATCGAGCTTTGTAAATCTCTTAGCGCGAGCAAGGGGAACTAGAGTCTCGTCAATCAAGGGTAAGGGGTATCGATCCTGGCGAGTAAGAGCATTTAGCTTACGGAAGTCGATACAGAAGCTTAAGCTGCCATTAGGCTTTCGGACGAAAAGAGTAGGTGAGGCAAAGGGTGCTTGGCTTTACTCGATAAAACTCTTGTCAAGGTTCTCAACCAAGTACTGCCTAGTAGCTTGAAGCTCGTCTGCTGACTGATGATAAAGTGGGCTGTATCCTAGGGTATTCGGAGCTTCCAGCTCAATTCGGTGATCGTACTGACGGTGAGGCGGGAGTTTGTCTGATGCTGCCTTTGAGAACACGTCCTCGTACGAGCTATACTGCAACAGCAGTTTGTCCTTGATATCCCAGATAGTCGCTTGGTTGTCATCTTCAAGAGCCTCTTTTTCTTGGATCACTCGGTCTAGCTCATACAGGCTTGTTGAGAAGAACTCGTTCTCTTTTCGTTGTAGGTGAAAGTGGAATCCGTTTGCACTGACATATGTGATGTCTACTGAAGGAATTTCTTGCTGTACTAAAGAAGAGAACGAAGTAGGGATAGGTTGTAGAAGTGTGCTTTCTAGCAGATTAAGCTCTAGCTGCATCCGACGTATCTTGTCTCGTATGTCCCATTCGTACTTCTGCCCTCTAATAGTCTTGATTTCGCTTGTGTCCTGGCTCTCGTACCCTGAGTCTATCTCTTCTAAGAGAATGCTAGACGGAGGTAGGCTGGCAGGGCAGGCTAGTATGTGAGAGGGCTTGCTTTGTCTACCATCTTGACGTCGTGTATTCTCCCTTCCCATGGCATGGTCTCTGGATAGTATGTCTTGCTGATAGTCAGGCTGAGAGCGTTGAGGGGCGATGTGGCTCCGAGGTACGCGGATCTCTTTTGGAAGGTAGGCTAGGCAGTGTGCTTGTCGTCCTCACTATCTTCAGGCCACATAAGCTTCTGTTTTCCTGGGTTCAACCAGATATTAAGTAGGCTATCCACTTAATAGTTCGTTAGTTATAATACTACTAATTTTATATAATACCTACATTTTATTATCAATATACTTTACTTGATTATAGCTGAAGTGCTTTTGAAATTCCAGTGGTGTTTTCTTAGAAATAGGTTACTAATTAATTCTGCTCTCGGAAGTAAACATACTACGTTATACTAGAACTTCTTATATCTCAATCATTTGTAATATAATTTACATATATTAAAATCTGTCCTGTCAAACCTATAACTAACATTATTCCAATCTATCTTATCCTGACTTTCTATCCTACGTATAACTTCATTCTCCTTGTTAGTAAGAACAAGCCACTATTGATCATTCAAACATCCTCTTTGGCTTAAGTCGTATTTGTAAATGCAGGAAAGTTATTTAGCAGTCTATCTACTATCGAGTTTGAGTGAAACTGATTCCTAGTCCAGAAATAGTTAATTGCTCCGATGTCTCAACTGTGTGCTCACGCAGTAGAACTATCTTAGGCAAGAGGCAAAATTGTTTATAACAGGATGTTTTTTGTTTTTTTACTTAGTTGCACAGATTACTCTTTTGGCACAGGTAATTTCGAAATCGGACAATAAATACAGGTAGATACAGAATACCGAATACAAACCTTTCAAAGTTATGTTTTTCACGGCTATAGCATGTGAAACGTAATGCTAAAGCTAGTTATCAAAGGCCTCTCCTATCTCTTTGTCGTTAATCTTCGCTCCTCACTTACACCGTTAGAACCTGGGGGAACGTGTAAATAAAGGAGGTGGCTCTAGATTGAGGAGGAGTTCTAATAGGGGAAGGCAGATTATATGCCAGAAGTTACTTCCCTAAACCAACCTCTGCACTGTAAAGCGCTAGAAGCAGGAGGCAAAACGCTACCTTGTACGTACAGGCTTGTTTTGTAAGTTTCTCATTACAATCTTACACAGGATAAATCGTTGGGAAGGGATTCTCAAGCCCTGTGCTATGTCAAACTCTGCTTACAGATGAACATTCTCCTAGACGTTCTTGATTAAGGGTAGGTGTTTTGGTTTTTTGCTGCCTTCTACATCGCGTGGTGAGAAGGTCAACTAGTATAATCTCTGAATCAAATTTTCATTATTTTGTGTAGACCTATATAACTCCTGTGAATAACCTCATTTACCCCCTTTATTCTTCCCACTCGGTCTCTTCTCCCCACTCGGTTTCTCTGGATGCGCTATGTGTACATACCTGATCAGAGCATTGTTTCTGCTAAATGTCTTTTCTTGGGTACAGTGTGGACAGTGAACCTTGAGTTTACGAGCATTATAGATGGTGTCCTTGTGTTTAGTAAGATTGTACGGTCGGGAGAAGGTGGTATTACAGGGCTTGCTCGTTGATGGATTAATTCTTTTGTACTGTAGAAAATTGTTGTGCTGGATTTATGACATCACCTGTTTTTTCTCATTGTTTATTCTCATAATGAACTACTGTTTGATTTACCACTTCATCGCTAGTTTTATCTGCTATGTGATCAGCTGTATGATCACTAGTGTTGTGCTAAACTCACCATATCATTATATCATCATTATATCATTATTATACCGTCATTATATCATTCATTCATTATGATGTAATAATCATTCACTCCTTATATATAGACCTTAGATAAATCCCTACACAAATCAATCAATTCTTCATGACCTACAGTACTGAGGACCTTCCCAACTCAATAAAAATCAATCAGCCTTTACTCTTGCTAAGCGTAAAAAGTTACGTATCTATTTCTATAGATTTGGAGAGCTAAAATAGAGGGAAAACATACCTTGTGAGGACCTGCTTGCGAGTTGTGCTAGCTACTATTATTTACGTTACTTTTAGTCGTTACAGGGTTTCGATGCCTCTCTATCTTGTGTTGCTGTAACTTTGCAGGTGTATCAAAGTGAAGTGGGCAACTGTGGTAGGTACAGGTGTAAGTTCTAGTATCTGATGCGCTAGCAGGTTTCCTCAGGTGTGGAGATGTAGGTTTCAAATGGGTGTCTCCTGGTTCTGCAAGTGTTGGTATGAACCCTAGTTCAGGAAATTCAGGCATGCTGAGAATATAAGGTGGGCAAAGTGCAGTAGTCATTGTATTGTCTGAAGTATGTTGAATGAGATGATTTTCAAATGAGGAGGAGTGCTTGCCCATCGTTCTTATAACCTTGAAAGTGAGGTAGATCAGGCTCTCTTTTGAACCAGCATCAGCCATTTCTTTGGGGCCAATCAAATAGAAGCCCGAGCAAGCTGTTCTTGCGCTTATGAAAGTGGGGTTGGGGTGACCAGTGTTGCCCTTTGAGCACAGACACTAACTCGCATCTTTTCCCACTATGACGGACTAGGGTCTTTCTCAGTCCTGTAGCATCCCCATTTAGTCGCATAACTTTTTAATTATATTGCCCCACCAAATCCATGTAGGCCTATTGGTCTAGTCTATATAAGCCTCACCATCGGTGATGATCATGGTGAACACTTGCGTAGTGGATCTTCGCGGTCTCGTTCTCAGAGTCTTAGTCTGTTGGTAAACCGAGTAGTAACGCCAAGCATAGGTGGAACGAGTCATGAATGCTTTGCATGCCTCTCAGTTTCATTGACTTGCTTCTTAATTATCAAGGTTCCCTAATGATTATGGTCAATAATCTGTTAAGCGTCAAACAGGTCATTCATCAACTCCAACCTACATTAGTCATATCTGTACATCGATTCCCCTGGAGTCTAGAGGAAAATCTGTTATTCAATGCTGAGATGCTGAAGTATACCAGACTCCATATAATTGGAGTGTGCGTAAGCTGGGTACCTCTCTTCCACGTCATCCTCTGATCGCAGACGCTCGGCGGCATGCACTGCGTTCTATAGCAACCAGGCATCATGATGATCCATTCCCGGGAACTATATGGCCCTTGAAATATACAAATGAAGAAATTTGGGGTCTGAAGTGTACAGAAGAGGACAAAGCTGCCATGAAGCAGTATTTTGACTGTTTTGAGGCTAAATCATTAGTCACAGGATATATAATTAATCGATATGGGTTAACTAAATATTTCCAACGCTTTTGCAATTTATAAACTAAAGCAGAGATCTACCCACTAATTTATTTTGGTAATTTATTACAAGTGGTGATCTATAGCTACATATGATAATTAAAAGAGTGATTGATTTTATTATTAATTAACTACATGACTAATGACTGTCACCTACTTCAATGATATTCTTCCTACTATCAGCATACTACTCTATAAGTAGAGTTGACTAAGTAAGTTAAAATATCGGGCCCAGGTAAATATCTCTGTGTTATACTTGAATATTACTTATGTCTCAGTCACAGAATTTTGCTGTAAGTACACAATCATAAACCAGAAGGTTGCTAACCTTATCTAGGACGCTGCTGCCCAATGTGAAAAGCCTTTTCCGGAGTTGTACGACTTATACCAGAGAAACATAACATATGAGTACACCCAGAAGCTGGAAAATGATGTCCGAGAGTATCAGGTAGCACTCAGCTAATGTAAAAATGCTCTTATGTCTAGCTGGGAAACATTCAACGAAGAACGTATGAAGCATAGAGTATCTCAAGAAGCTCTGAGATCTGAGCGCGAACAACACCAACAGACAATCGGGCTGCTAGATCAAGTATTCAAAGAAGCTATGTGGAGCAGCGAGATTGCAGACCTTCTTAGCAAGGAGGTTGCTGTACTTCGAACAACCGCTAATGTCGATATCTGTGCAATACTCTCGAAAAATTCTATACCCCTAATAGAGATAGCTCAAATTAAAATCCCTTCAATTTAGGATGGAATGTCTACATCTATTGACAATCAGAGTCAACCAGCTACACAACTCCCAGCAGCTTTCCCAACATTCCAAAAACTACATCACTGGGATATACATGAGGGACAGAAAGCAGCTTCTGGCAGTAGAAATATCAATTAGTGTGGTACGCTTAACGATGTTCCCTTAATCATGGCTGGCATCAAAAAAGATATCTCTAGTAGAATGACTGAGCAAGGCGAGAAGGTATCGTTAGGAGTAGACCTGTGAAGGAGGGTTCAATCTAGCGTGGAAATGCTCACTGGCTAGCCGTTGATGAATGACTATCTAAGATTTAGTATAAGGCTCTAGGATCTAGGTTTATTAAGAACTACGATTTATTTTTACTAGATTAACAAGTTATTATTCAAAAGACTGTATTTGTAATTAAGCTGCCACGTTCTTCCCAAATGTATTCTATCTTAAAAGATATTTAAACAACAATTCTAGCTTCAGGTATACTGCAACATTGAAGATACTATTAGTGAGACAGAGTAGTCATAAATAGCCACTTAGAAACCATCATCTCTAGAACCCTCAAGTATCTCTACACCTATCAATTCCAGCTCTTCCTAGATCTGCTGTCGATTTTGCTCGTTTTGTTAGGCTGTTACTACAAGAAGCTGCCAGTGGCGTCAACAGTGTACTAACAGTAGAATACTGTAGTAAAATCATCGCTTTTTATTACTACACTAAAGCAAATAATAGATAATTACTTTTAAGGCTATATTATTACTACGTAATAAATACCACTATATATTAATAGTGAATCAAGATTACGTAATATCTCAAAATGAAGCTATTCCTAGATTAGACAGAGACTTTTTTTGAGAGAGAAAAAGAGGTTCTTTTATACACCTTTTCTCGCCAAGAGTGATTGTAATCACTATACTAAAATACTTGCAACATTAGTGTGTTTCAAGTATGTGTGAGATCTGTGATTTAAGGCAAAATCAATTACGAAAAGCTGCTTTACTTTCCAGAGCAATTAAATAGAAACTCCTGGATAAAATTTAATAAACTTTAAAGCATTGAAAAGCCTTAAATTAGGGCATTCTTTTGAGCCTATAAACATATTATTCTGATCAAAACTCATAATATAGAGATTTAATTTCTAAAAAATAAATGCTTTATCAATTTCTAGTAGGAAAATTTTCTAGAGTAATAAGCTTAACACTCTTTTTCCTAAATAGTGTATTCTTAATTAATACATTTAAAGAGTATATTAAAAGTATTAGAATGTACTAGTTCAAACTATTATAGCTATTAAATTAACATTATTGTCCATGTATTTAGACATAGTGTCGTTGAGTTCTTTTATCGCGCACGGTCTACTTTCATTACTAACTACTCCTTAGGTGACTGTGAGCTCTATTTAAGAGCTATTTATTTTTAATATACTCTATTTAATCAGATCTACAACCCTAGCTATCTAGCTATATATTTTTAGCGTTGGCTGTTCTAGTATATAGTTCTAAAATATGTGGCTGGAAAGAAGTTAGGTGGAAATCCTGGGTACTTAAGCTTAAATTTGACAGCCTTGGTGTAACGAAAGTACCTAACTAGCTAAACAAAGGTGACTAAGTCTCGAAGGTTAGTATGCGGGAAGAGGTTCAGATGCGCTGGGTGTTTACTTAGAAGTGAACTCGTTACTTGTTACAAAGTAGTCAAGGCAAAGGTATTAATAACTAAGTAAACTAAGTTGGCACGAAGCTTCTATCTAATAGCAGATGTGCCAGTCATATGTAGAACCTTTATTCTCGTGAAGTCAACAAAGTCAACAGTTGCTCCGTTATGTGATTATAACTAAAGGAAATCCTTGGATCGGCTAGCTACTCTAGCTAATCCTTATTTGCTTATAACTACTCAATAGTATCTTGTCTCGTCAGGGCGCCGCCTGGACTTACTCATCACGTGCTGATATGTAATTCGTGACACTTGGCAATAATAAATTACTACAAAATACTACAATATAAGCTTTGAGCTCTACTGATACTTGTAATATAATAATTAAATACAGCACCTAATTAGTGAGTGCAAATAGTGTATAAATCAATTATTGTAACCCTACTTTATTCCCATACCATTAGTACGTGCACACTATTTGCTATCACTGAATGAGGCTTCCCCGGACTTCCCCGGACTTCCCTGGACTGTACTGTCCTACAAGGTTTTCACTGGCTTAAAGTAGAAGTGGTTTAAATCAAATGCTCAACTCCAGGTTCGTAGGATACATCACGCATAGATGTTGAGTAGTCACATCGCATTTATTAGATGGAAAGGCATAGATAGGCAAGGGTTTCCGAAGAGGCAGGGACTAGCAAGAACAGGAGGCGCTTTAGCCTAGACCAGTAGAATCTTTACCACACCTACCTGGTTGAGGTTAGGAGCTGATATCAAGATTCCGGCTTTAATTTCCGCAGCTCGTTTTACCTATCGACGAATTCACGTGTGACTATTTGCTAATGCCTTGTACAACAACCTTGAGATATAAAAGGAACTGTGTAAAAGTTTCCGCCTAGTAAAGCTTAATCACTGCTCTGCTCTTAGAAAAAAAATGTCTGAACCATGCTTTGTGTTAGCTAAGAGAAACTAAACTCTAGTATGTTTCATTCTATTCTGCTAGAGCAGAAGCGAAGAATTCTTATTAATTTCCCCTGTAAGATGTGCAAAAAAAACAGTGTCCAAGAAAATATAGGCGTGTAGGGATGAGGAAACCCAAGAAGTTAAATTTAAAGCTTATAGCAATATAAGCAAACCAGGCTATAGTGTCAAGACTAATACGTTAGGATCCAAGCAGGTTGGAGATAAATATAGAAAGTTTAGCTGCCACAACCTCTAAAGGTATGTCAGTACTTCCTAGCTTAAATAATTTTAATGCTAATAATCATAAACAGAGATAAGCCTACTTAGTAGATTGAGTGACTAAAGAGTACTTCCAAGGATAAGCTAAAACTTAAGACTATTACGTTCATCTGTAAGCGATTATGATTAGAGTTACTACATAGCTAGTTACACTCTTTGATAGATACAAAAAATGCTAATACTATTCATTATCTAATCTCTAAGCTCTTGTGCAACAGTGTGACTTGACAGCGGTGACTAAGCAGCTACAGGCACAACGTGCACAGATGTTTAGATCTTGTGTATTTGAACTTTCCTAGTCTCTATTCCAACGTCTAATATACACCAAAGAATAGAGTCTTTAACATACCATGGCTCTACCTCGGACTTCTTTCGTCTTAGCTTAGGCATTGTTGTGAAATCGCCTATAAGGGTTTGGGCAGGAAATCTCAACCGGCAGAAGCTAGAGGAAGAAATAGAGAAAGCCATTTTCTTTGAATAACAGGTTCTGGAAAAATTAGGTAGCCGTCCTAGGATTGTTCTGTTAGTACACCTCTTGAGTCATAAATAGCTGTAAAGCTAATTAGTAACAGATATCTAGGTCCTTATTTACCTAGAGGCATTAAGCTTAGTGAAGCAAGCCATGGGAATCTGTAGGCATACATTGACTCTGGCGTACTAATTAACAATTCTCTTTGTTGGAAATGGTCTTAACAAGTGGTCGAGGCTGTGGTATAAGTGCACTATAAAGGCGTGATCTACTTAGACCTGTGACCTGAAAACTACCTTGTACATGCCACGGACAAGAGATTGTTAGAGCTCTGGCTTTGCAACTTTGGCAGCGCAAGATGTGACAGTTTAGGGTTGAATGTCTCCCACCTGCCCGATAAACCTTTTTTTAACCCCTGAATTCCCTGGAATTCGACATCAGCAGTTGATATCTTTAGTCTAGGGTCTATCATCTACACTATTCTGACAGGTCATTTGCCCTATAGGGAGGGGTCTCCCCCGGTGACCGTGGAGGACAAAGGTGCCTATAAGACCTACGTTAATGGGATTTTTATAGCAGGGAGTTTCCCAGACATGTCCTCGTTGAAAGGTAGGACAGTAGTAATAGGATGCTGGAATCACTAGTACAGCACGGCCGAGGAGGTGCTTACAGCGCTGGTCAATTAGCGTTTATGGAAGTGCACGTGCGCTGTTTTGACGTGTACATGTTCTTCTTCTCTATGTCACGTCTTCACTTCACGAGGTAGCACTTCCTCCTAGTGTTGTAGATGGGGTACTGTAGTAGAATTGTTTTATCTTCAATCTTTGGGGATAGGAATAGAGATAGCAGCGGAATTCAAAAACAGACTTATGATATTGAGGACGATGAGAAACTGCTAATAGTATTAGTGATTTGGGTTTTCTCTTTACGTTGTACTTAGTAATTGACTTAAAATTTAACTTAAAGGCTTCCTGTTAAACTTGACTTCTAAGCATGGCAGTTTATGATTATTTTCGTTGCGATAGACTTTATTTTTCATGCTGGTGTATTAAGTGGGACCTGCCTTAGTTATTTACAACTGTCTCTGGGTTCCTTATATATTAGATTTTTATTTCAGAAACTAACAACTTATAAAATAAAGACTGCCGTGCCTCCTTGCACTACTGTGCTAACATACAAGTTTTCTTAATCACTATTAAAAACTCATCTTTTGGCAAATCCAACTCTCTTACACTTTCGAAGTATACAGGTTATCGCAAGGAAGAGAACCTAAATAATCACAGATATAGACATCTCGGAGGAGTATTTAGGGCTAGTCAATTAAGGGAAGGGACAGAAAAGCGAATATAGCGCTGAGCACGAAAATCAAGTAAAGGAAGGAAGAAAAAACAAATAAACAAATGACAGATTCTTCTTGACTGAAAAGACTCTGTAAGAAAAACTTTATTAAAAAAAAAACTAGATTCTAAAGAAAAAAAAAGACAATCAAGTTGTGCCTGCTATCTAATGAAAGGGTTCGAAGAATATTAAATACACTAAGTTAGCCCCTTTCCTAGCACGTGATCAAGGGCGCGCCTCGATCACATGACCTGAAATTTATCCTACTATTTATTCCATTCTCACTGCACAATAAAAACCACATGAAAATAATATGAGGATATTCTTATTTAGACTTATAGACTAACTATTTTGACTGACTGGCGCAAATACTATAGCTGTAATTGCTGGTCTAGTAGCAAAAATGGCAGCCATCATTTCGCTCTCCAAAGGAGGCTTTTCCTAAACATGAGATAATACTCTTCGAGACTAAAGGCAGTATTGCTTTTATACTATTTGGGTCTGACAGTAGTATAAATTGATATGTATGCTATTTGGGTCTGACTTTAGCATACGATGACATAACTAAATCATTGAAGGTACATGAATAGAGGTGAAAAGTAGGGATAGTAGTAGTTGAACCAAGAGAGTGAGAGTACAGTGAGGTGTCAGAAATAATATACCCAGAGGAAATGAGAACAAGGGATGCGCATGATGGATCAGGGAATGCAAGACATGCTATTTTTTATAGGCTTACGGTCTCTTTGTGCATGTCCTTACCCGACCCCTGCAATGCCACATTCCATAAAAGTGGCCCAAAAATAAAACATAATAAAAAAAGACAAAGAATCTCTGCCTCAATACAAAATTTATTAATTCACTTTTTTTCTGAACTTTGGCAAGACAATGTGTCTATATACTTCATTTGCTATAACGACCCAGCTTCACTTTCTTAGCCTACATAACCATCTTGCTTAAATTTGATCACCGGGACCACCTCGCTTAATTTGATCACCGGACCACCTCGCTTAATTTGATCACCATGACCACACTTGACCATTAACCTAGCCACCCCTTTCCGTTAATAACCTCTTTTGCTATGTGATGATAATGCCATGACGCGCGAGATGTACCACTACTACTCCCACAGAAAGTCCGAACATCTAGTACAAGATCAAGCCTAACGTGAATCTCACCTTGAAATCTTTATTTGTAACAGGCCTTTCAACTTGTCCTGAATCTTGCGCAATCTCTGTAAAACGTTAGCAAGGCAATGATCATCATTCCTGTTCACGCCTAAGTTCTTCAAGGGAGGAAGAATTGTACAAAACAAGCGTTTAATTGCTACAGATACATTAGCAAAGTTGTATGCTAGAGAAAGATCAAAGAGTATAAGATTTTCCTTTAGCTCATGGATTTAGTTGAAGTAGAGCCCGGCAATGCTAGAACAATACTCCTTTAGCAAAATCTTTTGTGACATAAGATAAACAGTCCCTGGAGGCGCAAAACAAGATCTGTAAGCTTCAAGAAGCCTTACAAGCGTTAAGTAGAGATAGTAACCTCTATCCTGAATCTCTTAATTTATACTCTGAGGAGTTTCGATGCCTAGTCTGACAACCATTTTCAGAACTGCTGGTAGGTGTAGCAAGAGGTTGTTGATAATCTCGTTCGCGATCTTGATATCTGCCTTGTTCCTTTTATATTTGCTTCGAGATAGGGCAATGGTTATCTGCGTAAGGTAGCATAGTGTTTTGACAATATTATAGGCAATGATAGCGGGAAGGGACAGAATACTAGCCACTAGAGACCATTGACGGTAGAAAACCTGCTTCACTGCCTCCCTCGTCGAAGATTGTTGTGTAAGCTTTGATTTATATTGCGTAGCTGTGCTTGCATGGCGACATACCTCTGCACAGGAATCGAGGTAGCAGTAAGTGATCCTGCCTGCAATCGGCATATCCACCTCTGAGGCTCCGTATACAGCGGTAACGCTATGGTCAGGAGGGTTGAGACTATACGCAGGTAGATGCTCGTTCTCAGGGAGGTAATCATACGTGTACTCGGTATATGAAATCGACTGCATAATAAAGGGATGAGTATTTTCAGATGTGATTGTGAAAGGATTTATTAGTGGGAGTACCGTGTTTTTATATCTCTGCGCACGGGCTAGAACCACCAAAATCATAGTGCTGTTGATAATTAATATTTAATTATATCATTAATCAACACTACCACTTACTACCTCTAATAGGACCTTCTCTTGGTCGTGCAAGCTCGGCGCATCTTCGAGGCATATCAGTGATTCGATAATGTATCTCCTCTTAAGGAGCGAGGCTATTTGACAAAGTCCTGGTGCCTACATTCACTAGCTACATCATACGTCACATGTTGATAATACATATGATTTGATATATTTTTTTTCTGCCCTTTGACTACTAAAATATTGAGTTGTTGAAATACAAGTAATTCTATTAATTACTAACACAGAGAAACGATCATCCTCGGCACTTGTACTCCATGTCTGATGATAGCCGCTGCCTCTCTCGTAGCCTGCGCCTCTCTCGTAGGGATGGCTGAAAATCCAACTCCACAAGTCGTACATGTCGGTCCATTCTCTGCTTGACCTTAGTCCGGACTTGGTCAGCCATATCACGATCCGCACAAGCTATTCCGCAGTTAGTACATGAGTGAAATATAAGGAGATTAAACCTTACTAGAGACGAGGACTTTGCCTTTGCAGGCCTTTAGTTCAGTTATAATCACGGCGGCAACGTCTACTGGTCCAGATTTCTTGATCCTGGAATGAGTCCTATATTCAACCTCCTTATTGTATCCTGGGATATAGAGGTGGATTTCAAGGATCAGCGCTATGTTAGCAAGTTTACACACGAGGTAGGATACTTTCATATATATCCTGTGTCATTATCTAAGAGCTTATCTATTCTAGCTCTCACCTACTATTCCTGGCCTGAAATCATTTAGCATAGAATAACTTGCCAGAATTTAGGACACCTACATTCCTCCTGAATCTGCTAGATGACGAGAATATGTTTTGTCTTCACTACACAGCTATTATATCTAGTAATCAGATCCTTGATATATAGCAAGTGGCCGGCAATCTTAATTCCAGTAGCAAACATTATCACTGTTCTGTATTCACTAAAATCATGCCGCGCCCTATAAGGTCTATTAATATATACACAGAGTAGTTTATTTGCATTCCTGTCAAGCTCTGCTGTAAAACCCATTCTAGACTTTACTAACAGGGATATTGTCAAGCTATTTTAATCTCAGTCCTACCAAGAGATTATAAAAGGGTGGCCTCGAAGTCCACTAAAGATTCTGAATTTAGGGATTAAAAGGAAGATATATTGACTAGCTTATACTTTCTATACTCTAAGAACAGTAATATCAACTTACAGTATCGTGGAAGGATCTGTAAGTAATAGATTTAATAGATCTTGGTTTGATAGACGTCTTACTACTGCTGTCTTAAACAGCTTACCAACGATAAAGTTTTGGAATACAAACAGGAACTAGTGTAAAGTTGTTGTCGTGGCCTATAGAGAGACGCTGATTTACAAAAAGACCTGTGCTATTTTTTCTGAGAGAACATAGTGCTAAATTATAACCAGAACCACAATCAAGAGAAGTAGATGTAAGTTAAGGAACTATTTATATAAAATCTACTGTACTAGGTAGATGAAGAGAAGAATTATACAGGCCATAGCTAAGCCTCCCTGTTTTATGTCAGCACTATTACCCTAGAGATGAGAGGTAAATTACTACAATGTCAAAGATATTCATTTCCGACCACGTAAATGATTTACTACTTGCTATTATAGATACTATGTATACTACAACTTGCGCAGTGACTATTCTACTAAGCCATTAGTAAGCGCTAATACTGGTACGAAGTGAGATCTCAAGTAGTTCTGCTATAAGACTTAGCCTAGGACTGTATAGGAGGGGAATTAAGTTAACCACAGATATATTTGCAGTACGAGCACTGATTTTGACTCATGAATTTTGCCCTAGGATTAAAATCATGTTTATAGTAATATATTCACATGTAATAAGCACCTGAAAGCATGTTGCTGTACTAATAAACAGAATCCTTAGGAAGATATGAGAATAGATAAGGTGTTTTAGAAAAAAGAATAAAGTTAAAAGCTATTTAGATGTAATAACATAATAATTAGCACAAAACAATAACTAAGTTATAAAGAGACAGGCAGAGATAAATAGGTACTATGAAAAAATATCTATTTCACTAAATCTAGAAGATATCTATTATGTAATAGATTTAAGTAACATTATGCTAGCTTCGAGGAGAATATAAAATACACTACTTAAGATAGAGAATAGAGTATTAGAATACAAGGTCTAAGCTACCCTAAATGTGAATTTAATTAGTTATTAAGGTTAATAATCAAGAGTTAGATAGGTGACCAGTGAGTTATAAGTTATAACTAACATAGTTATATTATTCTAGTACTGCTCCCAGCTATTTAATACTGCTCGCCCTTGTATAACAATCTTTAATCGCTAGTATAACCTCAACCATAAATAATAGAGCTAAAACAGAGTAATTTCAAAAGAGGAAAAATAATTTTTTCTGTACAGGCAGTGAAATTAGGGTTACGTGTAACACAGAGCTTTTTATCTTGTTTAAGAGGAAGAGCAAATATTACACCTTCAAAAATTCTAATAAAATATCATTACCTACCTAAGAAGAAATTGTAAGTGTTATAGCCTAAGGCAGAACTCCTAGTCTGACTTCTTAAGCAAAACAACTTAGTTACTGCTAGAACAGATGTAGATGTCCTACCTCGGCTTTCGGCAAAAAAGAATTCCAGGGCCACTCTACCTCTACCCGACAATACATCTACTAAGTCTAGCCTTGCGATAGAGATGCTACAGTTAAACTTATCTCCTAGCCATCGACTACAGGCGGGGCGAGTCCTCATTTCAGACTTGATTCACGAGTAAGAGCTAGATTCAAAGGCAGGAAATTAGAAAAAATTAAAATATAATAAAAGAATAAAAGCTGTAAGCTACTTTATATAATAGACTTCAATTTCACGTTTAATGTTAATTTCACTACTAATAGCATTTATAAATTAAGAAACTAACATAGTTTAGTTAAGATTTAATAACAGAGACATGAATGTAAAGTTAAACAGAAGGGGAAATATTATTAAATAAGATTAAGTAAATAGAGAGTAGCTATGTTTTCTTCCTTTATTCATTCTAATGATTATTCTATCTCTAATAAGGTCTGTCTTCTGAGCAATATCTTAGATAATCCTTTTATACATTTAGTTGAGGTAAAGCTATCGCTACTAGTAGGCCAATGAGAGCAGCTATAGGAATATTTGTAGGAATAGCAAAGCTAGAGCTAACAGTAGAATAGATAATAGTTGCGAGATTTGATAGTGGAATCCTTGTGTCAACAACAATGTTCAAGAGTATAGTAGAGGGATTTTCAGCTGTTATTATATATATCGAGTCCTTGATTAACCTCTTCTTGTTGATAATGTTCTTCTTGTTAAGGTCTCTCTTGTAGATAAGGTCTGTCGTTGTTTGCGATAGAAGGCTAGACGTGAATTAGTAGCTGAAATATATATATTTTAACTCTACTTACTCTTGGTCTGCGTTGATCTCAATGAATATAGAATAGATGCTACTACTAGAACTATCGCAAATAATCTCTTTACCTTGTTGTCTCTGGTATTTAAAGGCATTCCAGAGAAATTATATAATAACCTAAGAATAAATGTAGTAATAAAATTTAAAGAAAGCAAATTTAATATAGAGAAATTCTAAATCCAATACTAAGATTAAATAATTTAGAAGTTCTAATTTCTATTCTTTTTGAATAATATACACAGTCTCCTCAGTTAATAACCTTATAATAGAGCCCTTATCTTATAGCTGCTAGGTGATTATAGATAACTATTTTATTTTCAAAAGGTAAATATAACTCAAAAAGTTGAGAGCTCTTTACTTTCTGTCTATTTACAGTAGATAAGAGAATTAGACCACTATACTATTAATATAGTAAGGCGTATAGGTTAAACTACTTAATACCTACTATAAAGACTATTAAGCCCACCTTCTATGTGCATTCTACTTAACTTCTAAATACTCTCTACTTAACTCTTAATACATTCTAAGTATAATTGTTAACATAGCTACAGCTAAAAAGAAGGCTACAAAATCTGCAAAAGCAAAACAGAATAAGAGTAGCTTAGGAGGTAGGATATTAAAGGACAAAACCCAACGAGATATAGAAGAGAAAGCTCGTCTAGCTAAGTTAAAGCTTAATAACTATTATAAGTTATAGGAAAAGAAGGTAACAGAGCTAGTAAAGCTTACTCAATCCTATAATAATAGTGCTAATTCTTAGTATAAAGAGAAGTATAAGAGTTTAAAGAAGGAGTATAATAAATTAAACACTATATTAAAGGAGTATAAGGTAGATGTAAAGAAGGTGCTTGACAAACAAAAGAACATTAATATAATTACAGAGGAAGAAGTTAATAAAGATAAGGAATATAGTAAAGATAATAGACTCTTTGTTAGTAGACTAAATTCGTTTGAGTTACTAAAAATCAATGTAACTAGTCTAGGTAGCAGCTCTAGACTACTTAACAATAATCTCGATGAAGAAGCTATATTTATACTAGAACAAGCAAGAAAAGAAACAGAACACAGCTTATGTAGGAACAATTGTAGCATGGAAAGATTAAAGGAAGTTAAAGCTAGTTATTGTCAGGTACAGCCTAAGAAACACTATAAAGTATAAACTTTCTATAGCTGATATAGGCGAATTTAATGCTACAACGCTAGAGTTTAGGCCAGAGCATTGACTAGGCGATGAGATAGTTAAGAGGAGATTAATACACTAAAAAAGAGAATTTATTGTAATCCAGGGCTTAGCTTATAACTGTGACTTAGACAACCTAAAGCCAAAGGAGAAGAGAGTAAAGAAGTAACCCCCTCCTCTAGAGATCTAGGTCAGATAAGAGATTAATAGAGTGATTTCTATTGCATAGGAGATCTAGTTATTAATTAGGCACCTTTGAGGCAGCACCTTAGCTTGTAATAAATACATTTACTATGCTACAAAGTATTATATAGCTCGCTACCAAGAATAGCTAGACGGCCAACGCTAAGGAAAAGAGATGTCACCTATACTAGCACCGGGCTCGGAAATTAAAGAGGAGCCCAAGATTAACTCATCTAGTACGTCACAAGAAAAAGACACTATACTAAAATTTCAGGAGTAGTAGTATATACTTAAAGGTATTAATCTAAAAAAGATAAATGTAGAAGTAAAGGCTAACTTCCTGCTAACATAGAATAGAATTAAACTTCAGTTATAAGTAGAGTAGTATTAATGCTAGAGTAGCTATAGTTTATTCCTAAGATATCAGTAGAGAGGTTTCACTTATTTCAGGATCTTTGTTGAATTTCTTTATTTTTCTATTAAGTTATGTAATCTTTAATATTTTCCTTCTATTATCTCTACTAATTTATAATACATTCTATTCTTTCGTCCTACTTTTGTCTATCTATGTTCCTTTTTTACATTATTTAGTTTTATAGATTATATAGCAAATAAAAAGCAGTTATATCCAGCCTACTATAATGTTTATTACAAGAAGATAGATACTATTTATTAGAATATACCTCTGCTATTCATGGGTTTCAGGCTTCTAGCGTTCGCTAAGTCTTTGTGTAACATCTGTTTCTAGGTCGAGAGACATACTCTGTTACAAGACAAACCACAGGTACTTTGAATTCTAGAAGCTCTATGAAATTAAAGAGTATCTCTTTGACAGCAGTGATTCTACTTAGAAGCTTATTACCTTAGATTTAATAAAGAACTACACAGTGAATAGACTTATTCCTAAGAAAGAAAATAGAGATATAGGTAACTTTCTACTAAGAAGCTAGAGTAAAAAGAGATAGAATAGAAAAAGGTACTTGGAAATAAGCCAAAGGACTTATGTATTATAAACTCTTTCTAACTAGTATAATACTGTTTATAGCAATCGAGGTTCTTTAAGGCAAGGGCTACTCTTACTAATATAATCTCGAGTTATTATCTTATGTCTTTATGTAGTTATACATTCACTATAGTTATAAAGGCGTAGGCAAGTTCAAACTAAACTAGCCGAGAACAGCGAAGGTAAGTAGGCTAAGTAGATAGTATTCTAGAACCTATAACAAAATAGCACAGAACAAGCTAGAGTACATAGTCGGGGGTTTAAAGATTTTACTACAGAGTTTGCTTCTAATATTATTAGTCTCAAGGATCTAAATAAGGAGTTAAGGAATGTTCTTTTTCGCTGTCGAGATTTAGTGTTATTTACTAGGACTTACAAAGATTACAGTATAGTCTATAACAGGATAAATAATAAGTTAGTAAGGCAATAGACAGTTTGAGAAAGGAGAAATAGGCAAAATATATAGGTGCTTTCAGGATTAGGCGTTTGCATTATAAGGTGTATTATCTGCTACAGAATACTAAGATCCTTTAAAGACTGAATTAAGTATATACTAAACTCTCTACTTTAAATTCTGTTAAGTAAACGTTGAAACTTTATAGTCCTTATAACCTCTAGTAAGGAATTTGCCTCGTTGTATAGTATACTAACTAACTTAAACTAGTGAGGATTGTTATTATTATATGTCCTAATATATAGGAAAGAGATTAATATTGTTAAAATTCATTTAAGTAAGTTCTCTTAAACCTAAATCTCTACAGCAACTACCTTAGGTAATAGCTCTAGTACTAATAAAATACATTCTCTCAGCTTATAGACTTTATTGAAGTATATAAGAGCAATCCTAGAGTAGTGTTCTCTCTCTAGTACATGACTAGATATAAGGTACAAAGTGTTCGCTGGCGCTAGCTGTGATCTGTAGGCCTCAAAAAGCATCCCTAAGGCCAGAAAGACTCTAAAACTATAAAGAGATAATATATAAGTTTTCAATGAGTTCTGTGTCTTAAGGTAAAGCTTTACAAGCATCGAAAATACAGAATACATAGCTTGCTCTAGGCTGTTTAAAAGATCCTTAAAAATTCTATGTTTAGCTCTCTTCTGTTCTATGTTAATGTAGTATATCTTAGCAATAAGTAGAGCACAGTGAAAAGAGGTAGAGGTGATGTTGTAAATGAGTTTTCCAGAGAAGCTCTTCAAGTCAAGGATTGTTAACGTAGGGTCTATCTACTAATCTTTATAGGATGAGAACATTCTTTTAAAAGGCCTTGACGTTTTCTAGAGAGGTGACATATAAGAGATATAGTTTAGTGTCTTGTCTAGGCAGAACTGAATCTCGTAACAGGATTCCAGGATAATCTCAGGTGCTAGACTAATAATTAATCTATCTATTTTAGTCGAGATTCTATACGCTAACCTATATTTATAGAGAGAGGAGAAAATATAGTTGTAGGTAGCAGAAGATTTGTAATTTTTACTAGTTGTATATAGTGCTAGTAAAGCTTTTGACATTTTGAAAGTTTCTAATAGAGTATAACAAAATAAGGTTATAGAGATAAGAATAGACAGAGGTAAGACAAGAATCTTGTTCTTTTAAAACTTAGCCAACCTCTTTATATAGGTAGGATTCTAAGGCATTTCTACAGTTATTATATTTTAGAGTAGGTAGCTGATTATCTTGTATATGTACATCTATGCTTTCTATTTCCTGGTTCTACTCTTTGGCAAGGTAGACCTAGAGTAGATTTAGAATCTGCCTTTAATACCTAGCATAGAAATGCATAGGAACGGAAAACAGGCCTTGATGTAGATATTTAAGTAAGGCAAGAAAGAAGGAGAGGAAAATAGCGAGGTAATAGAGTGATTTACTCGATTCTCTAGCCTCTTTTATTATTCTTCTTTACAGAATGTCTTCTGCTACACCTCTGTTACATTACATTAATAAGTATATTAGCTATTAATCAAGGATATTTACACTAAAACTAGCTATAGTTAGTGAGCAACGCTAAGGTATACTCTTGTAGGTAGGGTTTCCTAATCATTTCCTACAGGCAGAGGAGTTATCTAAGTAGAGTTAAGGTAATGTAATAACAGAACTGTTGAATACAGCAAGTTCTTAGTAGTAGATATATATATGTTTTACTTATTCGATCCTTACTAAGAGAAAGACTCTCTGCTGTTTGTGTAATTAGTAGACTTTAGTAAGCTAGAAAATAATGCCCCTTGTCTTAGAAAGGTTTATAGGAGATGAATTCCTCTTCTAGTATTTATAACGCTAGCTCTTAGTAGTTAAGAAGGGGAAAGATTATTATCTTAATCTAATTAATTATTTAACACTGTCGAGAAGGTTCTAAGAGTCTGTGATATATAACAATCGCTACCTAAATGAAACATACTTAATACTTATTATAACTAACTAGAACCTCTACTAAAAAGTCACTGCCTCTAAATGTATTCAGGTAGAGAAATAGAGCCTGGGAATGCTCTCTATAGCAGCCTAACAGCCTCTACAGAAAATAGACTATTAATTACACAGCAGAGAGGCTCTCTCTTTCTAGTTACAAGTAGTTACCCTTGGATGTATCCTGCTAGAAGTAATCCGTGGGCTATAAATATTCTATATATGCTAATGTAATAGAGATAATAAAGCTTACTAAAACTATAACTTAACTTGATTTAGACTTAAACTCAAACGTCTCTAATTATTCTCATGTCAGACTTTGTATTAGACAGACTATTGTTTATAAAGTACTTTAGAATACACACTGCCTTAATTAATATTACAAGGAACAGTTTTATAACTAAACCCGAGATCTACTATCTCTTGAGAAGAGAGGTATAAGAAGGCAGCTTCTTCCCAGGAATTATTCTTTGTCCTTAACTATCTTTTCCTATTGAAATATCTTACCTCTAATGTCTTCCTCTAGTATAACACTAGCAAACCAGCTTCCAGTAACTAATAGCTAGCTAAACATAGAGTTTAACTAGCTTTTAGCTCTAGATTTATTGAATTACTTAAATTTCTCAATCTTCTTAGACATTAATTCTTTTTTTGAGACTAAACTGAACTTCAAGAACCTAGGCCCAGAAATTCAGTCTCTAGAAGGAATATAAGAATGCCTACTAGAAGAAAGCCTTTAAGTATAGAGTTCTGTTTTTAATAATAATAATACTGTCTTAATTACTATACCTAGTTCTACTCCCACGAAACCTTTGAATATTTCGACTCTAGCAAATCTGGAAAATTATATAAACAGCGAAATAGAATTGTCGACAGCTATAGTACAGAGTCTAGAGATATAATCTCATAACAAACTTTAGTGTCCTTTAATACTAATTTTACATTAGGAGTAGATTCTTTTGTTATATTAAAAGCTAAAGAGAGATTTTTCCCCTATAAACCAGGAGCTAACAGAAGAAAGAATAGATAAGATTTCCTCTGACCTAGATTAAATTAAGAAAGCTAGAACTATACTACCTAGCGTCATTTAGGATACAAAGATTAGAAGGCTGTTTAGAACAATTATAACGCTAGAGATAATCCCGAGAGACAATAAGCTTTAAATAAAGGAACAAGTAAGCTACTTACTTATGAGTTAGAATAAGCCTACTATTCTCTCGACAACAAAAGCTTAATCTAAGCTTACTCCACAGCACACAGTAATTAATCTTACTAGAGCAAACAGCGATTATAAGTATGTTACACCTCCTAATACACCGAAACCTAGGCTGTTGTCCTCTTTAAGTATAGGTAAGTGCCTATTTGTACCTGATCTTGGCTAGACTAACAACTAATAACAGATTCTGACCTACTAATTAGTACTGAGACGAATTCACGCCCTTTATCTGATGAGAATATAAACACTAAGAAGAGGAAGTGCTCTATAGAGTCTAATAATTCAACAGCTTCAAGCAAACGTTAGCAAACCCTGTAAGTAACTACAGTAAAACAGCACCTAGTAGATAAAATACATTACAGTAGTCAATAGTTAGCAGGAATAGAAAAGAGCATTAATAATTGTAAAGCAGACTTAGTAGCTATAGAAGAAAAGAAGGTGAGATTTCTCGTAGAGATTAAAGAGGAGAAGAAGAAGGTTATATGTTAGAAAAATAAGTTCATTAAGTTAAAGAATAGTATAGAGGCCTGGGGTGCCTGTAATAAAGAGGTCTTAGAAGAATAGAAATCGTGTTAGTTTTTTAGGTCAGCTATAAAATGATACTTACTGTATTTGAAAACTTTAGCCTTCTCTTCTTATAAACTCAAGATATATAGCATCTTTAATATATAAATTATCTAATAAGTAAATCGTAGATCACAAAAGAAATATAGTAAAGATACTACTTTTTGCTCCGCTTATAGTACTGCTGGAAAATCTCGCTTAATCAAACCCACTCACGTGACACCTCTTTCGGGACTCAACTACTACCTTCGGTGTCCTTGCCTTGTTCCTAGATTAGGCCGCTGGCTGAAGGCTATTACGAAAGCCTTTATACTTATAGAAGAGAAAAAAGAGGCCTAGTGTTTAAAGAATGTTAAGTGATCAAGAAAACACGTAGTCAAATATGTATAGTAACAAGGCTAGAAATAGTAAATTATTTAAAGTAACAAATATATATTAAGAGACGTCTCTGTAAAGTAAAAATCCCTTTAGACTAAACGTAGCACTTGTAAATCTAATAAAAACAATTAATTTATTAACATAAAGTAGTCTTCCTGTGGTCTTAGTTTACTAAATAATCTACTACTTCTATAATCTTAAATTTAGTATACTGCTACAAAGATTTAAATAATTATAATTTAAATATATCTATTTCTAGTAAGTTTTTCAACATCTAGTTAATTATAATACTATAATATATTACTAAAATATTTTCATAGCTACAAAATGATAATATAAATAGAACAGTTGTATTAATTTATATATAATAAATCGTTGATTGTTTTGCTTAAAGACTAGGCAGAATTTAAAGACTTTACTTATCTGAGCTTTCTGATTACTTAAGTTCTCGAGCACGCTACAGTCAGCTACAGCTTGGAATTATTATTACATAACTCACTTGAAAAAGAACATTCTAGAAAGGAGTAGAGTTTTCGAGAATAATTCATGATAATATATAATTATAGCCTTCTCCTAACCTCTCTTCTATCTTAGTTATAAAATAAATATAAGAGTAGATGTTATTTATATATGCTTTAGATGCTTCTAAAGGAAGTTAACCTTGCTAATAATAGTAGCTATGTAGAATATTTAATAAAACTCTGATAATAAAAACCTTCTCATTTGTATATCTGATAGCAAGGGTCGAGCCTGTACACGAAAAGCCAAAGGTTTGAGCCTAGAAGTTAGGTAGTAACCAAAGAAGCTTCTAGTTGTTCTATGTAACCCAAGAATCACTAATACTTAATCCTTCACAGTTGCTTTCGCTGCCTGCCTCTTAAGAGGAAATAGGCAGAGAGAGGATCCCAGTTCTATCTACTCTTAAACAGCCAAGATTTGTAATCAAGAAAGAGTTTGTAACATTAAAGGATAAAGTCAAGACATAGCCATCGACTGTGATAGTTTGCTGCAGCGTGCCTGTAACCGTGTCCCAGACCTTGACTGTCCAGTCGTCTGATGCTGACGCCAGCAGCTTCGAGTTGTGCGAGAAGGCTACTAAGTTAACCGAATCGCTGTGCCCTTCCAGCGTCTGCTGTAGTGTGCCTGTAACCGTGTCCCAGACCTTGACTGTCTTGTCGCTTAATGCTGACGCCAGCAGCTTTAAGTTGTATGAGAAGGCTACTGAGTTGACCTAACTACTGTGTCTCTCCAGCGTCTGTAGAACAGTATTCCAGCTTGATTCTACATTTGGCTACTGTGAAATCTAATTCAGCATGTAATTCTGGAATGTATTACAAACAACGCTCTTCTTTGGAGTAAAGACAAGTATAGTAGAGTAGAGCTGGAGAGGTAATAAATCAACTATTGAGAGGCAACTAAGTATAAACTACTTTGTGTTATAAAGAAGCGCAGATACCTTTTCACTACCTCTCAGCTAATAATTGTTAGTTAGTAAATACTTAGATTTAAGAATTATAGATAACTTACATCTAACATACCTATTAAGTTATTAATTATGCTAATGCTCTCTGACACTCTTTCTATAAGACTTAAAGCTTCAAGCCAGTGAAGGAAGTAGTACATAAGAAAGTTATAGACCTAGTTGTTATTACATATAATGCTTCTATATTCTTTTGAATAGTACAGCTAATATTAGCAGGTATATTAGATATCTGGTAGTAGATGTATATCTATTATTTGTTTATCAACATCTGCCTGTAGCTTTTCAGGCGTCTAAAGATCGCAGATATCTTTCTTGAGACAATTACTTTCAAACAGGCGTTAGAGACATCTAGCTGCTAGTATCTTATGAACGTCCTTCTTATTAATCTAGAACAGATGCTTCTTGTACTTCTTAGTATCAAGGAGGAAGTCTTGGAATAATAAGTAGAGTAGCTGTACTAGCGCATCTGAATTCAATGAGATGCTCAAAACTGAGTAGAGGAGGTCTAATCTGTCATTAACTCTTTCTTGAGAGATACTAAGTAGCTAAGCAAGGGAAGTTGTAGAAGGGAGACTAGCGAGAATCACAACTAGGCCAACGACTTCCTTAAAATTTCAGACTACTTTATTCTCCCAGGAATAAGAAAGCCTAGTAAGCAGCTAATCAAGGACTAGGAGGTACGTTGTATCTAACTCTAATTCTTAGCTTTTAGTCTAATATTTCAAGACTTTTGTAAGTTGTTCCTTAGGCCTACTATATCTCCGGCCATTGACAAATCAATAGATAGTTGTAGCAAAAATGAACAAGGGGATAGCTATTTAGACAAGGCTTTGTAATTTTTTTTGTTCTAGCTAATCTGCTAGAAGGTGTTAGTTTTGTGAAACTAAGTTATTATAGTTATCTCAGATTCTTGCTAGCTAATATACAAGGAATACAGATATATTATGTTCAATTATAGGTTCAGGGATCTCATAAAGAGCTAGACCTTTGTAGCTGCTGCTAATTTTCTTGAAGCTAAGGCAAATAGGAAGCTCTAGCCTACTTGTCAAAAAGAATTTAAGCTAAATCAATAAAAGGTATTTCACTTGTAAGAGGAGACAGATTATAATTTAAATATTCTCTTTCTAGTTGCATTTATCAAGGGCATTAACTACTATTATAATTGTTAGGCGTTCTTGAGGATCAAGGTGTAATTTACCTAATAGTTCTAAGACAAGTATGTTAAATTATTACTTTAACGTCTTTATAGGAATAGCTAGGTGAGCCTTGATTGTGTTTCAGACGTGTAGAGCCAAGAAAGACAGTTTCTAGACAAGCTAAAGAGCAATTGTTAGAAAGAGCAAACCTACGTGCCTATAGTCGCCTTTGCCTCTCTTGAAAAAGAAACTAGCGCTAAGCTTGCTCTTGTCGGAGAAAATCTAAGCCACTGTGCAGGAGATTATAGATTTCCTAGTGCCTACTATACTGTTTAGCTAGAATATATATTCGTTGTCAGGATTACTTGCCTATATATGTATTTGTTAAAGGAGTTCTGCTTATGTGCCTTAGTAGCATCTAGCATTGTGTTCTTTAGCGTAGGAGTCAAACCTAGCGTTGTTAGCTAACTTAAGTTTGTTAAGAATGATTTCTTTATAGATAGTAATAACTTTCCCCCTTTAAACAGCCTTGTTAACTTCTGCTGCTAGTTACAATATAGACAATAATATATACACTTAATCGACTTAGAGGCTAAACGATATATTGTCTCTATATCTACATAGGTTCTCTATAATTACATTCACCTCACTAATCTTAAATAGCTATTTCAAAGCATGTTTTCTCTAACGACTTATATATTTTTGTCTAGTTCAAGGCTTTAACTTTGTCTTAAGTCTAACAAGCTATTTCTCACAATTCTTGACCTTATTGTGTAATGTCTGCGACATCTAAAGTTTAGTATAGCTTAGGTCTTTGAAAAGTAATTAAACCTGTTCAAGGGTTTCCTTTAATCTTTAGGCCTCTCCTTGAAGGCATTCCACATCTGCTTAGGTATTCTTAACGTTGGCGTAGTACTTAGAGCACTATAACACAACCTTCACAGACAAGTCAATAACTACAATAACGCTTCCAGCAATTCCAAGTCCCTCTGCTATTGTTAGCACAAGAGAGCAGACGAAAGAGATCTTGTAACAGACATCTTCGTTTGTACAGATGAGGTTCTTGACGAGGCTACACGTTGGGCGTGACTTTTTCTAAGAATAGATTAGATATTACGTGATCAGCGGATGTGGATCAATGTCGGAATTGTATTCCCAGCCTACAGCTATTATAATTCTATAAGTCAATCCAGCAACAGCTGTTTTGTTGAAATATATAAAAGATAGCAGACACTGCTTAGAATGCTTTTATAGAGCAAGTAATTTGTGTAGATGAAAATATATTACTTTATAAGCAAAACAATCAGAATGTGACCTGGACATTAGTAGACACTGCTAAAGTGAATTTAATAGTTGTTGTATCATTTACAATCTCTAAATTAGGACTTTTTTTGAGCCTATATACTTGTTGATCTAATAAAACTAGTTGTGTAGTGATTTAATATCTGTGACAGAGTTGGTTTTCTGCTCAACTACTCGCTGGTTCGCTTGGTCTGGCACGTGATAAGCCTTGACATTAGGACAACTTAAATAGCTACAGTTCTTTCTGATTCTTTTCTCTCTTTAGTTTGTGTTGTTACATATTCCTGGTGAATAGTACCTTCTACAACAGCTCAGTTGATCCACGTGCTTGGGCTTATGTGAGTGGCTTGCCACTCACATACTTAAGCTCACAGGATCCGACCCCTCTTTACCTTTACTCTTCATGTAATAAAAATATAGGAATACAACCACTTATTGCATCACACTTTATGACTACTAAGTCATACTAACACTGATCAGTGAGCGCGCACAGATCAGATACACTTGTTAACTACCTCTGCCCCTTCTTGGATTGTAGTACGTGTTAATACAGTATAGTGGTATCATAACTTGAAGAGTAAAGTCTCTCTCTCGGACTGTGGATTCATACTTTACTACTGCAACAAGTATATATAGAGCGCCTTCTTGGATTAAGTTCTAGAAGTGCTGGAATTACAAAGACTGAACACTTACAACCTGATTACTGTTAGTACCCTTATACCCTTATTCTCACCCTTACTACGCCCTTACAATATTCAGCGAATTTACCCCTCACTTCGACTTCACGAATACCCTCGAACCTTAGAAGAGCTGGAATCTAAGGCTTTCCACACCCCCACACCCTACTCTCAAACCTCTACCCGACCTTGCTTAGTCACAACATAGCTGAACTAATAGAGCCACCAAGAGAGCTTAGTAAGGATGACCTTATGAAGTTTGTTGCTAAGCATATCAACAAATACAACTAGATAGAAGACAACGATGAAGTACTTTAGGCTACTTTTCAAGAAGACTTTAAAGGCTGGGATGAAGATCACTTTACAACAGCTAACAGATCCCAAGTCACTAAGCTACGCAAGACACTTCGTTGTTGAGGTGTATAGATTGAGATAGACAGCAAGAAAGCATATATAGCCACAGCACTTGTTAACACACTCAAGGAGGTTGACCCAGTTGAATGGACAGACGCAGAAATACTAGCTATTATAAAGAATAGAGACATAAATTCAACAAGGTTTAATCGACGACACGAGACGATGTACGACCCCTCCTTTTCATACAGGGATTCTTTTCAACCTGCTCAACCTTAAGGCACTCCTCAAGGCAATTCTCAAAGCACTCCCCAGGCCATTGCTTAAAGCACCTCTCAAAGCTTCCCTCAGATGCCTTAAAACACTCAACAAAACACAAACCCTTCAAACCCTGCCTCTCAGCTAAATCAACGTATAAACTTTCCTACCTTATACCAGTTCCAGCAACCCCAGACAGGTATAAATCCCTCTCTGTCCCAACAAGCTCCAGCTGCTCAGGCAACCAATAGCAGCACTGTACCCCCTGCACCTTCTGTACTACCTACGCCCCCAGTACCCCTTGTACCTCCTGTACAACTGTGGCAGCCACCTCATACCCAATTACAAGCAAAGCTAGGGTATGGACGAGAATTAACGAACATAGCAAAAACCTATACAGACGACATGAGATATAGAGGCACTGGCGATAATTTTGGACTCAAAATCACTATTCTCTCTGATGTTTGCATTAGGTGTGACGTACCTGATGCAGCCTACGCAAAAGCCCTGCCTATTATGCTCAAGGGCTTGGCTTTGGACTTCTACTACGCTACTCTTGCTACTGCTAACCTGCCTTTTCAAGACCTCTGCTGTGCTATTCAGGAACATTTTGAGGACGCAAGCTATAAGCGAGCCACACTTATGGAATGGAACAACCTAAGTCTCAACCTTGTTAAATCCTAGAACCCAGATAAGATAACTACTCAGTCCTTCCAACTCCTAGTAGCTAGGCTTCAAGTACTTCGTCATGGACTTACCCAGGATCTCCAAACCGACTCCTTCTTCTCAAACAAGCTTGTACTCGCTTGTGAGGACGCCCCTGAATGCCAGATTGCATGCTCTGCCCCACTGTTACCTTCTCTGCTGTCAGCTACTATTAGTACTCTCAAAACCTCAATTACTGCTTATGACCACGCTCACAGTACTACTACTGTCAACCTAGTAGTGACCTATATAACAGATCGTAGGTTTCAATCTACACACAGCAACCCACGTACTAGCTAGAGACGTGGTTACTGTGGAAACAACAGTCGAAAGCAATGCTTTGTTTGCAAGAAGCAGGGCTGCTAGTTAACAAACCACTCTAAGCGTAAGCACAACTAAGCCAGGGATTGCTTTAGGGCAAGATATTAGAGTAACCTTAGAGGTGAATTCAATGAGCCTACCTTTGAAAAGTCCTTTAGGCAATATGTCCTAGAGTGTAAAGGAGAAGAACATGATCACAACAAAGCCTTTCAAGCCACTGTACTTGATGACAAAGATCAAGAATTTTCAACTCCTGAGCTTGAAGAGAGTGAGAGCAAGAGTGAAAATTTCCTAACTTCACTTAGTGAAATTACAATAACAAATGCTACAAATATCACAACCAAGCTCTCTGAGACAGCCTGCTTTCATGCTCTTACTGGCTTACAACCTACAACTACTAAAGAAGAAACCAAGGCTCTAATAGCCACTGGAGTTAAACGCTATAACTCTAGCTACTTCTTTGGTATCATGATTAATACAGGAGCAGCCCTGAAATCAACTGTAGGCTATGACCAGTACCTAGCGTACAACTTAATTTAGAACACTCCTATTACTACAGCCTCAAAGGGTAAAATAACTGTCAAGTTTGGAATTAGGGTAGCAGCCTCCTTGGGCTTAATATGTGTTAATTCACCTATTAGTCTAATTAAATTTCATGTACTCCAGACAGATACCCCTTTTCTGCTTTGCTTAGCAGACATGGACAAATTAGGCGTCTACTTCAATAACCTCAAAAACACACTTATTTCCCCACAAGGCAAAGTGTCAGTTGTATGTTGCTTTAGACATCCCTTCCTGCTTTGGGGAGAGTTATTAGGCTCCTTTCTACAGGAGTCCCCAAGCTAGCTTACAGAGACTGAAATTCGCTGACTCCACAGGCGCTTTGGACACTTATCTATTAACTGCCTCCAGCTCCTACTAGAGCGTGCTGGCCACAACGTTAATTCAGATATACTCAAGCACCTAAATGAGTACTGCCACTACTGCCAAAAGCATGGAAAATCCCCTGGCCACTTCCAGTTTACACTCTATAATGATGTTGAATTTAATTATAATATATATGTTGACATCATGTATATTAACAGCTAGCCTCTATTGCATATAGTAGATAAGTATACCTGCTTCCAAGCAGGCAAGTGGCTACGCCAGATCTCAGCTAAGCACACATAGGAAAAGCTCCAAGAGTACTAGGTTAACACCTACCTAGGACCCCTAGATTTAATTACTCATAATGCTGGCAAGAACTTCGTGAGCAAGGAATTCAAGCAATATACAGGTTCCATGGGAATTTATACTAAAGTTGTACCTGTAGAGGCCCACAACTCCATTGGGATAGTTGAGCGCTACTATGGTCCACTTAGGAGAGCATACTTAATTATAACTGAGGAGCTCCCTGACCTTGCTAAAGACACAGCCCTCTAAATGGCTTTTAAGGCAATCAACGATACAGTAGGACCTGACAGCCTTGTGCCCACCCTACTTGTATTTGGCGCTTATCCACGTATAAGTGAACTTGACGCTCCCTCACCCTCTATTAGCCAGCGCTCAGGCACACTCAAGAAGGCCATAGAGGAGCTGCGTAAACTCCAAGCAAAACGCTAAATCAACGATGCCCTTAATCAGCGCAATGGCCCCACCAATAGCCTACTCAAAGACCTGCCCCTCAATTCAGATGTACTTATGTGGCGCGAACCTGGGAAGTAGACTAGCCCCTTTACGCTTGTAGGAATAGAAAATGAGGAGTGTATTATTAAACTCCTAAGCGGACCCACAAAATTCCGCTCCACAGCAGTAAAACCCTACCTTACAGACCCAGACTTCCAGACGCCACCAGCTACCCAGGAACCTGAGGACCATGAAAAACCTGAAGACTATGAGGAATTTCAGCCACCTGCGTTACCTAAAGTCATTCAGCCAAGGCGTGGCCCAGACAGGCCATCAAAGACTCAAAATCAAAGGCAACCACAAGAACAACCCCATAGCCAGCCTCCAAAGCGTGGCCCAGGGAGACTACGAAAGCAACCAAGTACCTTGAATATCGACGTCTATTTCGCTAAAGACACCACTTCCACTGCCTCTGCTTTTAGTCAATTTAAGCACTCTCAGCAACAAGAAGTCAACGGATTAATTGGACGTGAAGTCTTTGAACACATCCTACCATGTGACCTACCAGGAGACGCCAGAATATTTAATTCAAGGTTCGTGGACAGCATCAAAAACAAGGGCACTGTGAGGTGGATGGTAGGCAATAAGTCAATTTGAATCTTTTCAATTCAGTACAGAACTAATCTCTGCTCCTCCTTAGAGGTGCAGGAGAAGTCTCGCTTTATAGAAGCTCCTAAGCCCTAATATTACGTCAACTCTGTTAACTCCGTAAACTCCATCCACTAGAACTGCTCAATTCCTGATTGATTTATAATAGCAGATGAAGACTTCCTTAGATCAGACGAAAGGTCACATGACTAATACAGCCTCTACATATCACAACTATCCCCCCTTCCAAGCATCTTGTCCTCAAGATTAATTTTGCCTGTTTTTCGTAAAAGGTTGTAAAGGCGTAATTCAGTGGGTATTACAGAAGAGCATATAAGTAAACAACATCATTGCTGTTTGCTGTAGTAAACAAAATTGCTCTACAACTATTAGCAGGCGATTTGTTGATTTCGTAAAGGCGTAGACAACATTTGCAACCAAGAGAGTTAATTAGTCCTTTTCTCTTGTGGCAGTTATATTAAGGCACTGTTTAGTGTCCTTGTATATACAATACTAGAGTGTTCTAAACAGTTTTGTTATAAGAGAATAAATTATATGAAAACCTTATACAGATACTTCTAAGGCATCAAAGAGGAGCTAGAGGTTAATGGGAAACTACAGCACACTACATATAAAATGCAGGAAGATCACAGTATCTTTCAGGATATATATAGAGACATGTTCTTTCCTTTTACAAGACCTTCTCTTTTCTATACCCCAAAATTCCTTATTATGTCTTATTCTGTTTACAACACTTCTAAGTGTAAAGCTAATCTTGCTAAGTCCTTTCCTGTTGTTAGTTAGTGTTTGAAATGCTTTAAGCACCTCCTTATTGATCTCTTTGTCTTGTGTACAGTTGCTCTAGGCAAAAAGAATTACAACTAATGTATCAAAGAGTCTAAATTATGTGAGCTAGTAAGCTTCTTTACTTTTAGAATTTCATGAGTAATTATCTAATATTCTAGATTCTACAATCACTTTCAGAGGCATACTAGGCCTGGGAAGACACTGTTAATATCTTCAAGAAATATCTTAAAGATTATCTAAATCAATACTATATTTAAGATAAGAATAATATATCTCCTTGTAGTAATTAGAATTTCAATGAGTAGAAGGATACTTGGAGGCTCTAGAACTCTTCTAACTACATCAAAGAGTTAGATGTAGAGGAAGCCTAGGATAAGGTTCCAGAGGTATATTACTTTTATATAATCAGAGGGTCCTTGCTAATAACAAGAAAGGAGTACAAAGACATCTACACCAAAGGTGTTAGACTTATTGCTAATATCTCTACAGAGATAAGTAGGCAGTTGACTAGTAGTGCTTTAGCTGTAGACAATATAATACTTATTGTAGTTCGTGAATTAACTACAGAAGTTCAAGCCTGTCAAGAGGTCTTTATAGTAGTAGTAAGTTCTTAGAAGTTCTGGAATTCTACGCTAACTAGTTATAGCACAATGTTGTTCCTAATAAGAATAAGCAGATCTTGTTAGAAGTGTTGTAGTTCTTTACAAGAGCTTGACAGTCTTAGAAGTTAGCATTTTTGCTTTTTGAAGATGTAGAGTTATAAGTCAGAGAGAGAGTATATAACTATAGTAAAGCTATATAAATAAACTGTTTTTTTGTGCCTTGTTTTCCTTGTGAACTTTAGTATTTTGATTCTTAGTAAACCTAGTAAACTATATAGGAGAAAAATCCAAGGAAGAGTATCTTAACTAAAGTTATAGACCTTGTGTAGTCTACTAGGTCTTCTCTTCTCCTTTAAAGGGCGCTCTCTTTATTATAAGGCGTTTGAGCTTTTTAATATTTTAGCAGGTAGTTAAGAGGAGGATTAAAGTAAAAGACTATAGTTCTTGTTATATAATTAAAGAAGTTCCTTAGCATTTACAAGGTTAGGATAAGTAGGTAACTAGGTATTGTAATCATCTAGCTAGGATTTTCATTTAATTAAATACTTAAGTTTCTTGCCTTAGCCTTCTTGTCTGTGATTGACAATAGCCTTAACTTCTTATTCTTGTTCCTTATCGTCCTCTGCTAATTCCAGGAGTTCTCTAGAGGCATAGAGGTAAGGTTCCTAACTCTTTTTAGTTATATATTCTTCAAGAAGAGAAATATAAAACATTAGGTGTAACTGTTCATATATGCTAGGTAAGTCTAGCTTGTACACAGACGTGCTAATGTATTCTAGAATCTTAAAAGGTCTAATGAATTTTAGCTTAAGCTTTCCTACTTTGAGTCTAAGATTTTTTGTTAACAGTATAACCTAATCTCCTTTAAAGAAGTGTCTATCTAATTAGTGTTTATTAAAATAAGACTTCTAATTGTTTTATACACAATGCTAGAGATTATAAAGTTTATTCTACTCTTTATAAAGAATCTCTAGTCTTCTGTGAGTAGCTAGTACCTTCTCTTTAATCCTGTCCTCAGGATTCTATAGAAGTTAAGGTTAGTAACTGTAATATACTTTAAAAGATATATCTTACAAGACCTAATGTTTAGAGTTATTATATATAAATTCAGTAAAAGTCAACTTTTTAAACTAGTTAGCTTTTCGCTAGCTGTAATACACTCTAAGGTAATGTTTAAGAGCCTAGTTCTACTGCTCTGTCTAACTATCTGTTTACAGATAGAATGTAGTACTTAACCTTTGCTTACACACTATGTAAAAGCAGAAAGCAGACTAAAAATTACTTGTAAACACAGTTCTACAATCTAAAACAATTCTATTAGAGGTGCTAAAGAGTGAGAAAACATTGTTCTATATTAAACTAGCAAGCTCTAGAGAGTTAACTGTCTTGTGACAAGTAATATACTTCACTATTTTAGAGTACTAGTCTATAACTACAAGGATTATATTAAAATCAGGACCTTCTGCCAGGTTTTTACATAGTAGTAGGCCTGTGACAAAATTCATAGAGATCTTACTCTAGGGTCTTTTTAGCTACAGTAAACTGCTTAATAGACTATATAATATATATCTCTTGGCCTTGACTCTCTAGCAAATATTACATTCTCTATAATAGAGACAGACATTAGTTTCTATGTTTTCCTAATACTAGGATCTTTTTAAAAGCTCTAGAGTCTTGTCAACTCTATAGTGTTCTACTAAAGGGTTGTTATAATAAAGGTTCATGACTTAAGCTTATAAGGCAGGGTTATTAGACACTATAACTCTTAAATGGAACCAGAGAAGGTTCTTATTATATGTCTAAATTAGTTCCTTACTTGTGTCTTGTTTGCTAAGCCTCTTTTTTAGAATGTCTCTACATTCTAAATTGTTCCTCTGAGTTATCTTAACAATATCAAGGAGTAGCTTAGAAAGAGAGGCTAGTGCTGTAGCTCTTTTAGTAGCTGTATATATCTATAAACGTGGAATTAAATGTTTACAACTATCTAATTTAAAAACTCAAGAGACAACTGAGTTCTTGATTCTATTAAGTAATTAGAATATAGATATCCTTATTACTCTAGCTGTAGTAGTAGAACCTTTAAGGTAGTACTCTATATCTTGCTTCTCTTTCGAGGAATCCTCAAGGAGGCCTTTATATACACCTTGAGGTAAAAGCTCTTATACTATAGTAGATATAGCAAACATCAAGGGTTGTGTTTTAAGAGAGGACTTTCCTAGGGCTAGAAAAGAACCTAGAATTGTAGTTACAAAAGCTCTCTTTAGTTTATTCTAAAAGGTTAGAAGCTAAGTTACATTAGCAGGACTATCCTTATAGTCTAGCCTTCTGCTAGGTCTGTCTACAGGGTTTGAGGTGCCTTTATAATATATAATCTGAAAATTATATGTTACAAGATATATTACCTAGCAAGTCTAACAGCTTTCTAAGTACTTTGTTTCTATGAAGTACTAGAGGTTATTATAGTTAGTTATAACCTTGATTGTAAACCTAGTACCTTTAAGATAATGTCTCTAATGCTTAAAGACTATAACAATCACAAGAAGTTCCTTATTATAGGTACTGTAGTTTTGTTTAGCGCTAGTAAGTTTCTGGGACTAAAACGCTACAGGATGCTAATGTTGTTTTGTACTATTAGTAGCATCTGCTTGTTGTGAAATAGTTCTAGTAATAGTAAATTTAGATATATTAGTTTCTATACAAATCTACTTAGAAGGGTTGAAATAGATTAGGACAGGTGTTGTTGTAAATGTAGTTTTTAAAAGTTAAAAACTTTCTTTAGCTGTCTTTGTCTAATTAAAGAGGCTAGTTTTGTAGCTCTGTTCTATACCTTTTAAGAGATCTGTTAGGCCTAAGGTTACAAAAGAGTAATAATAAATAAACTAATAATAAAAATTTACAAACCCAAGAAAAACTTAGACTACATAGAACAAAGTAGGCTAGAGCTATTCCACAATAGTACAGATCTATTTAGGATCTGCTTTCACACTATTTGTTCTAACAATAAAGCTAAGAAACTCAACTTCCTTAACGTCAAACTTATATTTACTAAGTTTATAGAACAAATCACTATTACATAGCCTAGTAAGAACCTAGCAAACGTAATTATAGTAGTCTTCTTTCTTTTATGAGTAAATAAGGATGTTATCTAAATAAACAACAACGAAATCATCTAGGAGGCTACTAAGAGCAGTATTAATATATACTTAAAATGTTGTTGCTAGTACATTTGCCAGACCAAAAGACATTACAAGATACTTAAAATACCTATAACAGGTCCTAAATGCTGTCTTCTATTTATAGCCTTTATGAATTCTAATATAATAATAAGTATCTTTTAGATCTAGTTTTGTGAAGATAACTACTTTACTTAACTAGTCAAGAGACTTATTAATAAGAGGAAGAGAGTAATGATTTTTGATTATAACTTTATTAAGACTATAATAATTAACACAAAGCCACAGGCCTCTATCTTTTTTTAGAACAAAAAGAATAGACGCCCCTGTAGGACTTGTGCTAGGCCTAATCTAGCGTTTTCAGAGAGTGTCTTATAGATACAAGCGCAAAGCTTTAAGTTAGGTCTCTAATAAATTATATAAGGGCCTATAAGGAACAGTACCCTCTGTATTAATAGCATGCTCAACACCTCTAAGGCTAGGAAGTTCTAAAGCTTTATTAGAGTCAAAGATATCTAAAAAGTCTATTCTCTTTTCCTGTAGGTATTTAGGTACTTCTAAGGATTCTTTCTAGACAGTATTAGTATAATATACTAGACTATTTACTAAGGGATTGTCTATATTACTCTGTAAGTATGTAGAGACTTGATACCCCTCGCAAACACATAAAGCCTATTGTCTAAGACAATTACATTCTCCTTTCTTTATAAACAAGACCTGAGCCTAAGTGTCTAGGTTCTTGTTTAACTCCTCTTTAAACTCCTTTAGAGTAAGAATTTCTATGTTATCTAGCCACGCTAGAGCGTAAGCCTATTATTTTCTAGCATAGTCAGCATACTAAGCAATAGTTGATTTATAAAATTCTAAACCAAAAACAAGAGTATAGATTCCTTGGTTCTTATACTTGTAGAAGTAGAGGTTAAAAGACTATGTTTCCCTACAATTGTTAGTAACAAGTACCTGTAGATCATAGGCTTAGAGTACTTTGAATCTACTCCTATAAAATGTAACAAACTCTTAATTATATTTCACTAAAGCTATGAAACCCTTCTTTTAGGCCTAGTTGTTGTTAAGGAAGTTACAATCAGAGCCTGTATCTCTAAGGCTAGTATATGTTGCTAAGACATCTATTTTAGGCTAATTCAGAGTTACTTGTATTAACATATAACTTAATATACCTTCTTCACTTAGGCTATAATCCTCGACATTTAGAACTTAGCTCTCTCTTTTCCTGACTCCTTTAAAGACTTTGTTTTAGAACATTCCTCTTACTAAATAGTGTTAACTATTCTCTAGAGATTTCTTGATTTGTCTAGAGTTTTTACTTTTTCTGAATTCTTTTGTACTTATTTAGAGTACTTCTAATACTTATAGCTTCCTAAAACATGCCTAGATTGGCCACAAGTGTAACAGGTAACGTTAGAGTTAGAGTTATTATACTAGCTATTGTTAGTCCTCAATAGTCCTAAAATACTACTAGAATTACTCTTTCTATTTTTTCGGAAACAGCTTTTTAACTAACAACAATCCTTAGAACTAGATGAACTGTTGTTCTTTAGATAGAGGTCTTTTGAACTAAAAGTGTCTTTTAATCCTTCTGCCTTAGTTTTACTCCTATTTAGATAGGCAGAATGTTCTGCTTTCTGAGTCTTTTTAAGCTATTCCTATATAGAACTTACTTTATTTCCAGAAAGGATTACAAAAAGCATCTGGCAGGTTTTATAATCAGTAAGTACAGCATTAAGTGTTTTAATATAGTTACTCTTAGGTTGTTTCTCCTAGTCTAATTCTAGAACAACTATTCTGTTATAAAGTTCTAGAACTATTTCCTAGTCTACTTGTTCAAGGTTGTAAAGTCCTTTAAAGGCTTCTTGAGAGTGTGTTTAAGGCACTAGAATCATGTTAGCTAGATAAGCCTTAAAACTGTTCTAGTAAATTTTACATACTAGTAGATTCTTCTTTATTGTAGCTTCCTAGGTTTTGTAAGGTTTGTCTCAAAGAGTAGTTATAGTAGTGTTTACCCTAGAGGAGTGTCTGTTATATGTCTAGGGTTAGGACCTAAAAACCGCCTTCTACAATAACACAAATGTTTAATGCTCTTTGAGAGACTTTCTATAATATACTTCTAGTGTTTAGACCTTAAGAAGTTTCTCTTAGTCTAATTTATACTTAAGGACGTTTTAGGGAGGTTTAGGTCAAATAATATCTTCATCTATCTCTAGATCTATTAAGTTCTCAACCTAAGGTATTAGTGTTAATTCGTAGATAGATAACGTTGTTGTAGTAGTAGTAAATCAGAGATTATCTCACATAAGGCTTTTCTCCTGTTCTAACTAAAGGATACATTAATTGATTTAGTTAACCTTCTCTTACTGTCTTCAAAGAGCTTCGACCTCTATACAAAGGAGGTTTTCTCGAGTCTAAGAGGTGTTGAGTTCTACTCTACTTAGGTCTAGTTTAATCACATAGGGGTTATTAATAAGGGTTGCTAAAAGGTCTCTGTGAGAGTCCTGTAATAGTCTACTAATAGAGTTAGAAGAGCTTCCTCTATTGTCAGGTATAACTTGTTCAGGAGTAGTCTAAGCAACGTCTTCGTCGAGTAGTCTTCTAAGTCTTAGAGGTATCTTGCTTATTGTACTACCTCTCTATTAAGTGTAGAGAGATTAGCTTGTAAGGTAGATAGTAGGTAATAAGTTAATTTAAATCTTTTTAATTTAGTATAGAACTAATCTCTACTCCTCCTTAGAGATGTAGGAGAAGTCTCGCTTTATAGAAGCTCCTAAGCCTTAATATTACGTCAACTCTGTTAACTCTATAAACTCTATCTACTAGAACTACTTAATTCCTGATTGATTTATAATAGTAGATAAAGACTTCCTTAGATCAGACGAAAGGTTACATGACTAATACAGCCTCTATATATCACACAGAGATTAGTTCTATACTAAATTAAAAAGATTTAAATTAACTTATTACCTACTATCTACCTTATACTTAGCTATTGCCTCTTTCTCCTAGGAATCTAATAGAGCTTTCTACTTCTTAATAGAAGCCTAGTCTAAAATCAAGAGTATTTAGTTATACTTACAATAGTTATAAGATTTTCCCTGCCTAGTATAAGTAGAACAACAAGAATATTAGTTACTCTGTATTATAATACATTAACAGAGCTTGCTAGCTAAGTCAAGAGGTTTTTTATATTAAGTATAAGAAGCTATTTTGTTACTATGTCATTTAATATAGAAACTAAGAGATTAACATTTAGTATATTTCTTATTATTAGAAGGTAGTATAATAAAAACAAGAGAAGGCTACTAGCCTTCTAACAATATTTCTTAGGTTATACTTAAGCGTAGAGACACGCTAGGCTAAGAAGAGGATAGTGTTACAAATCACGTGCCAGTATATAATAAGTAAGTCTAGATAGTACTTTAACAGAACAAGATACTATTAAGTAGATATAGGTTATAGAGATTAGCTAGAGTAGCTAGCTGATCTAAGGATTTCCTTTAGTATAAAGTCACGTAACATATTAGGTCGCCTAGAGTAACAAGCTACCTAAGCGACTAGGTTAACTAGAGCGACAGGCGCTTCTGTCTACCTACGAGAATAAAGGTTCTATATATGCCTAGCACGTCTGCTATTAGATAGAAGCTTTATACTTAACTTACTTTAGTTTTCAATACATCTAGTTTTGTCTTCTTAAGTTTAAGTAACGAGTTTACCTTTAAGTAAACACCTAGCACACCTGAACCTCTTACTATATCTTAACCTTCGAGACTTAGTTACCTTTGTTACCTTCGATACAAGAGTAGGTTTTGTTATATATTCTTCTTTATCTCGCAAATATATATACAAGGCAAGCCTATTGCTCGAGTAAAAGCACCTGTATAGAGTAGTAGTAGCCGGGAAACAGTCTCTAGGTGTCGCTGTATAAGTTATAGTACGTACTAAGTAACTACCTTAAAACAGCCTTAATATAGCTTCTTGTCTATATTAAGTAGTACGCAGCCCTGTAATATACTTGTTCGAGTTAATACAGCTGTAATTTAGTTAATTACAGCTGCTTTAATAAGTAGCTATATCGAATAGAGGTTACTCTTAGTTTTTTTGCTCTCTAGGTAGCGCTTAATATATATATAAGCACCTTTAGCACGAGAGGTTACTTATATACCGAAGTATAAGTATTGATTTGTCTAAGCCTTAACTAGACGCTTCTTTTGATCTAGTTTTAGCTACTTGTTTTGTAAGTATACTATATACTGTTAAGTTTTAGAGTTTAAGTATTAAGTCTAAAACTCAAGCTAGTACTTATTAAATTACTTAATTGTTTGTACTTGAATAACTATATACCAGGCAGCCTTAAAAGTCTTCTAATTCTCTTTCTTAACTACATTTTTACATTTAGCAAGTATATATTAGTTTATATACTAAATATAGAGTAGTGTAGAGGTGTGTGGAAACACCTCTTCTAATATATTCTTTTAAGCCTAGTTACTGTCTATAACTATAGCTCTAGAGTTGATTCCAAGCTGTTGAAAACACTAGAATACTTATATAAAGTCTTGTTGTATTTTACCTAGAAGAAAGTAAAATCTAATTAAGAATGTTAATCTAGAGCTTGTAACACCTATAAATTCTTAGCTATATAAGTGTGTAAATAAGTCAAAAGCTTTACTTACTAATTATATATAAGAGTAGTATATCGAACTTATTTGTCTTATATATATTATCAACTAATAAAACATTCTAATTAGTCTATGTAAACTAAATTAACTATAGATATATAATAAAGAGGTGTTATATCTAGTTCTCTAATATAACATTGATTTAGAAGTATATTTTATTATCTGTAAGGTACTAAATAAGAGTGTCGTTTGCAGAGAGTCTATATCTTTGCTCTCTTTTAAAAGAGGCGTTTAGGTTATTTATGTTATATAGCTAAAGTATAGTTGTAGTTGTCTAATAAAGGTAAGTTATTACTTAGCTAGGTTTAACACCTATATAATATTAGATTAAGCTATTAGAAGAAAATAAAAGTACATGCCTGTATTATGTAAAGATCTAGCCTGGTTTATCTCTGTCTACGCTAGCTTACAATATACTAGATAAGAGCTAGCAGACTAGCTTAGAGAGTAGTTGTATATACTATATTCTGTACCAGGCCTATAACACAGCTTCTATTTTGTGTCTACACACTATACAGCAATTACTAAGAACTGATAGCCTGTCTTTTAGGTAGTTGTTTACTGTTTACGTGTCTGTAAATGTTTCTGTGAGTAGCTTTCTAGTAGTAGAGGTCTATAGCGGTTACAATTGTAGAATACTTTTAATCTAAGGCTATTGTTAATCTTTTTAGACTGTCTAATACAGAAAGCATAGTAGTGCTCTTCAGCCCAGGCTTGAATTGACGTGTAGAGCTCTTCTTTAGAGCTATAGCTAGCCTCTGGAGGCAGTACCATGGAGGTAGAAGAAGGGGTAGGTGATTGCGGCGCTGGCAGAGAGGCTGTGGCGACGGAGAGAGTGACAGAGAGAGTAACGGAGAGACTGGAATAGAGAGTCGAGTATCCATAATTACTATTTAGTTCTGTCTGTACACACACTGATTGTAGTCCAAAGTGCAGTGCAGGTGGATGCAAATGTGACGCGCGCGCATTTTGGTGGGGTGTGAAAACTACGCTTAGTCATCCAATAGCTCACACCATGGTGTGGGTGTATTGGAACCCCAAATACTGCACATGATTGTATGAGAATAAATGGACATCATGGGCAAATCAAACATTCACTAAATTGCAAGTCACATCATGCACATGGGATGTCATCAAAATTTGGTTGGTACACAATTCATTTGTTTCACTATGTCCGGGCTTCCACTCATTAACTTTCCCATTCCCAAATGCCAATAAACTCATCGTAAACCATTAATGCAACTCCATTTTCCACAAAGAAGTGAAAGTCAAATCATGATCCCCGAAAAGGACTCCAATCAAATCCAATTCTCAAAAACAGAAAAATCCTAATCCATCCCAAATCCTACACTGGAAGCCAGGGCCAAGTCCACCATTTACTCAATGGCAATCTTGCGTCCAGATGGCTTCTTAGCCTTGGGAACAATGACCGTGAGAATACCATCCTTCATGCTTGCCTTAACACCATCCTGATCAACATGTCCGGGAAAACCAAAAGAGCGGCTGAATTCTCCAACACTGCGTTCAGAAACCCAATACTTGCTCTTCTCCTCAGGCTTCTCAGTCTTCTTGGTTACCTCACCAGGAGCAGGCGTGGAACTACCTTCGGGGGCATCTTCAACGGTGGGTTGATGCTTCTCGTGTTCGATGGACTTTTGATCGGCTGGTCCCTCGATGAAACCGGTTGGTGGAGTGCCGCGTTCGTAGTGACGTTCGGTGCGACCGTGGACAGTGAGGGTTTGGGCGTCGGTGAATTCGATGTTGATGTCCTTCTGGGCGACGCCTGGGAGTTCACCATGGAGTTCGTAGTTTGTCTCGTTCTCCTTGAGGTCGAATTTGGGTTGGAATGTGGTGAGGGAGCGGCCACCAGTTCCACCTCCAGTGTAATGATTGTCAAATTGATCAAGGAGACGGAAGAGAGGGGTGAAGGAGGGCTCGGAGGTGTAGTAGGAGCGTGGGAAGAGAGACATTTTGGGTGTGGTGTGGATAAGTCTTTTAACTGGTTGTGATGTTGTTCTGAGTGGAAGTCTTCGTGAGAGTGCTCGGTACTTGTTCATTGAAGTTGTTGATGATGAGGAAGGAAGAGGGAGTTTCATAGATTGAGGGCGGTCTTTTATAGACCAAAGTATGGATTCTGGAAATTTCTGGCACTTTCCAATGAGATGTAAACAGATGCTTCTCGTATGATCTTTGCGGGGTTGCGGGGGTTGACGTAACTCACAAAGAGGCTGTTGGTCACATGACCAGAAATTTCTAGCAATTTCTACAAACAACGAGATGCTTCTAACCAATAGAAAACCATAAAGAAACCGCACATTGGTTTGTAAACAGGTCTCCTGGGTAACAACTGTGGTAATCGTAAATATTACATCATTTAGGTTGATATGCAGTGATAAAACTGCATATGCAATGCTGTCAAAATCTCGCTTAGCACTGAGTGAGGCCACTTGGAGTCGTTACCTGAGAGGCTGAAAACCCTGAAAGGCTCCATTTACTGCATTCCGTAAATAAAAATTTGTAATTGGGGCTAGCGGATCAGGCCATCGTTGATTCTCATGGGTGACCCGGCAGCCTATTGTTCCATCTAAGTGCAAACGAATTTTGCTCTCTTATTGCCAGTCTCATCCACCCCAACATCAAAATGGCCAAAACATTCTTATAAAACTGCAACCCCTATTTCGGCTTTACCAATCGCAGAAATATAAGGTTCTTTCTCCCACATAGTAAATCATGACCTGGGATCACGCCAGAAAGTCTGGTTACCAATATTGAGGCCAAATTCAGGCCGCATCTCGTTGCAGTCAATGTAGAGTTTTCGCCAAATCCCAGCGTGGCTGCAGCGGGTTGGAAAGTACATCCATGGATTCTCCAAGGTGACTTGGGACACTCAAGGAAAGGGCGTTTGTCTTCAAGCAAGAAAGGATGATTTGGTCGGGGCATCAACCTGGAATGATCTGAAAGTCCCGTCGCATTACCCGTGGATCCAAGACCATTAGTGACATTTTCACTTTCTGAGCGAGCTAACCTTTATTTCCATGGCGTTGGTTGGGAGTTGTGGCAATGTAACGACAAGTGTGCTTGCCCAATTTGAAGAATGAGAAACCGGAGCAAAATCTCCGAACGCAAGAAACCCTCCGGTGCCTGAAGCTTTGGTGGGTAGCTACTTTTGATGGCTTGGCAGGATGAGCAGAAGTCAGACACGGGTATGCAAAACCCATACTGTAAGTGCAATGTTGACCATCCCCGGCGTTCGTGGTGTACAACACCGAACTCTTGATTGGGTACGGTGATTCCAGCAATGGTGATGGTTTCAAAGCCAATAAATGCCGCTCGCGATTCCAGCCCCGTAGAAAACACCAAAATTTTGATCGGGAATCCGGTTGAAAGCTGAAGAGTTATTGTAAGCGTTTTTGCCATAGTTGCAGTCAGATTGTGGTATAACGAGATTGCTTGCGCGTTCGATACATTGATAACCCGTTTCAACAACCCACAAGTCAGAGCTTCCGAGGTCGACTAGCACAAGGACATATTGGCACCCAATGTTATCTCCACATCAACGACCTGCCCAAACTTAGTTTCTATCAAGGTAGAGGTGCTCTTGGGTGAGGCATACAGAGAAGTGGAAGCTTGCCGATGTCGTAGCGGAAATAAATTAGAAGGACGTGCTGAAATTGTTGCTACCCCAACCGAAAGAACTGCAAAGAGAGATGAAAGCATTGTGGTACTTGATGGAATATACGGACAGAAAGAAATCCGATGGAGTATAATGGAGACTTTATACCATCATGTTTTGAGAGGTAATTTATCCTAAGATCTCCTTCGCATCATGTGCATGGGAGATTCTGGATATGACCTTGTCACTGCCTGGAGGCTGCCCTCGTCACGGCAAAGCCTCAAGTCCTATCCCACCATCCCACTTGGGAATTTCTATGTGTTAGTTCTCTCGTTTAGATGGCCTGTGTCGTGGTGTTGACTGCTAAAGAGAGAAGGTTTCCCCGTTCCAATGAAAATCCAGGGTAGCTCTAGTAATTTGGAGTGGTTTCAAACACAGTCACATGATGCTTCTGTCCGGGTTTCGGAGCCTCGGAGCGACTCAAGCTCTTGAAGCATTACTCTAGAAGAATTATCAATATCTTCGCGATGCCTCAATCCCCACCGGAGCCCGAAGACATTATCTTGTAAGTTGTCCCTCCATTCCTTCTTCCCTGAAGTCGTTCGGGCAACACCTCCTCAGTCTCTCAACCCATCTTGCGCCACCATGGTTTTAGTGGAATTGTTGTCAATTTCACTGACACGTTTTTAGATACCTTCAGTCTTCCTTCCGATGATGCTATCCCTCAACACCCTATTCAAACGATCCCTACCACATGCGAACGAGCCGGCAGACAAGATGTGGGGAAATATGCGAAAACATTCGGGAAATGGCTATTGGAGGGCGGAAATATTGTCTCATGAATTCTACTATCACGTAGACTCTGTCTCTGGCTTGTTGTTGCTGTGGTCGCGAGGATAATGTTTCACTTGAGGGGAGAAGGCCCTGGGCGTTTGCTCAGCACACTCGCGGATGTGTTGCAAGTGCATCCTTTCATTAAGTTTGGATATTGGCTCGAGGTTGGCTCTCCTTTGGATGCAAGATCGTTGGAGATTTGCTCCCAGACAAGTGTCGGGGTATACAACATTACTGACCGCTGGGTTCCAAACTGGTCGAAAAAGCTACTCGGAACTGTACATGCTTTCACTATCGCCGAGTTCATCTCGTCAAACCTCTAGATCTCCTTCCATCTCTTGGGTCGTAAGATCGTGTAGCGTGTCAATTCTCCCTATGCCATCCTAAGTAGCTCCTCTACAACCCGACCCCCTCTTCTTCAACTCAATTGCGTACCGTTAGATTGTTAATAAATTTGACTTTATATTCTCTTTCAATTGTCTATTATCTCTCTCGTTTATGCACTAGAGAAACCTTGGTTGCCTGGATTAGGATAACGCAAAAACTATGTATTCCTTCGCCCATAGGTGCGATACGAGAACATGCGAGTTGCGACCAGTTTAATGCAGTAGTCTTCCTATTTATCGCTTCCCCTCTTCAACCCTTCCCCTCCCCGTGGCGTGTGGTACTGTGGTACCTGTCGCTCAAAGATTAGATATGCTCTCAGAGGCAGCCAAGCCGGATGCACGACTGAGATAGGTATGTGACAAGCCACCAACCTGGTTCGCATCACCAAAATAAGCTTAAGTCTCCCAGAACCACAAAGACGACATCATATTCAGCGTTTAGTTAATTAAAAATGAATTTATCCAGATCCCATATATAATAGAGCCTCAAGTGTGTGTTCGGTCTTATAACAAGCTCTTCATGATGCGTCTCTTTTCTATCCTCCTTGGTTTGTCCGTTGCTGGCAGTAGTTTTGGGCTTGAGGGTCCTCACCTGTGGCGGCGAGATAATATTTCAACGGCTCCTACTGAGGTCGATAGAAAAACAGCGGTCGAGCCAAAAAGATTCATTGTTGAATTTACTCAGGTTAATTCTCAGTTCCTACTCATATCCAAATATACGCTTAATATAAACAGGGCACCGATGCGCATGCCGTCGCCGGAGAAATTGCCGCCAAAGCTGGCACGAAAGTTCTCAAGGTGTTCGACAGCGATGTTTTCAAAGGTTGTGCAGTAGAAGCAGAGTCCGAAAATATTGACTCTTTATCCGCCAGAGAAGCTGTTTCGCAAGCATGGATATCCAAGAAAATCATGCTGGATCCTGCTGTTCCTTCGCGGGCTTTCAGTGAGGATGCGGCCGGAACCAACTATTCTATCCACCACATGACAGGGGTTGACAAACTCCACGCTGCTGGCATTTTGGGTAAGGGCGTTGTCGTGGCAGTCGTTGATACTGGAGTCGATTATACCCATCGTGCGGTTTGTCTTCCCACTCAACTTTTATTATTGAAGGTAGACTGACATTCATAGCTTGGCGGAGCATTTGGCCCTGGTTTTAAAGTAGCGGGGGGATATGATCTTGTTGGTGACGGAAGTAAGTTGCTGCCACCCTTTTTAATAAATACCATTCTAACCATTATTGCTCTCAGCTTGGCCGGAAAATGAGGAACAGAAACAACCCGATGCAGATCCTCTTGATTCTCAGGGTCATGGCACCCATTTTTCTGGTATCATTGCTGGCAAAACTGACATGTAAGTGATGGGGAGCTACTTACAACTCTCCCCATGTGCTAATTTTGTCCACAGGTTTACTGGAGTAGCTCCTGAGGCGACTTTGTTGTCATACAAAGTCTTCACCCAGGCTGCTTCAACAGACGAAGAAACCCTTATCGATGCATTCCTCATGGCGTATGATGCCGGTGTACGTAAAACAATGCCACTTAGATGGGCATTTTTTTCGCTGACTTCAAACTATAGGCCGACGTCATTACTTCTTCCATTGGTGGACTCAATGGATGGACTGATAATGCTTGGGCTGTCGTAGCCTCAAGGCTCGTAGATCAAGGAGTTGTAGTCACAATCTCAGCTGCAAATGATGGACAAGCCGGTTCCTATGCAGCCAGCAGCGGTTCTTCTGGTGAACATGTTCTCGCAATTGCCTCTGTCGATGCTGATGTCGTTATGGCACCTTCTTTCATCGCCACCTTCAAATTAGACCAGTACTCCAACGAAAGCTACGTCGCCTATCGAACCTCTAGCGAGTGGTATCCATCCGAAGTCAAGGGATGGCCAATTAACCCTCTTACATTCGACACGACAATTTTGGACGATGCATGCTCTCCCCTTCCTGCTGGCACACCTGACCTTTCGAATACGGTTGTGCTAGTACGCCGAGGAGGATGTAATTTCGCCCAAAAACAAACAAACGTGGCCGCTTTCAACGCCTCACATGTGTTGGTCTACAACAACGAGAGTCCCTTCGTCATTCCCGGATCAACTATTGACGTTCCTCTAATTGCTTCGATTACTGCTGAAGCCGGCGCGGCTATCATTGGAACGATCAAAGCGGGTGGTAATGTCACAGCGGATTTCTCGGTCGACCCAATTCAAAGAATTATCGGTGTTCCAAACGAACTCAGTGGTGGAGCAGCTAGCTATTTCACCACGATTGGTCCTACGAATGAGTTATTCATTAAGCCTGATGTTGCAGCACCGGGCGGACAAATATTCTCAACTTATGCAGGGGGTGGCTGGGCCAAATTAAGTGGTACATCGATGGCCTGCCCCTATGTTGCTGGTGTTGCTGCTCTATACATCAGCAAGCACGGTGGTCGAAAAACTCATGGTGCTGGATTTGCGAAAGATCTGGCCTTGCGTATCATTTCCTCCGGGGAAGCTATTGCTTGGGATGATGGGAACGAGCAAGGCACCGACTATGGTTTCTTGGCATCTGTCGCTCAAGTCGGAACAGGTCTCGTCAATGCCGTAAAGGTTCTCGAATACGACACCAGTCTGTCATTCTCGAAATTCGCATTAAATGACACCCATCCCTTCAGTCGTTACCATCAAGTCGATATATCCAATAAAGGCACCAAGCCTGTCACCTACACATTCGAGGCCCAAGAATCCGGGGGTATGGAAACATACGTGACCGATCCAGAGATTTGGGGTGCACCACGAGTTGGCTGGCTCGAGGACGTTATTTTCACTCCTTCCAAGATGTCCCCAAGTATCTCGTTCTCTGGTGGCACTTTCACCGTCAACCCAGGTGAAACCAATACCGCCCAGTTCAACTTCATGTATCCTCGAGGGTTGGACGCCACCAAGTTGCCGGTGTATAGTGGAAAGGTACTCATTAAGGGTAGCAACAACGAGACTTTGGGCATACCATATCTCGGTCTTGGTGCTGACCTGTCTAAGGATATTGGCATCATGTTCCAATACCCAATTGGATTCCCAAGAATCTTTTCTACGCCGAAACAAACTCCTATAACTACCAAGAGCAATTTTACTTTCGACTTGGGCGCCATTCAAGACTTCCCTAACTTATACACTCGCATGAACTATGCGACGAGAGAATTGAGATGGGATATCTTTGATGAAAACTGGGTTGAGCGAGATTGGAAATATCCCCCTGTGATCGGTCAAGCCGGATACATTGGATCAGCAACCAGCTGGGCTCAGGCGTCCGGTTCAGTGGTCTTTGATCCTAGCAAGGACGATGTGAATGATCTTCTCAGTCTACCTTTGAATAATGTTCCACGGGATATCATTGGGCAATACGGTACTGAGTTGTGGTGGCTTGGTCGACTGGCGAATGGAACTCAGATTGCACCTGGGAAGTATAAGATGCGGTTTGCGGCTTTGTTTCCGTTTGGGGAACCGACTCACTCGGATAATTGGGATGTTTTCCAGACCCCTAAGATTGAGGTTTTGCCATTGAAGACATGATTTATGGAACTTAATTATAATTTTTAATTATTAGAAATGGATGAAGCTTCTCCATAAACATTCCAAACAGCCCTAGTTCCAGAGACTTAAGAAAATCATGGCAAGACCGAAGAGAGTACCCGTGCCTGTAGTTGAAGGTTGCACCACGTAAAACATTCTCCACAGTCCCGCTGGAGCACAACCTAACCGAGAGTTCCCGAGAGAAAGGGGGGGTATAACCAAACAGAACTTTCACCAATATATACAAATCCAAAAGCCTATAATGTATTAGAGGAGGTTGCTGACTCGCAGACGCCCTTGAAAGAACAGCGGAATGTGGGGTCTCGGGGGCTTACTTCCTATTAGCCCGCAACTAACCGGCCAAAGACAAACCCCCCCAAAATGGGGGGCTTGCCCGCGTTTTCACCCCGCCATTTCATTCCTAACAGTACAACTACTTACCCGATCACAAACCAAAAGAAATACATCATGTCAACAGTTCCTGTGGGTGTTTATATCTGGAAGCGTCTCGCTTCTCTTGGGATTGAACATGTTTTTGGTGTTCCCGGGGATTTCAACCGTAAGTAAACTCTTTCCTTCATTCCCGGCATTGGATTCCGTTTGTAAGATCTCACTGACTGACATATATGAAAGTCTACCTTTTGGATCAGATCTATGAGGTTCCGGAACTCACTTGGCTAGGTACCTGTAATGAGTTGAATGGAGCTTATGCTGCTGATGGATATGCGAGGATCAGAGGGAAACCAGCTGCGTTATTGACGACATATGGAGTTGGAGAGTTATCGGCAATGAATGGTGTTGCTGGAGCTCGTGCTGAACATGCAGGGATGATTCATTTGGTGGGAATGACTGCAAGACCAAGTAAGTTCTTCTTCCTGGTAAATCTTTAGACTTGTTAATGGTGTTGGGCAGTTCAAAAGGCGAAAGCTCTTATCCATCATACTATGTATCCAGAAATGGATCACGGGATTTATGTTGGCATGTCTGAGCCTATCCGGAAAACTCACACCTTCTTGATGGATGATACTATCATGGCTTCGGAAATCGATCGTGTGATTATTGAGGGTGTTAAGAGCAAGTTGCCGGTTTTTATTTATATCCCTACGGATGTTGTTTTTGTGCAGCTTGATGCTTCAAGACTCAAGACGCCACTTAATACCACTATCACAAATGAGAGTGAGGAAGTAGAAAAGGAGATTGTAAAATCAGTTGTGGATTTGATTAAGAGTGCCGAGAACCCGGTTGTTGTGGCCGATGTGCTTGCTATCAGACATGGTGGCAGGGGTTTAACGAGAGATTTGGTTGAGTTAACGCAGTTTCAGAGTTTTTCGACTCCACTTTCAAAGGGAGTTATTGATGAGACTCATCCGACATATGGAGGTGTATTCAATGGCATCGGTGAGACCCACCATCCACTTCATCTAAACTCCTCCCCCTTGCTAATTCCGAGAAGCTTCATTCGATGGAATTGCGGATGCAATCCATAGCTCTGATCTTGTCCTAAATATCGGTCCTCTTCTCTCAGACTCCAATACTGGAGGTTTTACTCGTGACATCAAAGATGCAAATCTTGTGTCTCTAGGACATGATTTTGTCCAAGTTCGTGAAAAGAAGTATGAAGGTGTTCACTTTTTGCCTGTTCTGCGACAGCTTGTGGGGGAGTTGAGAAAGGAGCCTTCCAAATACAACCTCCCAAGACCCTCGAAATCCAAGAAGCTTGAGGTATGTGCTTGGGCGTGTTCAAAATGAAGCAGAGCAAAACAACTCACAAATGCATAGGCGCCACTCTTGAACAGCTCAACGGCCGGTCCCATTGAGCAATCATACACCTGGCAACGACTTGGACGTTTCCTAAAGCCAAACGATATCGTCCTAGCAGAATCCGGCACAGCTCAATTTGGTATGCCGGACGCCACCTTCCCCCAAAATACCCAATATATCACACAAATATTCTGGAGTTCAATCGGATTCACAGTCGGTGCTTGTCTTGGTGCCCTTGTTGCAGCGAGAGAAATGAAAAATCCGGGCCGTGTGGTTTTGATTGTGGGAGAAGGCTCCCTTCAGATGACAGTCCAAGAGATTGGATCCTACATCCGATTTGGCTTCACGCCCATTATTTTCGTCATCAACAATAACGGGTACTCGATTGAAAGAGCTATCAATGGCCCGAAACAGGATTACAATAACGTGAGTATGTTATGGGACCATCAAAAGATGCTCGAGTTTTTCGGAGCGAGAACAGAGACCGGAATCAAAAGTTCGAGCTACAAGTGTTCCACGGTTGAGGAGTTGGAGAAGGTCCTTGGAAACGAGGACTTTGCTGCCGGGAAGTCTATCCAGGTAAGTCTGAGGACAAAACGATTTGGAGTTGGAGCCGAAGGTCGGTCGACTAACTTCTGTCAGTTGTGTGAAATTGTTATGGATCAATTCGACTATCCTTGGAGATTGACTAGACAGCTTGAAATTGCCAGAGCAAAGATGGCTGCTGCAGCTGGGGCTGCAAAGTAAATACGCCTCTGGGAGTTCCCTGACAGGAATGTCACAGTTATGCAGAATTGACAACTTTGGAAGAAAGCAAAGATGAGATTTTCTTTTGAAAACAGATTGTTCTCAAACGCATGAAATTGTAGCTTAAAATTACCGCCACATCAATTATCAAAATAAATGCGCTCAGAAGTTAGGGCACTGAGGAATTCAGATGATACTCAGCCACTTGTCTCGTAACAGGAATGTAGCACACCTGTGAAAAGATGAATGTCGTTTGCATATCAGATTTATTTTGAAGTCAGATGTGAAGTCATGATGCCAGGACTGGTCCTGGAGAATACCCAAGGCGGAATTGGAATCATACCAGTAGTTGCGCCTGTTCCCGCGCGGAGACTGGCATCCCCAGGTCAATGCATGATTTTGTATCTGAGTATACGATAAGGCAAACCGGGAAGCTCCACTTCCATGTTATGCTACAGCATGAGAAGTAGGCTGTACAACGACTGCTAAATCGGATCTCTTACTTTCTCCTTCTTGAAGAAGTGGCATAATTACGCCTATTGATGATAATCCTATGTGTGCATTTGGAGTCGCTTTCTCGATAATAGAATCGCTGAACAAATGTAACCTGAAGTTAACTTCAGTTCTGGAATTGCAGTGTCTCTCTTCCTTTCCCTTAGCGACTTGACACCTTGAGCACAAAACAATATTTCTTCTTCTGACCAATAACGGTTCATTCCTTCTTTCTAAAACAGCTAGGGTTCCATTAGTGTCGTGTAGCTATTATTTCGAACTGCGGGAGGAATCGAGAACAATCTTTTACACTAAAACGTCAATACCAACTTACAAACACGTCTGTTGAGAGCACAATCACAACTACTTGTTTGGGCACTACCAAACGATACCCCGTGAGCAAATTTGAGTCAAGTGAAGGCGAATTGACCAGGAGTTCTCGCAGATCCCGAGGACCCGTGCTATAGATTCGTAAAAACAAGAAAAATTGACAGTGCGGCTCTCCGGTCCCGAAAGTTAACTGCACCCAAGCACCCATAGACTGCATGTATAAACGAAAGCTACTCAACCCCATGGCGGAGGAAAAAAACCCGTTATCAATCAAGCCAAGGAAAAGGTGACAAGCCAAGCTGGAGAATATAATGTTCGGTTCCTGAGATTTCAAGGGTGTTTCTGGGAGTAAGAAAATCCTCCCATGAATGGGACAACGTACGACCACGGAAAATTTCCAATTCGCCACAACCAATGGAAAAATGGAAGGCAACTTGTTTACGGGGGGATCTCCAGGTTACGTCCACTTCCCCTTCCCCAATAACCCGTCAAGTCGGGTTTCTTGGGTCCCAGAGCGATAGATCCTACTTCTGATACTCGCCATAGACAAGACTCGGAGCACCTGTGGTGCGACGGAACCAATCGTAACAAAACTCCCTCAGGGAGAACTCCTGGATGTCAGATGTATCATAACCTGAAAAACAACTCCAGACCGTAGAGATGTCCATGCACCGAGGCTGATACAAATTAATCGTTCCAAGCTAGAACAAGCACGCACCCCAAATTTTCAAAATGTCCGTTCGCCACCGAACGAACTACCTTCGTATTTAAGCATCCAAAAAGAAATCTCCTTTTTTCCTAGGGGCTCGGCGAAGGCTTGGCTCGCTAATTCTTTGCATTGATGAGTTATGGGATGAAATTGTCTGGACCTTCAACCGGATCTGACAATGGTGATGCTGAGCTCCCACAGACTTGAAATTTTTGGAGGTTTACACGAGGTTTTGAATATCATGCCTCTGTTGTTTGATTCAGGCGGACCGAGAGGCCTTCACTGAAAGAATGTGAAATTCGTTTGAAGGGAAGGGGGAAAAATCACTCAGTTTCGAATTCTGAACAGTTCTGAAGGGAGATATCACCTCACACGAAGGCCTTTCTTTCATATAAAGGATCTCGCTGCTCCAAATTTAGGATGAGCCATACTTGGGACTGGGTCCATTTCATCGGTCCAAACTTCTTTCTTTAATACAACTTTTTTTTAATTCATACATCAGCTGGTCTGTATTTTAATTCATTCACTTTTTAATATTTTTAAATATGCGGTTCTCAACCGCATCCCTACTTATCGCCTACGTGGCTGCACTTGCCGCTGCTGCTCCAACTTCGGAGAGCGCTTCGGGCTTGAATCTGAGATCGGTGGAGGTTGGAGAGAATGCCGCGAGGGCTGTGGTAGATGTCGAGTTGCAAGAGCGACAGGCAAAGTAAGTCTTCGCAAAACAACAATAGCAACCGGAATTCGAACTAACAATCTCTCCAGGAAGGCGAAGAAAGCAAAGAAGAAGGCGGCTGCCAGAGATCTCGACGTCGTCGAAGTTCAAGAGACTGTTGCTCGTGACCTCGAAGTCGAAACCTTAGAACGACGACAAAAGAAGAAGAAGAAGAAGGCAAAGAAAGCGAAGCGTGATTTGACTGAGGTCGAGGCTGAAGTCGAAGCTCGTGACATCGAAGCCGAACCCCTTAAACGACGACAGAAGAAGAAGAAGGCAAAGAAGGCAAAGAAAGCGAAGCGTGATTTAGATATCGAGGAGCGCGATGAGGTTGAAGCACGAAGCATCCAGGTCGAGGACAACGAAACTCTCGAACGACGACAAAAGAAGAAGAAGAAGGCCAAGAAGGCAAAGAAGGCAAAGCGTGACCTGGCTTCTGAGATAGAGGAGCGCGACGAGGTTGAGACCCGCGACCTCGAAGCCGAAACCCTTGAACGACGACAGAAGAAGAAGAAGGCGAAGAAAGCGAAGAAGGCAAAGCGCGACCTGGCTTCCGAGATAAAGGCTCGTGACGAAGTTGAGACCCGCGACCTTGAAGCCGAAACCCTTGAACGACGCCAAAAGAAGAAGAAGGCAAAGAAGGCCAAGAAGGCAGCTGCTTAGACGTTCGTAATTTAGTTTAGAAGGATTTTGATAGGTGTTCGGGATTGGATAATTAGCGAATATGTACAGGAATTGGTTTCACTCTTTTGACAAATAGGAATGAATATGGAAAGCTGTGATGCACTTGAAACCAAACGTTGCCTTCTTCCACACTCGCTCCATCCATTCTTGACAAAAAAAAAGTACGAATCCATGAGCCACGTGCTGACGAGTCAGGATTTAGAAAGGATTCCTAACCAAAAATCCTTTTTATTAAATGCCACAATCCAATTTTGCGAGGGAGGCATTGCTCGTACAAATCTACCCCAATGAAAAGAACTTCTAGAAGTACTCAAAATAAATAACCTTAAAACGTGACTTTGGGAAACATCGTGGCTGCACCTCAGCCACGGTTTAACAACACCAATAAAAAGTAGCCCATTGAAAATAAAGTGCATGTAAAATAGAAATAGAGTTTTGGTGGCAATTATTCAATACCGTGGCAACAAGCTCAACAACAAAGCAGTGCCTCTCTCGTGTTTCCCTCTGAGTGGTTGCACTTGCAAACCCTGGAGTCGCGCGAATTAGTACTAGAATAAAGCGATGAGCAACGAGTACATGCGCATGCAGCCACACAGTTAGGCACAGCATACGGAGATCCGAATTGAAGATTTTCTCCAATTCTCAGATGCTGTTGTGATTTTGTAGTTGTCGGGCCAATTCTGGAAGTTCGGCGATTGAATCTGACAAAATACAGTCATTTTCCCGGCGCGTACTTTGTGGTGGTACTTTGGAGAAAATCCCCCAGAAACTTTACAGAAATGGTAATTCCAAGTTCAAAACTTGCTGCGATCAAGGCACTTCGTGACTATCATTCGATAGAAAAAAGAGTACGAAGCTGGCAGGTATTTGCAGCACACCGAGTTGAGTTGAAAGTTCGTATTTGTTGATGAATGATGTAAAAGGGGGGAAGCTCCGCTTTATTGTTTTTTCTTCGATGGTCAGCCAGGGAAGCGGATCGACGAATACGAGATTTGGTTCTGGGGGAGGGGGCAAGGCAAGTGGACCCCCCTGAATTAAACCACAACCACCAATGACATAGGAACCACCAATGACATAGGAATTGACGTCTCCGAGAACCAAAGAGCATTGAAGTCAATGAGACATCATCCACAAGGAGTCAAGTTGTTCAAGGGGCATTTCCAGGTGGCATGATGAAAGAATTTTGGTTGGTCGAAGAAAAAGGGGTAGCAAAGATTCAGGGAAACACAACAGGGGCATGCGGGACTGACGCGATGGAGTCCGATCTCGCGGATCGTTTTCCGCTCGTAACTTGACACCTTGAAACTGCTAGCCTCAGATATACGCACCAATTGGATTACTCGCGCAAGTGAATAAGTGGATCTCTCAAGCCCCGTACGGTTAGCGCTCCCCCACACCCGAAAGCAAATTAAGCTAATTTAAAGCACGCCACAGAGCTGGGGTGTTCACTTGAAAAACAGGGCATTCAAGTCCACAGTAACCCGCTCAGACCCGCTTGGCTATTTTTGTTTCCCCCAAGGGTGTTTTCATAAAAGTCATCTCGTTCGCTCTTCCTCTGCTCTTCTCCTTCCTTCTTTCCTCAACCTCTCTCGTTCACCACCCACTGTCGTTTACACCACACTCGCTACATACTGACTTCTCGCCTCTGTCTTAATCAACTACTTCAATACCAAAACAATCACCAAATACATCACCCGATAATTTAATACCGTCAACATGCGTTTCACCACCATCATCTTTTCTGGCCTCGTTGCCGCCGTCTCCGTCAGTGCTCAATCAGCATCTGCTTCGTCCACCCAGACCGCCAGTGCCGCTGAGGTTTCCAAGGAGGCATGTTTGGCTGCTTGTAAGTCATCAATTGGGAAAATCTAGAGGAATTGAGACCGGACTCGGATTCTAACATGCATTCTCAGGCCCTGCTAGCGACCCAAGCTGCAGACAAAAGTGTGTTGTCCCTGTCGCCGACGAGGTCGCTCTCACCAACTCCCGAAACGCTTGTATCGCAGCGTGCCCACAAGGTGACGGATCCGCATCAGCCAACTTGGCCTACCAATCATGCCAAACTGCATGCCGTATCGCTACCGTTGCCACTGCCACCCTCACCACTCCAGCTACCGTTGCCCCAGTTGCTAGCTCTTCCACCGCAGGTAAGTGAACAAAATTCACTGTCTTGAAGTTAGGCGAATACTGACAAGTTTCCAAGCTGTTGCATCAGGAAGTGCCACCGCAACTGGATCAGGATCTGTTGCGTCTGCTTCAGGATCCGCCTCTGGATCCGAATCTGCCACTTCAGGTTCTTCCGCTACTGGTTCCGTTGCATCTGCATCCGGCACTCTCAAGACTGTAGCAAGCTCTGCCACCTCCGGTAAGTTTTCAAATTTCACCCAAACCACCCGAAACCCGATCAAACTGACATATTATAGCCGCCGGCTCAGCTGGTTCCTCTGCTACCTCATCCGGAAGTGCCGCTGCTACCTCCTCAAAGGCCTCATCCGCCGACAACGTCAAGGTCGGCTCTATCGCCGGTCTTGCCGCCTTCGCTGCCGTTTTCGCTTTGTAAACTCTCGAATTCTGAATACTCATGCATGGTTACGAACTTTGGGATGTTTGGAACGGATGGGGAAACAAAATACTCTGGTTTAATGGAGGTGAATAGTTGGGCTGCATACAATACCTACGATACGGGTATGGTCTCACATTGGCTCCTGGTCAATATTTTAATGCTGGATGTGGAACTTTCTTGGCCAGTTCGACGAATGCAAATCCATTGAACGAGATGATCATGACCTTGATTTTGGGTTGTACTTGCGATGGCGTACTCTGGTGCCAGTGTTTAAAAAACTTGAAGTTAATGTTAATAATTTTTTATCTTGCCTTGCATCGTCTTTATATTGGTGACCAGGTTTATTTGTGTCGATTTAATTGCAAGTGCAAATTTTTCATGTACTCGTCGTATGATATACCAGACGTTCCGAAATCGGCTGCTGTTAGCCTAAATGAGTAGATTTTATTTTCTCTTAACTCGTAATTGGTGTTCATCGGAGATCGGAAGTCATCTAGCGGTATGGTCTTTCTTGCTTAGAAAACTAGAGTGTGTGTTGATAACGTTGGTGCTATTTCTGAGTGACGTATGAACAAATTTTCATTGGTGCTATTCGTGGTTTACCCGGGAATACCAGTCGTCTGCCCTCAAGCCCACGCATAAACTTTTCAACGCATTTCATGGCTCATTTGCCTTTCGTTATTTATTTGCAAATGTCAGTGACCTTTGCAAGAACAGAGTCGCTTTTCTGGGTCGTGGAGTTGTTTGTGGACAAGTAATTAATGCGAGTATCTTTCGCGATGCAATTTACCCAGCAACAGTTCCACGATGCTGAGTGTTTAAAAGCGCGATTACTCGGTCTGGAAATTTAAAGGAAATATTAAGTTCCAAGCATCAGGTTGATATTAGGTTCTGTTGCTACCACCTTATTGGGTCGGTTGCGTTATGCACGTGACTGCACGTGACTACTCTGCGCCTATGGATGTTTGCTTTTGAGCTTCAACTCTCCCTCCTTTAGAACAACAATGAATCAATAAAACCTCTTTACAAGACGTACGATATACGACAGTTATCACAAACTACGTCGTACCAACAGGTTCTAATTTATTTTTGTCGATGCTTCTATTACTCCTGTATGATATTGTCATCTGGAAAAGCTCAGATTTTATTGGTACTATTGTCTTCTTACTGTCTTACTGTCTCTCTAGCTTGCTGGCGCATCTGAACTGTGGCATTCTCACTCTTGGCTTTCTTATTCTATACTTAGTGTTGCTATGCCCTTACTTCTGAGAATGATCGTGATTCAATTAAGTGTGATATTTAATAAAGGGAAAAGCGGAGAAATCAGGGAGGCTAGCTAGGGATGGTTATTAAAAGTGGTAGGAGATACGTCAGGTTCGTACCTGCCTACCTAGCCTTCGTTGTTCCAACTTTCTTTATAGAAATTATCCTGAAGACTTAGAAGGCAATCAACTTTAATTGTCCCTGAAGGCTAGAAGGTTTTTACTGCTGCTTTTATTGTCCACCGCGAGGCTAGCAAGCAATTTAGCGTCATGTCATAGGGTGATATACTAGTCTAGCCCCTTGGGAAAGGTGGGATATTAAGCAAACACATTTCCCCGCCCCCGTATTTCTCCCCCGCCTCCCCTCTCTTCCTCTTTTAAAGCCACGGCGAAATTGCCACATCAAGAGTGCGATATCTACCCTCCGGATATCTGCCCTCAAAAACTTGACATATTCTGGCCTCTTTTTTGCGATTTCAAGATGTCGCGTCTGGTCCACTGGTTCAAAAAAGTCACGATGAGGTTGCAGTCATCTTCAAAACCTTCTTTGCAAGTATCCGGCCTCGAATTATGCACGGAAGAGCTTCGGTCCCTGCGTTGTGTGAAGACCAACTTACCTTTGATTGTGTAAGACTCTTCAAGATAATCAATTTGTTCCAAGGAAGTTTCGAATAATTGGATACTCGAGGTCTTGGTTCCCCCAGTGGGGTTGTCCTAAAATTGTTTGAGTAACAAGAAAGACAGGTGTATGCAGAGCAACGATCGAATCTGGCACATACCTATTCTTTCTGTCTCTGTGGAGAACACTACTTCCGCCCACTCATCTAGAGATCTCATATTTGCTTTCCCGATTGCATGAAACCGATCTTATGCATGTTGAGGTTGCACTTAGCGAAGCATAGGTTCCTCGAGTCTGCGGGGAAGCGTTCACCGCCAATCACTATACTATATCTAGTTCAGCTATTATACTTCGTGAGAGGAAATATTCCAAGAAGATATTCAGGGCCTTTCCACTGTTTATTGTTTTGGAATCTGCAGCCGAAAAGGTTGCACACAGGTGGAGTTATCCTGTCGGGCTTCGAGGTTGAGGGGAAGTGAGCAATATATCTTCCCCCTATTGTGATTGAACGCAACACCCTTAGCTAGTCTTTGCGACGGTCCAACATCTCAGTTCAGTTTATGTCAACAAGGTCAATCAATATACGATAATTTCGCTTATTATTCCGTATTCGTCTTCTCACAGAATCCCCAAATGATATCACTAGTTCTCCTACTTTTTACCACCTTCCTTCCGACAACGACCGCCGTCGAGCCCGCCAAAGAATGGGACGACTTCACAAACAATTTCGCCACGGACATGGCACCAATCACCGTCCTCTTCGGTGAACAAATCTCGAAGCAATTCTTAAGCGAATCCACCAGTATCTGGGACAAGATTATCTTCGGTATGGCTCCTCTCGGTGTTATCACAGCAATTGTCTCAGCAATCCGTGCTTATGGAACTTTTCCTTGAAAGCTTTCGTCAGACGAGCTCAAGAAGCCCATGGGCAGGCGGAGGCTGAACTATGCTCGTCGACAAGTGAGGATGTCTGCGAGTTGTGGTCGAATGGTGAGATTTGTCGTGTCTTTGGACGTCCAAACATCCTCGAGTTCATTTCATCAAAGGGGATGGAACTTTTCTTCCTCCCAGAGACGAAGATTCTGATGAGCCCGCTTCGTGTGGAATCTTTCTTCCACGGGAACTATTCGGCAAGTGAAATTCACGAGAGGGATATGGTTGGAGTGAGGTGAAAGGGAAGACAGAGGGTGCAAAGACAGGCGAGAGCTCACGACTCCAAAACTCTAGGGACTTTGCGCCTTACCCCAACGTTTCTCTCAATATTGGAATCAAGAAAGTCTCATCAAAGGCTCTCTGGCTTGTTGTTCTATTTGGAATATCGGCCCAGTTGAGCTTCTTCGGATTTGCGACATGGATTACTTTTTATAATTCTGCGTTATATAAAGATAGCGGCCCTCCTCACATGTGGTCTTTTGTCCTAGCAACTTCCGGGACCGCACTTCTGGTGTTTGGAATGACCCTTTGCGCTTTCCTCATCGAGCGCAACTCGATTGAACGCAAGTTTCAACAACGGAGATCAGAGGTACCTCACAACCAATCTTTTTAGTCAATATTTTTAACCTAGTCTCTAGGAGACGAAGCCGACTATGATTTTCTGGCTGCAACTTGGTGGGCAACACGTTGGCGATCAACTTTTTATTGCCTTTGCTTATTCTCGGACCAAACAGGAGTTTGTCACCTCTTGGATTGGAAAGCAGATCATAGGTGCGAGTCTAGTTTAATCTCTAGGCATATGCTTTTGCTCCTATGGGCCGCAATATCTTCATCTAGCTTAGGATTTGTTTGCCAATTTATAGGATTCCGTGGTCTACATGCCTCACTTGCATTGTACCAACTGGTAGCTACATTGCTGATGGCAATTTTGCGGGCTTCTCTTCGCATTCGACGTCTTGGGCGAGAAAACAATAGACTGGAAAAGCTAGGCATGAAAGTTGAAGGACACGAGCTTGATTGGCAAGCGTTAGAACTCGAGAAGCCTTCAACTAACCCGGAAACACGCCAAGGTGACACATATGGCTGGTTTTGGGAGACGCCACAGATCGATCTACCTCAACGCGAGCCCGAAGAGCGAGACAATTTGGTTAATGGTTGGTTCATAGTAGACGAACCTTTGCCTCTTGTTCTCAAGAAATCCCCAACCGAATCACTTTCTATTGAATCTCAGATTTTAGGCGGCCCATCCAATTTTATATTGTTTTTCCATGAGATGGACAAAAACAAAGGGCACCCGAAAAAGGCGACGCCAAATAAAGCATGAGGCTCATGCTCTATAGAGCAAGAATGTCATATTTGACTGGTAATCCTTTGAAGTCGCCAGCACACAGGTGGGATAGTAAGACACGACAGATTGCTACCCAGCTTCAAGATATCATACAAGATTCGGCAGATTATGTGTTTAGCAATATGAAATTAGTTGGAGGTTGGGCTACTTCTGAAACTTTGGTTTGGTCAACGAACTGCCAACTGCTAGCACTATCCAAAACACCTCAAGATATTTTCTCGATACGATTTCGTATGTATAAGAAAGGTGGTCAGTGGAAAATAAGTCAACATCATCTTGAAGCGGTCCTTGGACTCTGGAGCTGGTCTCTGGCGCAACTGACTACGAGACAACAAGAGATATTGTCCGAAGAGAAGGCCTTCGCAGCACATGAATGGGACACAAATAAGGAAGGTATCTCCTTAATTCGCTTGTGGTTGGTAGGACATTACCAATAGCGCAGGACACCATTGGTGAGCTTCAAAGTTACCCCACCACACTCTCAATCCCACTCCGTTTATTTTGGCGCTATTATTGGGATAGTTGAGCTCTGTTATCAATTACAGCAAAAAGCTCCTCATTGCAATTGCTCGCGCAAGACATTTTTTACTATATTCATTAGCAGGATAACGGATATCATCGAGCCGCTAGATGGAGTGGAGCCATTCAGTCGCGATTCTACTGGTCCAAGCTATTTAGAGCAATCAAACGGCCCTGTTGTAATGAATCCCCATGTCTCGTAAATTGCTAGTATTTTTGTTTCGTCTAATATCGGTTCTCGAGAAGATGCTTTAACAAGCATTGTCCCTCCTTCTGCAGAGATCCAAGTTGCCGACTTTCGGCGAGGTAATGGAAAGATTGTTGTCTGTCACGAAACAGATGAGAAGGAAAGGGCAATTTAGAGAGGGCGAAGATATCCTTGAAGCATTGATTCCAAATTCCCTACCTCAACTTCAAGAAAAAACGGCAAAAGGCTTGGCCGAGCTTTACCGCAAGGCTGTTCGTTCAGAAGAAAGAAGCATTCGGGGATTTGGGATTTCAGGTCTCACTAGAATGTGTGGCTCATTCCACAGTGCAGGAGTCAATGACGGGTGCAGGAGTGTTCCTTATCAGGTACTTGGATCTATTCTAATTCTCCATCTCAACCTCCAAAAACAACCCAAATAACCCTTTGTCTAATTGAACATTCCTTCTCGAACCCCGCTTCCTAAAAATTCAACAAACGGCGCCCTATTTCCTTTCCAGTTCTTAGGCGAAATTCCGGAGTTATACAGACACGTCATGACGTTTTATGCCCTAACTTCAAGCTACCCCCCACGCTCCCAACGGGATGGGTTTTCACAAAAAAACGTCAAAGAAGTATTTAGTTGCCAGCCAATGCCCCTAGCGTTGATATTAATAGATAACGCCTGTCTCAAGAACAACTAGCCGCTAGTGGTCCTGCCGATACTGGAATGGGCCGTCAAAAACAACTGTTCCGAATTAATCGAAGACATGTGGGAGTGTCGGCAGGTGCCAGTTAACGTAGGTGACGAGAGAATACAACGGTCAATCTTCTTGGCCATTGAAGAAAACTGTACATTCGGAACACTTGAGTCTCTTATGCAGTGGCCAACTATCGACCTGAACTTGGAGAATGAGGACCAGAAAACACCTTTGACTTTCGCATGTGAACTGGGAAATTCTACAGCAGTTTGATTGCTCATCAATCATGGAGCCGACGTCAATGCGAAAGATGGTAGGGGTTTAACTCCAATTTTGGTCGCCCTTGAAAATAAGCGAGAAGGTATTTTGGAACAGCTTCTTGTTACAGGAGCAAATCCCAATATTGGCGAGCAATCTGAGCAAGCTGCACTAGATATGGCAGTCAAGTAGAACAACAAAAGAGCTATTCAATTATTGTTAGACCATGGCGTCGCTAGAAACATCCAAAGTTCCACATCACCTGTCTTGTCAGCAAGTGAGGAAGGGCATTCGGAGGTAGCTGATTTTCTCTATAATGGCTGTATTATCTAGCATCTGGGTCTCGATGAAGAAACTAATAGGACACCCCAGAGGTTGGCGCGAGAAAGGGCCCATGAAAAAGGTAAGAATTTTACGGGAGACGGATTCAGGGGTAGAAAATATTGGTACTTCACACCCGGCGAGATGAGGGAGTCATGGGAGAAGCGAGAAGCAAAAACTAACCTAATTTTGTTATCTCCGAATATTTATTTGGACTCTCTAGCCTGAGAAATGTGTTAAATCAGTTCGAGCACCAAAGTCGGAGAATTATTTGAAAAGAACGAAAACAGCTGGATTAAAATAGTTTCATCAAACATTCACATCTCTGTTGTCGACCTTCTTCCTTCTCAGGCTCTGCCAAACGCTACTCCTTTTCATTTCGGCACTCTCGTATTCCTGAGGAATCCTATCAGATTCCACAACGAAATCAACCTCTCCTGCTCCATTTGCTGTGTTTTGAAGTCCCTCCGTTTTCTTGTCTCTTTTCTGAGATCCAACTTACCCAGTCACGGGACACCAGGGCCTTCTCGAATCCGGCAGTGTTGGTTTATTGACACCTTTGGTTTCAATTCCCATAAAAGCCCCCACTATCGTCTCTTCAACTCTCACAGCTGCCAAAGTCGTTTTATTGGTCTTCGTCTGGTTTCTATTTCACTCTGCCCCTTATTCTCATCACTTCTACTTTCTTCCTCGTAGCTATCTGAAGTAACATCGCTAGGCTGGTTTCCACTCGGTATAAGCTTGTTTGAATAAGTCCAAGTTCCGCGCTATGAATTCCTCCCCCTCCGGGTACAAGTGAATCCAATCGAAACAAAAAATGGGACACAAACGGTCCTCATTATCAGCCCAACTTGCCGGAATTCCAAAATTTCTAGTATACTTGACATTCCAAAAACACTTGTACCAATGTCAACAGTGTAATATTTTAATTTTGGCCTTCCGCAATTTGCTCCACGTTCTTTCTAGTCCCTAAAGGCTACTTCCACAGTGTAAATTCTCTCTCAACACGTCGAGATTCGTTCTTGCTGTTTTGTTTCCATCTATAAGTAAACTTAGCTCGATAATGACCTCCTCGAAGTCGGTTTTTGATGAGGAAAGTCACTTCCTAAAGAGAATCTGACGCGGCGAATCAAATTGCTGAATGGAAACTTCTTAAACAGAAGGCTGGGAGAATTGGGAAATTTGGGAGCAATAATGTGGGTCTTGACAGGGCTCCAAACATGCAAGCGTGATGCGACATGAAGAACAATCAGGAGGGGGAAAATAGTTTATAATTCGACGAAGGGAAAAACAGCTCGTACTTTTTAGCCGTTCTTTTCCTCCCAAGCAGCCAATACCTTTAGCGCCTCACTCTTCCCCGGCGTCATCTTCTCATACTCAATCCTCTCCTTTATACCCGAGTCTTCAACATCAACAATCTTCGCACCAAGTTTGAGAAGACTTTCGACCGAGCCCGGTCGTCCAAATTTCAGCGCATCCACCAATGGAACCATTTCCATCTCATGTTCCAGTGGCCATGAGTACACATCAACATCCCTCCCCATCTTCTCCACAAACCATTCAACCATTTTCCCGTGCCCCTTTGTGACCGCCCAATAAAAAGCTATATTACAAAAATCCTTCTCCCTTGGCCTATGATCATCATACTTCTCCCAAATCGTCTCCGCAGCCTCCACATTCCCATTATTCGCCGCTCCCTGATACGCTTCCTCCAAATCAATAAACTGAAGCCCATCTTCCTCGTCATCCTCGTCATCCCAATCAATGGGTTCTTCCCTAAACCCCCTCTCAAACATCATAAACACGATATCAAAATGATTATTCTCCGCCGCTTCATTAAACGCATTCCCACCTCGATTCTCAATCTCAGCATCTAGATCAAGAAGATGTTCCACAATCTTCAAATGTCCAGCTTTAGCAGCCGTGACAATAGGTCTCTCACCATCCCATCCATCACATTCCCAGATCTCCACTCCCCCCTCAATAAACCTCTTCACCATCTCCAGATCGCCTTCTTGACAAGCGGCGTGCATCAAATTCTCATCCGCGGTAAGAACGCAAATATGAGCATGGCGGTCGAGAAGGAAAGATACGATTTCGGGATTTCCATACAACGCAGCTGCCTTTGCAATCCCAAGATCTTCGGACTCGTCGCATCCCCTTTCTTTTTTCCCTGAGGGGAATTTGGGATCGTAGAATCTTTTCAGGACCTCCAAGTTTCCGAGCTGAGCAGCGGCTTCTCGGGCGGAAATGTGGGAGCCCATGTGTTCGTTACTCTCGACGTCTGGATCTGCTCCCTTCTCAAGTAACATCTCGACAAGATCCATGCGTCCCAATGGTATAGCGACGTTTAAAGGAGTTCCGAAGAACGTAGTTTCGAAATTGACATCCAACCCTTCTTCTTGCTTTAACATATCTTGAAATACCTCCTCGTATCCTTTAGATGCTATCGCAATAATAAAACACGACATCCTAACATCCATCTCATTAACCACCCTCTCCTCCCCTTTCTCCCCGAACCGGTTTTCCTCCAGCTCATCAGCTCTCATATCAAAAGACCAATTATCGAATTTCATATCCGTTAATAGTCGCGTGACAACATGAACCATCTTCTCTCTCCCCCCATTTTCTTTTTCTTTCTCCCCTCTACCTGACTTCAAAATCATCTCATCGAGAACAGATCTCATAAGGGTCTTCCACTCCCACTGATTCTTCCCCGAAACAATCTTCCCAAACGTCATGCGATACCGAAAACCTTCAATACACCGTTTCTCATATGGATTAACCAGGGTCTGGATATCGCTGGGGTGAGAAAGTGCGATCATGGCTTTAATTGTTTCCTCATTGAAAAATCCTATTCCCGTGTAAGTATGTCTTCCGAGATACAAGGCGCAAGGTGAAAACTCACGATTAACCTCCCTCAACCGCAATTGAAGCCGTACATCATCCTCCCGATTAATCCGTACATGTTGCCTGATAATTCCCGTCAACACCTCGTTGGGTAATGTAATCGTGGTCGATGCCATCGTGAACGTGGTAAGTCGCGATTTCGTGTTGTTGTTGGGTCGCAACGAACTGGAGAGCCACTGGGTGGGTTATTTGTTTGCCAGGTCAAGAAGCCAACGGTCGACTTGAATCCCACCACCATTATTTACGCCAATATGTCATTGTCATCCTGCGCCACAATCCGACAGATCCTGCGTATCGGTGGGGCTGAGTCAAAATTTATGTAACTATTGGGCACAAAGAAAAGTAAATAGAGCGATCTTGTAATTCACTCGACATGATCTAAAATGAGAAGTGGTGGTGAAAGATGTGTGCACGTGATCCGACCAGCTACTTCACTTCATTCTCCGCCAGTCTAACTAAGGAATTCCTCAATAACACAAGACAGTCTCATTTGAAATGGAAAATCTGAAATTCTCTAAAACAATCTCGTTCATTAGAAATTTACTCATTTGACCAAAGCCTCCGCAATTCGCTCTGTATTTCTCCGTTCACTCCCTTGGCCCCGAGACTGAAATTGATCCATCACCCGGAAGCTACCTTGAAAACTTACGCCCATTGTCTATTCTCGGGCTACGACTTGGATCAAGGAAATCGGATACAGACACGGGCAGTAAAAGAATCCCATATCAATCCATCACACTTCTTCGATTCTCGCGGTACAGACAATTCAAACCCACGAGATTCATCACCTTTCACTCCTGAAAAGCTAAACTTGCTCTCAATCAAAAGAACCCCCAAACTCTCCAGCTTTATCCGGCTCTCAGTTGAACATAGCACATAAGAGAACTAAAATTTACTGGAACAGATCAGCGGATAACTCATACGAGAGATGTCCCAAAAGCGATTCTTCAAAATATATCTTTACTCTTGTGGATGGTATCCCTATCGTTGCCTAATCTTGGAGAGATTACACCTAGACCTTCGATGAAGTAATCCAAAACATAGAACTCCATCCACCCGGCTCCTCTAACACACAATGATTCAAAAATGTAATAACCCCTTAGAAACGCCAACAAAACTAAATCGTCCCCTCCCTATATAAACGAACCTAATAACCTAATAACCGCCTATCCCCTAAAATTTAGAAACTTACCCTTCGACTAAGTGAACTCGGTATTAATAATCACTTACCTTCTATCGACCCGGACATGAATAAATAAATATTAACTCCCCAGAGCGACAGAATATCAAACTCCCCTTACAACCCTATCCCCCCCTTCGCAAGCCCAACTACAAAAAGTATGCAGTTAGCTTCCAGGAAGGAAGTACTGGATAAAGAAAAGCACTTCTAGCTTTTATTTAGTAATATGCGACGAGGGTTAGGACAAATTCCATTTATGGCTCGAGAAGATTTAGACGACTTTTCATAAAAAGCTGTGATATCCCCTAGGAGCCAATTTCCCGCCAAGAGTGCTGTTTTATTTTCGCGTAAAGTGGTTTCCCCAGATGAGCCTCACGGGGTGGCGTAAATGCAATTTCCGGTAGTTATCTTACCATTTTAGGATATCAAATTGAGCTGAAACCATAGAAATTGCACGTGAATTGCACGTGCTACTGTATGTAGCAAACCTGAAAATGAGAATATTAGCTGCTAAATATTACTAGGTAGATATAAATAGCATTACACTTTTAAAGCTTTTATACTAACTTAACTTTTATAGCAACTACGCGGTTATACCAAAAACTGATGTTCTTCAGTCGCGTCGCTTACTCCCGCCGTCCTGTGGAGACGGTCTTGGCGGGAAATTGGCTCCTAGGGGATAATACTTTGCATTGTCTTGAAGAGTATAGAGAAAGAGGACTCGTGAAGAAGGAGGGGATCAAATAAATGGCACAAAAAGGAGAGAGGCGGTTCGCCACGTGACTTTCTAATGAAAAATATGTTTCGGGTTTAGTGGTGTAACGCTTGTCCACCCTCTCAACCTTCTATAATAGATCTCTGCCGTCTCTTGGAAAAAGAATACCGAAAGAAGGATATCTTACGGTAGCAGAAGGTAGTACTCAATCCATAAAAAGGTTCTCTTGCAGTTCTGTGGCTTTGACTAAGCCTACATTGCATCCATGAGGCTCTGGTGGCGGAGGTAAGTCTTGATTACACTTGCAACCAAGACGGTTCAAGACTCGAGACCTCCGGCTCGGTATGAAAAAAGAATTCGGACCTCGCTGGAAGTTGAGAGAAAACACAAATCATTCATCATGCCCTGGCAAAACCTCGCGATTTTGCCATGTTCTTGTCATCTCATGACTAGCATCATCCCCAGATCTTCATCGATTTCCTCACGAACAACGTTTGAACGTAATTCCATAATCGTCGTAAGATCTGTTCAGGAAACAGGTCCGACCTTGTTTGATCTCAAATTTCTCATTGCAACTCAAAGTTCCCCGTTGGCTTGAATTTGGTATTGAAGGATCCCCCACCTTGTCACTCTTTTCCCCTCACCAACCAATTGTGAGGCGTGACCGGGGGAGAGAGGCCTGGTTGGATGGGCGGTGCAGGTGGTGTTATGCATGGAAGGCTGATGGAAGATTGAGGGAAGGATGTGGGTTCGCGCTGCCCGATTGGATTGGTTGGGGCGGGCGAGAGGACGAATGGAGAGGCGAGGAACCGGGGAGGGAGGCGATTTGGGAAATGGGGAACTTTGATGCTGGTGATGGTCGTGGTCGTGGTCGTGGTCATGGTCGTGATCGTGATCGCTTGCCAGTGAGTTCGGTGACGTCTGTCAAGAGGTACTTGTATTGGGGGCGAGTCTCCTTTCGGTATTTCAATATCGTGTTCTGGTTCTTCATGGCGTGAAAGGGGCACCATTGCAAGCTGAGAATTGGAGATGTGGGCGCAGGGCGTAGGAGTGGGACAAGCAGGGCTTTGGGGGTGCTGAGGTGGGTTTAAGCCGATATCTTGGTGAGCTGTACCTGTATTCATCACGAACCTGTGGAACCCGTATCGAAGGGGATTTATTGATGCATTTCCACTATTATTGCCTCGTACTTCTGTTCGCCCTCGTCTTGTGTTGGCAGAGTTTCAGGGTGGTGGTGGTTGTCGGCTTCTGGGACGGGATTTGGTAATGGCTGAATTGGAGGCGTTGGCGATTCATGCGGACACTACTCGAGTAAGAATGAACAGTTGATGGCGAAATGACGAACAAGAAGATTTTTAAACGTGGAATGAATTGTGGATTTGCTTGTTTTGAAGCGGCTGATTTTTCTCCGCCGGAACAGAATTGTTGGTGGAGTGAACAGTTGTCTGACTCTTGATGAACAGAGTAATCGTTTTATCAAGCCATTACAGTACTGTATAGGGAAAAAAGCAGACCAGTCCTAGTGAGGCAAATGAGGAGGATTGGTGGTGCTTGCTGACATGCTACGTTACGCTATCGATAACCGCCTGCGCCCACCTACTGATCGAGGGATGCATGAAATATGACTGAGGGGGAGTACACGGTCCCCGTGGAATGGTCAGTGAGGAGGTGGAAGTTGAGATATGTGCTAAAGAGCGTCAGAGAGATCAAGTGGGTGGACTATCAAAGAAAGATCTATGTTGATCGCAGTTCTCGAGATCTCTTGCTCTTCATAGAGTTGTGTTTGATCCCGATTTGGTCGGCGGGTCGGGTTCCGTCAGCCGACTAGCCAAAAGACGAGCCAGCCCTAGGTAGTTTTTGACAGCGCCATTGAAAGATACCAAGGGACCAGGGACCAGGGACCAAGGGACTAAGGGACTAAGGGACCAAGGAAATTGGCTACTCTACTCTCTTACATTTCCACGTGATCTACCCCCTGCTTCTTTGTACGGTGACCTGAATTCCCCGCAGTTCTGCTGCAGAGGCCTGGAAATGAGGGCTCTCGCTCCTGCCGCGCTCTCCATCTCTCCATCTCTCCATCTTTCCCTCGCTCGCCCTCTCTCCCAAAACCTCGCAAAAGGACCGAATAACTCCAGTACTCCATACTCTAATCACACCTCACCACCACACCACCGCACCGACTCCACGTTTAATCCGTTACCCCGTACTCCGTCAATTCACAGTGCCAGATCACCACGATACACACAATACACCACCACACCACCACAATTGATCAACATTCTCGGCGCAAGTCGTCCCAGACACACGCGCAGTGGACCACGATCCGACGTGCGCTGAGTTGAGTTCGAGTCCTACCACCACCACCCTCCCTCAAAACCGCGAATCTCCCCTCACCACCGCAACTCTCTCGCCATGTCGACGTCGGTCAAGCGGGCGTGCGATGCATGCCATCGTCGCAAGGTCAAATGTGATGGCATTAATCCGTGTCGGAATTGTTCGTCGGCTCAACTGTCGTGTACCTACCACGCCATTCCCCAGAAGAAGGGCCCCAAGGGATCGAGAGCAAAGGTCATCAGCGAACTCCGCGAGACGCAACGACAATCCACCCTCTCCTCGAAAGTCGCGAATCGATTGAATGGCATAACGAGTCCACCATGTAGCCCAACATTGGCCCCGACGCCAGGACTGCTCACCCAGGACATGATCAAGGAATGCATCGAGTTTTTCTTCGCCAACATGTACCCAACTCTGCCCATCTTGCACCGCGGACGTCTCGAACAACAAGCCATGTATGCGGATCAAAATGTCGATACCTATTGTCTGTTGACATCGCTCTGCGCCTTCATGATGATCCAGCCAGGGATGGGAATACCAGGTGATCCGCTGGGACTCGACAGTTTACCGGGGGCAAACTTGGTATCCGGGAACCTACTGATGGATGAGACATTACGAGTGAGGAAGAGTTACGATCACTTAGAAAATCCAACTTTGAACAGTCTTGTCACCAGCTTCTTTTTGTTTGGATGCAATTTCGGTTTGGATATGCATAACAAAGCCTGGTTCCACCTACGAGAAGCGACCACATTGGCACATATTTTGGGACTGCAAAAGGAGGAGAGCTACTCGCAATTTGATGCTATTGAATCTTCTAGGAGACGTAGACTTTATTGGCTACTTTTCGTAACTGAGAGGTATTTATTTTCCGCTGGTGGTTTTGCGACGAAACTAACATTCCAAACAGAGCGTATGCCCTTCAGCGACATAGACCACTCTCCCTTCAAGCCACCATTAACCTTCCTACACAAAACGACGATCCTTCCGATCTTCAAGCCCAACATTTACATGGCTTCTTGCACCTTATCAGCCTATTCCGACCATTTGATGAAAGTTTTGTCGCTCTGTGGAATAAAACCAGAACTGATTGCACGCCGCCATACCTCGCAGCGTTACAGAAACAACTCAACGATGCATTGCCTACATATCTCAACTCGACAGAAAACCAAACTGCTGATTTGAGAACAAGTCAACAATGGCTTCGAACAATGGTGTGGCAATTGAGTATCCAAAATGGTTGCTTGAGTTCAAATCATGATGACCCAAGCATGACTTTCAACTACCCTGTGGAGATTGCCCGAGACTTAATATCGATGACCTCTCAATTCTCACAGCAAAGCATGGAGGTGCATGGAATTGGTTTGGTAGGTTCAATGAACTCTACGATATATTTCAAAACTGACTGGATACAGATTGAAAAGCTTTTCGATGTTGCCTGTTCCTTAACTGACGTGCTCTCTCTTCTTCCACCAAATCCCGATCCATTCCAATTAGGTCCTCGAGATTATTTGAACGACTTTGTACGACTTCTCTCCGTTCTTCGCCGAGGTGATCACCGTTTCCTACCACTTCTTTTATCCAAGGTTCACGATGTTCTTCCTCGACTTGTCAACCCAATGCTTCAGACAGTGCCAGATACTCCTGCGGCAAACTTGTGCGCAGATGTGGATATTTTTGATGGTTTTGGCAACGCTGGTATGGGCGTTCCAAGTAACTTTCCCGGTTACAATGGTGATGGAACAAGTGGTCAATTCAAGGTCGAGCCAGAGACTGATTTCAACCCAACAAATGTACCTCTCGCTCCTTTCGATAAACGAGTGGAAGAACTAGCGTCTCCCCTCAACGCACCCTCTAGTAGCAACGGAACCGAGGGAACCCCTTTTACCAGTCCCCCAATTATCCAAAGTCCAATGAGTCCAATGGAATACCCAGGCATGGGTCAAAACGGTGGCGGCTTTCAATATCTCAACTCCGCTCCCATAGGAAACAATATCAACGCGAACCAAATGGGGACCTTTAATCCCAACGTTGGTGGTGGACAAGTCGAGTTTAAACAAGAATTTGACGGAAATATGGGTCTGAATAATCAGAACATGCCACCCAGTACAGGTGTTGGACCGATTCGACGACCACCGCTTAGACAGAGTAGCGGGTCGAGCTTTGGGGTCAAAATACCGAGGAGTATACCGGAACAGTATCGAAATTTGCATCGAGCCAATACCACTGGCGAGCTGAATCAAGGGATGGGAGCAATGAATGGGGATATGACATTTCGATGACATTACCGATGAACATTCCGACTTATCCAGCAATATGACAACTGAAGACACGCCAAGCTATCGATGATGTGGGCTAGATCGGCTTTGGAAGTTTAAAGTTGACTGCCCTGCTGAGATATGCCCTTGGTTTGATGCGGGGATTCCTTTATATGGGTCACATTCGCCATCTATCTGCACTTTTTGAGAGGTTTTCGCCGTCGTTTTCTCTGCTGGTTTCCCAACATATCTAGCGGGGGATTTTCGAAGTTAATTTTCCTTTTCTTTTCCTGTTGCCTTTTCCAAAAGTGAGTATCGTATACCAGACAGAGTTTTACAAAAGAGAGGTTTAATTTGGGGGCGTTGGAGATTTTTTTGCTCTGGAAGCATAGCTATTACTTGTTGGAGTTATTTTTTATTTACTTTGTTTTGCTTTGCTTTGTTTTCTTGCTGGTTGTTAGGGGTTATATCTTTTGGGATTGGGTTTACAGCGGGGTATTACTTTATTAAGAGAGAAGGGTTTTTATATCATCTTTTGATAGATGGGGGTATAAGGTTAGTATTAAGGGCTGGAATATTGGGGACGGGGAAGGAAGGGATGGGATTGGGGGAGGGGAAAGAAAGGGATCACGATTTTATATGTGGATATTTTGGAGTCTTGATAACGTATATATTATATCTTTTTTTTTGTTCTGATCTTAGCTTAGGATAATGAATTCAGTTGGAAATATTTTATGATGGTACCTTCCTTTAGGACCTTTTCTTCCGACAAGGAGCTAAATATAGCATGCTGTGCAGAGTTCCAACGCTTAACCAGTCCAACACATCATTGTACGTAAAACCAACAATGAATCTTCATTTCCACAACTGAAAAACACATAATACACAAAAGAGCCAATACTCGTAACAAACCTCAATCCCACTCCTTTGATATGAATCACAAACGGAACAATGCACTCAGCATGGGAAATTATCGACATCCTCGACTCAATCTTCCTGTACTTCTCGCCCCTCGATCTCGCGCATCTTGCTCAAACATGTACAACTCTCTTCGGGCCGTCTACAGATTCACTTTGGAGAATACTGAGAAGTACCACACCATTCCTCTCACTCCTGCCATCGGATTACCGAACTCGTCCCCTTCTTCCCGAAGACCTTGAACGTTTCGCTGTTTACCTCCCGAAGATAAGCAAGCTTGGGATGGAGAGTAAGAATTCGGAACAGAAAGTACTCAGTCTTCCACCGACCTTCTGCGATGAGTGGAAAGATCCGGAACGCAAACTTGGAAAATCATGGAAGGAATTATGGGAAGAGGTTAGGGGGATTCAATGTTTGGGTTCGTTGCTTGTTAATCTGAGGATTGTGAGGGTTAGTAATGCGGTTGATGAGTTGTTGATTCCGTTGGTGGGGATTACGGGGGAGAATTTAACACAAATATACATAAAATTCCAACACCGTCGCGCCCGAGAAATCTTCCGCAAACTCTTGGAACAACTTGGAGATACGCCGAAATTGGAGTATATCTGTTTCCAGGATGGAATGGGGATTCTTCCGTCGAGATTGATCGCCCAATCACCGCTTAAGAATCTGAGGCTTGAGCTAAGGATTCAAAGGAAGTATAATGGGGTGTATGTGGGTGAGCTTACTTCTGAGTTGTGTCCGCTTCAACCTGCTATCCTGCGAAAGACTGGGTTGGAACGTTTGACCGTTGGTCTCACTTCGAGGTGGTCCACGGATGAAAGTGAAGGTCTCAGGAAGACGAAATATCTTTCGGGACTTAAGATGCTCTGGTTGGACTTGAGTACGTTTGAATGTACGGAGGAGAGTGGATGGGTATGTGATGAAGAGTGTAAAAAACCACCAACTCTCTTCCTAGACGGTCTTGATAACCCTTCGCTTGAACTCCTCTCCGTTAAATTCCCGCTGGAAATGAGTGGTAAAACATTCCACGACTTCCTCAGTACAGCGAAGAGAAATTGCAACTTACAAACTTTGACTGAGCTGTCGCTCACCACTCGAAAATGGGTCTTTTTCTGGCCAGATGATAACGAGGATCCCCAACCCCCACCCATCATCCAACAACCTGAGTTATGGCGCGGCCTCAAAAGTCTTCTTCCCCTCCCAAATCTCACGAGCTTGAGACTCACGATCGCTCCAAACCTACTCGCCATCTTGGATCTCGACTTGTACAACTCCCTCGCCAAGAGTTTACCGTCGTTGCGAAAGCTCATCCTAGGGTCTAAAGATTGGTCCGTCAGCACACGAGCCGTGCCCATATCGCATCTGGCGGCATTTTGCAGCTTGTTTCCACATCTTTTGGAGGTGGGGGTTGGAATCTTGAATAGGGGGGCTTTGGAGAAGGAGCCGAGGAGTGAGTGGGCGAGCTTTGGGGTTAGGATTTTGAGGGTTGGGTATTGGGTTGGAGATGAGGGGGTGATGAATGCCTTGGTGGAGAGGAGTTTGGAGGTTTATTTTCCGAATTCGGAGGCGGCTGGTGGGAGGTGATGGGATGGATGTCTTTGGTTGGGGTTGATGGGATGGGGCTGGGAGTTGCTTGGATTTAAAGTGATTGTTTGGCAAGTCATTATGTTACAAGTTGACAGTCACAGGTCAAGTGTCACAGGTCGGGTGTCACAGGTCAGGTGTCACATTTGTAAAGGCATATCTAAGTTTTAGGCAAGAATTGTGTATTTTTTCTATGACTGAGATACAATAGAATCATGGAATGACATCGCCATGACCATGAACCAAAACCGCAATTCACAAACTGTGAGTTGGGTCACATAATGTCGTAAACTATACGACCAAAAGAAATCATCCTCTTTCTTGAAGCTCCTCATCTTCTGACGGGGCTTCTCAAGAGGCATTGAGAAATCGCCGTATGGATCTGGAGGAACAAATGATTTCTTTGACGACAGTTGATACTGAGAGCATCCCACGGCGATGCTTCGTATCACGAGCGGTCATTATTTCGGATCCTCTGTGTTCTCTTCATCTTCCTCGCCCACGCCCAAAGCTGCCAAAGCCGAGCTGTGGTAACTCGGGACTTCCCATGGCCTTGGAGACATCGTCTTCCCGCTTTGAGGATGGAGAATCGACGAACGGTGGATTCGCCTGCAAGAATCGGGAATTTGTTAGTCATGATATCCTTCTCTGGTGGACAAAGCGCCGAGAAGTCGTCGGGTTTTGGCGTCAAGTCCCTCGTCATCAGATCCCTAATCTTGTTGTTAATTCTCTCAAAGAGATTGTGAAATAGGCCGTCAATGGCGCGGTTAATAAGTTCCTTATCCTTCTTATTCTGCTCCTAATAATAATAATGTGACTTATGGAGATTCCGGACATATGGGGATCTCGGCCAGGTACCTCTACACCAAAAATTATATACAAAGGTACATCAGGCTCCGATATTTGAAGTTCAATAACTTCACAACCTATAATGCTAATGCTTATTCCTTCAATAATAGTTTATTTAACCTAATTATACACCAGTTAGTTGATGTTATATCTTATTCGAAGACAGTGTAGAATATTTACATTTGGTTAAAATATTAACTGCTCTCACCATACAAAAATGTTAGCGAATTTGCACTGGAAATCTTCGAATATTTCAATCAGCCACAAGAGTTCAACAATAGCGTTTAAAAACATGTACATGTATAAAATTGATTTTTAAGTATGTGAGATACTTCCCTTTCAAATAACTAAGCTCTGTTATCAATTCTTGCGGAAATTATATTTGGCAACCGATGTACCTTTGGATACAAATTCTAGTGTAAAGGTACCTGTCCGAGATCCCCATATGTCTGGAATCCCAATAAGTCACGTTACTTATATTTAAAATACATATTAATATCCCCCTCCTTACTAACCTTAGTTATCTTAATATTATTATCTTCCTTGTTAGACTAATTATAACTATTCTTAGCTTTATAAGCTTCGTAAGAGTATTAGTATAAAAAAGTAGTCTTAACATCTGTCACGAATTACGTGTTATCATGTGACTAGTAAGTCCAGGCGGCGCCCTGACAGGACAAGGCACTATTGAGTAGTTATAGCAAATAGGGATTGGTTAGAGTAGCTAACCGATCCAGGGATTTCTCTTGGTTATATACCACGTGATTATGTTGGATCGCTAGGCGAACCAGCGAGAGCGACAACTCGCCAGGCGAGTTGACGATCCAGGGAGAACAAAGAGAGACAGAGGTTCTATATAAGACCAGCACTTCTGCTGTAGATAGGAGCTTCGTGTTCAACTTAGTTTATCAATCTAATCATCTTGTTTGACTTCTTTGATACAAGTAACGAGTTCACTGCTAAGTGAACAATATAGCGCGCTTTACCTTCATATCGCATACCAACCCTCGAGACTTAGTCACCTTTGTTTAGCCAGTTAGGTAGTTTCGTTACAACATCTTAGATTCTAGGACACCTAGCCTAGGGATTATCTAGTAATACTAAGACATATATTAAGTAGTAGACTACCTTATTAACTTCAATATACCTATAATAGAAGTAAGTAAAGTATTAGATATAGAAATAGTTAGTATCGACTTAAGAGCCTCTAGAGTTATATAAAGCCTAAGCTTCAAGCGCTTATAAGTAATAGGTAAAGAAGTTCAAAGTAATAATATCTTAGTAAATACACAAAATCAGGTTATAAGCCTAAAATAGAAGCGGCGCCGCCTAATAAGTCAACTAGGCTAGCTCTTTACAAAGTACGTTTTATATAATAGATTAGCAATTCAATAGTGAAATAGCATCCTCATAGGTAGCTATGAACCAGCTCTGCGACTTACAAGAAAGGAATTTAAGTAAAATTATAAATGATTACATGGGAAGGATTTTAGTTTGGATGTTGAATTCCATCCTGCCTATTATCCGGGTTTCGATACTGAGAGGTTGTATTTCAGTATGAAAAATGGGGCCAGCTGCTCGACATCGACGCGTTAAATCTCCTCACAACCACAACGCCACAACACCACAACCACACAAACTAATACACAAGACAACTACGACTGAAATCGTTCAATCACAATGATTTAACAACCCCGAAAAAAGGCGCTTAAGCCCAAATGTTCAAACGCGCCCCCGGATCAGTCGCGAAGTTCGAATGAACCACCACCTCCACGTCGTGTCCCGGCTCCATGTCGGAAGCGTGCCTCGAATACGCCGGGCGAGACTATTTTCCTCCTCGGACTGAGCTTCGAGAGGCCAAAGGTAGATTCGTTTTATGACGATACTCCAAACAAGCAGGGGAAGCACGAATTCTCAGGGTTTAGCGATGCTAATCCACGTGCGAAAAAGAGCTGGCACGCCGAGTCCTCGTCTGATGATGAGGACCAATTTTCTTCTCGAAAACCCCGACCAAATATCCAATTGTCGGATGACAGCTCAGAAGTGGTTATCAAGCAAGTTCCAAAACCAAAGGGCCGTCAATCGCCTTCGTTGGACGATGGCACCAACAATGGAGGGGAGGTAGCAGAAGGAGCCAACGGCAGTCATGGGGAGGATGAGGATATGACGAGGAGGTTGTCGTGGAAAGCTTTGGGCGAAATCGTCGAATCCAACCAGGAGATATGTCTGACGAAGGCCATGAACCATCAGATGATGGAGAGGATTCTGCTCATGCAGAATATTGGTCTGACTCTTGTACCTCAAATTCCGAGGATGATCTAGAGGATGATCCCGGATGGAATTCGGAGGATGACAAAATACTTGGAAGCACTTACGATGGGGAGGTGGCATTGATCCGGGAATCACACAAGCTCTTTCGCCGAATGCCCTACCATATCCTGCCAGAAGAGAATTGCCCCAAGAGCTCAAGTGCCAACGATATCCCAATTTGGGCCAGTCCACTTTCCATTTCCTTTAGAAAGGTAAACAGCATTCCAGCCTTTGAAAAGAACCCGAAATTCCTAGAGTATGTTCTCAAGCTGGTCATTTACAAACGAGGGGGTGCAAAAGCAAAGCCCCGAATACCCAGATCCTCGACTTCGCGAAACGATGAGTTCAAGAAGCTTTGCTTCAGCGTATCAACTTGGCTTATCAGGAGGATCACGAGCAATTTGCACGAGCGATTGGGGATTCGATTGACTACGCCCTAGATGCCCAATTTGGCAACGACGGAAAGTTATCTCAACATATCGACTTCACTAAACTTATAAGCTCGAAGATAAATGACGCTCCAGTAATTTCCAAAGGAGATCTCGACGCTATTGCAACGGCTTGGGACACTTATGTGGATGAGAATCACGATGCCTTCCCCGACTTGCTAAGTTCCAGCAAAGCAATGGCCATGTTCCGCTCAAAAGAGGGGCTACAGGTAAAGGGGGCTTGTCACACAAGGAGAAGAGCCTACTTCTCAAGAAGAGGTGGGTGATGAGACAGGCAAATCGGAGCATGTGAACAGGCAAGTGAACACGAAGCAGGTGAGGAGGAAGCAGATGCTTCAGATAGAGAACTGGAAGATCTTGATCTAGGTGAAAGTTCTGTTCAAGTGGATGAAGAAGACTTCAAAAGTAACTTAGCTGATGGTTCGGGGGAAGAAGCAGGTGCTTCAAGCGAGCTGGAAGATGCTGACCCAAGTGAAAGCTGGTCTGTATAGCTACCTATTCATCCCCCTGTTTACGTCATAAGAACTTACCGTCATTTGCTATGCAAAATCTCCCAGATTGGGATGTTCGGTGGCAAGAAACGTAGGCTCGATAGGCTCGATGGGCTTGATCCTTTCAACTGAGCTAAGTAACTTCTTTCAAACTCCAGTATAAATTTACTCGCGCAATGGAACCGGGTTGTTAGGTGCGCGAAATGAAGACGGCAATACTCTTGGCCCCTCAACAAATTCCTACAACACGATGGCCACATAGCGATTTCTATTATGGCTGTTGACGCAAAATCTGCTCATTCTCCGCGTGCTCAAGATGGAAAGGGGTATGGATTGGTGGATAAGGAGGAATTAAATAAACACTCGGCGGTGAGCAGGAATCGAAGACACAACGGGCAAGAAGTTTGGCGGGGGCTCTTTTGCCTCATCTATATGTTAGTATGTTAATATGCTACAAGTTTACAGTCAAATTTGAAGGTCACATCACGTTTGCAAATGGCACATCCAAAGATTGGATATTAAATGCATTTATTGATTTATCTACTGGTCCCCCTTTCACAAATCCTCCTCCTGGCCTGCTTGCCTATTTTTTTGCTTTTTGTTTTCTGGTTTTTTTGTTTTTTTCCCCTTTTTCTGAAGAATCCTCCAATGTAGCCTGCTATACCATCTGTTCATGAACCCTGGATCTTAGTGTCAGTTGCTCACTACTCACACCTGGCCAAGTCCTGTGAAGTTGTCAGTTATCCAGATCCATCGGTATTGGATTACTTTTTGAGGAACTTTATGCCTCATCATCGCTGGATCCCTCGAAGTCCATATCATAGTCCTCTTGATCCGCTTGTGCGATGAACTCCTCATTCTCATCCTCATCCTCCTCGTCGCTGATCTCAACATCCGCGTCACAATCACTCTCATCACTGTCATCCATCTCCCCGCAAAAGTCAGGATACTCCTCCCCCTCGACCGGGTACTTCGCGTTACAAGTAGCACAGAAGACATCATGTAAATAGTCATTGACAACATCATCGAGACCCGGGCATACAGCCTGGCTGGGGTTCCCCAAGGTAGCTGCAACACATGCCGGACTGTGGACCACTTCATCTTCAAGGCAGTGGCCACATTGCATTTCGGCGGAGTATCTAATGCAGGTAGTATTGGTATCAACTTCTGCGACTTTTGATGGTCCTGGGTTGTATCAAAACATGAATGGGACATATTGTCCGTTCTTGAGACGGGGTCTTTCTTCCCGTTCTACAATATTGACCGCTTGAACCATATTTTGTTGTGGAGTTGCCAGGTCAGTAATGTAGTCCTTGATCTCCAACGCTACATCCATGGGAAGACTAGCGAAGTTGAAGAGAGCACCAGGTGCAGAAGTAGATGAGGACATTTTTCCGGAGTGAGTGGAAGACAGGGTTGGTTGGTTTGCTTGGTCTGGTGGGATTGTGAGATGGTGGAATTGATAGAATTGAGGAGCAGAGGTTAGGAAGCAGTGGAGAAAATAGTTGTAGGAGAGAAGAAATTTTTTTTTAATTCTAGGGGGAGGAGATATATATATAGTAAAATCCTAGGCCGGGCCTAAGCCATCACGTGATGATGTTATTATATAGTGAATGGGGTATAAAGTCTTAAAGTCTTTAGGTCTAGGCCTATGTTATCACGTGATAGGTAATAGAGAGTAGATGATTAGTAGTGAATGATATTAAGCGAGGCCGAAAGGGAGTTGGCTGCCTAGGCCTATTGCTGATAAGGAATATAGGATAGGCTAGGTGTGGCTGGCTGAGGTGTCACTGAACTCAAACTCTAGCACTAAGCGATAGTTAGAAGAGATCTTTACTTTAGAAAGAAGCGTGAGGGAGAGAAGGTAATTTAAACTATTATTGAACCGATAAAAGTATGTTGAAACTTCTTAAAAGCCTCTTTTTTAATGAGATACACTGAAATCACCTAGTCACTTTGAATATAGGTAGAAATAGGTTAATCCTTACAAGTTTACAAGTAATTTCGCAATATTTACACTTGGGACATAGGTTTTTGATGTTGAATGCATTTATTAATCTATCTCAGGGGCCCGGACTATCTAAAAGATCCTCCGCCATGGCCTACTTTGCCATCTACTGAGAAAAGAAAGCCCCCAGTTATCCTCCACCATGGCCTGCTATGCCACCTGCTGAGAAAAAAATGTTCTCCCAAAACACCTCCCATCGTGTTGCCAGTATCGGTCTAGTGGCGATGAAACAATTTGTTCAAGACCTTTCTAGTCTTGCTCTCCTTCGTCGGCTTATTCAGGTTCGCACCAACTCCCTTCTCCTCGTACTCTTTGCAAACAAGGTACTTGTGATCGATGACCACATAGTAAGTGTTGCCGCACTTGTGGCCTTTGAGATTATCAAGAGTGGCACAAACACAAGTACTCCCGTGAATGACTTTGATTGGACAGAGGTCCAAACACGCGAAACGTCTGCTGTACTTGATACAACATTTGTTTCCGTCGACTACAGGCCCCTTTCCCAAATCGGGAAGTCCAAAATCAAACATGTCCGCTCCATTCGATCCAGTAAATGGAGGTGGAGGGCCAGGGGGGATGATGACGGTTTGGATGGGGTTAGAATGTAGGCCTGGGCTCCATATAAGGTTTTGGAGTCTTCGGGTGGAGGAGTCCTTGACTGCTTGCTTGATCATCTCCATGAGTTCGGTGGGCATCGATGTGAGACAAGGAGGGATGCGATTCGGGCGAGGTCAGCGAAGAGTTTTGGGGGTGCTCTAACACTCCCAGGTGAGGTCTCTGGTTGATAGATAGCCAACTGGTTCAGAGCAGGGCTAGAGTTAGAGAATTCTTCGTCTACCGCTTCCCGAATTTCGTGGTTATAGGAGAAGGGGCTAGAAGCCGGTTGGGGAGTTTCAAATTGATTTGACATGATGATGATGATGGATATGGTTAGTGTTGTAAGTTGATGAGAAGAGAGAAATAAAAAATTAAAAGGTAGGTTGAGGAGATATTTATAGGCGCTCCCTAATCCCTGTCAGGCCTGAGCCTTGTTGTTCTGAAGAGACAGGATAAACAAAATGACAAGGCTCTTGTGAAGTGTCAACTGAGGGTAAATTATTCGTATGGTGAATAGTCAAGGGAGACCATAATCATGCTGCAATAGACTCTAGTGACAGACCTTATCAATTATCAAGCCAACCAGGACATTCACAAAGTGAAGAGAGCATAGAAATAACAAGAAGTAAGTAAATGAACAGATGAACAAATAAACAGCTAAGAACAAACGAAGCTGCGTTTGCCAAATGATAGATGAGCAAACAGCAAAAACAATATAAATGAAAACTTATGGAAGACCCCATTGCAAACTGTTACTTGAAGTGACTAGATATATGGATATGAGAGCAAGCAGTTTACTGGAAGTGGAGTAAATATGCAGGTCAGTTAAAGAGTGAAGTTGAATATGTATTGGCTGGTAAAGCTCAGAGGTATGAATAACCTTCCAAAGAATTGTTCACTTAGACGTCGAAGCTAAAAACTAACAATGGGTGAGTCGTAATAGGGAGTGGGAAATTTTCTGCCTCGAGAAAAGAAAAAGCATAAAAGAAATGACAACATAGCTCTCAGCTTCTTCATTGCCAACTACAAACACCTCAATTCTCAACCACAGAAACAACACCAGACCTACCTGCATCTTTGTCAGTGTATTGTATACTTTACGTCCAAAGATATTACGACACTGTGATTAACAAGAAAATCGACAAAACGAAATCAAATGCCTCCCAAAAGCTCTCTGGCTTCCTGAGACTCTCCCAACACCAAAGGTTTGACGACTTCGAAATATCCAGTTAACATCACTTAAGTTTATTGTGGCATTCAAACACAAAAGGTTTCTAGAACCCAAACTACTACCATGACAAAAATTGATAAGTTCAAGGAGGCTGGCTTGATTGGAAACCCTAGTCGCTCATTGGCAGATAATTTTTTCACTACTATAATACGGCTAAAACCAAGAGAAGCTTTGAATACGCCCTACGAGCACCCCATCCTGGATTTCAATGAAGGAAATTTATGAAAGAAATGCTACCGCCCATCAGAGCTCCTATTGCTGACTTGCTTTCTCATCCCCTGATTTTTCTCCACTCCCCAAGAAATATCAATTCTCAAAGCAAGTGGTAGCTACGACCGACCTTACGAATTCTTCTCTGATCAGGAGATAAGCTCCCACCTTGAGAGTTACAAGAAGGTTTTCGATCGTTGGTTCTTCGCAAACAGAATCAGTGGAGCCTCCATCAGATTGGTGTGCAATAAACTCGGAGGGAATTTGGGAGAGTTTCACACCTTGACCGGCGAGATCTTTATAGATGCAGGGACCTTGTTTTATTGGGAAGGAAAGATGAATAGTTGGGTAATTGCCCTGATACATGAGATGATACATGCATTCATGTTTCTGCATATATCAAAACTCGTGTATACAGCCTTGTCGAACACTGTACCATGGTGGCCCAAAAGTCGTAGTGACCTTGCCCGTTCGGTCCAATATACGACGTGCCTTTGAAAGCTGGAAACCCTCAGCAGAGGAATCCAAATTCTGGGGCATAGAGGTGGGTCCAAATGGCTTACCTCCCGGCTTTGACAGATATCGACAATTTTTAATAGACAAGGGGAAGCAAACCCAGTATGGCACGGTCAATTGTGCTTTGGAACCTCATTTCGTGGAGGGTGTCAATTACATTTCCGGGGCCAAAAGTACCCTCCCTTACCAAAATTCCCCTGTCACCAGGTCGAAAGCAGCTGGTAAAACCAAATATCCCACCAGCATAACAGAAGTCTATCGGGGTATTCAGACCCAACGAGTCCCCCGAGCTAAAGCAGTCAACTTATTAGGGATGCCCAGCAAATCAGTGTTAGAGGAAATGTTTGCCACAATCCGTAGACAGGTATCGAACTTTGCTTATGGGGTTTCAACAATATGGCAAAAATCAAATCTCTACAATTCGTTCCACGGGAACCCAGCGACAGATTCTGATGACGGAAATTTAAAACGAGAGTATTACCGGCCATGGTTGGTACCACTACTGGCCTGCCATCTCCTCCCGAAATTCATGCTCAGTTCAATTCTCAGTGACCAAGCTTACGACGCATACAGCGATGAAGAGCTAATTTATCATTTTGGTGCTCACATGAAGGTCTTCGATCGGTGGTTCTTTGGAAATACAAACAATAAAATCTCCAGCCCAAGGGAAGTAAGGCTAAGACGCAATAGCCTCGACGGAAGCCTTGGACAGTTCTACCTTTCAACTGTTGAGATTTTCATTGACGTCGCACTTTAAAATCTGGGGATAAGAAAGATGCAGAGTTGGTTGACTACTTTACTACATGAAATGGTGCATGCTTTTGTATATCTTCACACATGCTACAAAGACTGCTGTAAGGAAGCGTGTCATCAAAAACATGGCGGCCCAGGATCCACGGGCCATGTAAGTAACAACTCTCTGTTCTATCTTTGTTTATTTGTGACGGAAAATATCTTTTAACAGTGCTGATACTCATCTAGGGGCCGTCTTGGACATCTATCGCAAAACTTGTTTTTACAGCCATATCAAACACTTCGCCATGTAAGTAATGAGATTGTTCTCTCACATCACCATTTCCCCACTTTCTCTTACATCACCCTTAAATCATTCCTAAACCCTAGAATTATTCTGTATCGAATTCCCAGGCTTTTCTTGATAGGCAAAGACTGATTTCCCATCTCCTAGGGTGGCCCAAAAATGCTGATATGCTTAGCACTTCTACTAAATATACCATGTATCGCAATGATTGAATCCCTGAGACGGAGCACCTGAAGTTTTGGGGGTTAGTGGTAGATCGGAATGGTGAAGTTAAGGGGTGGGCAACGTATAAACACTGGTTGGAGGAAAAGGAAAAGAAGAAGAAATCCAACGATGTGAATTTGAACTGTACTGTAGAGCAACTATTATCCAATTGTCCTTGTCATTGACTTGAGACGAGAATTGGAAACTCAGATTTAGGCATTATGTAACAAAGAGTGGATGATTATGGTTCTTGATAAAGAAAAATAATTATGTGCCGGTCCACGTTAGCGAGTGAGTGCGATGCTTTAATTTGCTACAGTGACGCTAATATATATTGGGAAATCGGTTAAAGATCACATTGCTGCAAGAGATTAGGGGTAATTTCCTTCCATCCTTTTTACTTGAAAGTGGTATTGAATTTTTTTACTACTTTTGATCTATCTACTTAACAAGGTACTGAGACTTCACTACAAGAAGAATGTGGTAATACAAAGTGGAATTACAATCCACCCAGCCTGAGCGCCCCTCACATAATTTGAACTTCCCCCATTTGCCGAGACACTGCTCGAAGTAGCTGAAGAGGGAGTACTCGAATTGGTAGCATTGACCAATGTTCCCGTGGAGTTTCCATCTATAGTGGTGGTACTGCTGTAGGACACGCTCGATGTTGATGACGAGGACGAGGACGAGGAAGATGATGTGATGTTGCTGATAACAATCGAATCGTAACTCCCGGTCATATCTCCATAAGTGTATGTTGTTCCAGAAGTGGTGTAATCCTGGATAGTAACACTCTTCACATACATCGTGAATGGTGCCTCAGTTAAATCGGTATAACCTCCGGCCCACTCGACGGTTCCTTCAGAAGAATTCGCACCACCTCCTACCCAATTTCCGATCTTTATTCTCATTGGCGTTTGTGGGAAGTTCTCTCCGTTCAAAGCATCGGCGTAGAGAAGGGTACGGACGAGGACATCGTCAACGTACCACTTTACACTTTCCGAAGTCCAGTCGATCGTGTATGTGTGTTCTGTATCTTGTGGCGTTGAAACAGTTTCGTACGTTGCTCGGTCGTAACTTGTGGTGTTTCCCTTTCCAAAGTAATTTGTTTCTACTTGTGCTGTGTTTCCACCAAGCCATTCCTGTTTTCTAGTTAGCATTGTTTTGACTACTGAACAACTGAACAACTGAAAGAGCTTACCCAATCAATTTCATCAAGATCATCACTCTCCATCACAAAACTGCTAACAATTCCAGTACCAGGAGCGGCTTTCAAGACCACCTCCACTTTTCCGAAGAATATGTAGTCATTACTAACGATTGTTTTTGCGTTTCCATCTGATTCGATTGTGAATTCGGCCCCAGATGTGCCATACGTAACAGTCGTTCCGTCGTCAGCGGTAAACTCCGAGCTTTCGCCTTCTGTGAAATCTATCGAGATAGTTTTCCCTAAGGCTGAATCACTTGGGCATGCTATTAAATTAATTAGTCTCTGACGATATGGTGTTGTGGTTGAAGAATTAATTACATGAGTTTGTTGTAGGATTGCAGTCTGTATAAGTTTGTGCGAGAACGGCCGATGAAAAGAAGAGTGCTGTAGATGCCAAAGTCGGAATAGAAGATCTCATTTTCGCGGATTGGAAGCCGAAAAACGAGAGGAAGAGGACGAAAAGCGAGTGTATTTGCACAAAATTGACGCTTTGAACAATAGTGTGCTGCGTATAGTAAATCGATGGGATATCAAGATGAGAGATTATGGTTTTAAGATGCTGAAACAAAAAGGAATTGGAGGGGTACAAGTATAATATATATTATTATGCTTAGAGAATGATCAACCCATTATCGGTCGTGACGAGGCCTGTGTTCACTCAACTCGTGGACGGTGGCTGAATATTCGACCCAAAAGTCTGGTGTTGGGAGGGAAGGGGTACGCATTGTTGTGGGTTTCTGAGCCTCTGCACACGTCAACTAAATTGTGGAGAATAGATCAATTTAAAATCGGGACCCCAGAGGGTTCATTTCTAATAACGGTGGAAGCAAAGTGAGATAGATTGTGTGTGAGTAGGACAAAGAGAATGGCAATTGTATTGTTGATGTTTGAAGAGCACCTAAAAGGACTTGATCAAAGAAAGCGATGATGATCGTGAACTTCTTGCATGGAGTTTTCAACTAACAAGCTTTTCATGTGGGGATTGAGATAATAAAGGTGGGGAATGACACGCGGCGCCCCTGACTATCCGCTGCGCCACAAACAAAAAACTCCCGGGTTTAAGCGAGATTTCAAATTGAGAAGCCTCGCCAACTTGCATATCTTCTGAGATCATTCCTATCTGTAAGTATGCATATCATTTGATGACTTTTTAACACCCGATTGATATTTGGCGGCCTGATTTCGCCTTGATTTATATATATTTCCTCCTCCTTTTCACACTTTCAACTCCTTCCCCATCTTTCGCCACAGCCAGCTTGCCAAACTCTTCACCCTTCCTAACATCACCGATTCGAACCTTCACATCCATCAACAACCTCGGCCTTTCAAGTCCATCCAGAGTACTGCCAGAACCAGTCTCAACTCCAGGAATAGTAAAATGTAGATTGTCAATTGTTAAGGATGAAATGTAGCCAAAAATATCGGGGGTATTGAGACGGTAGACGAGCCAAATATTGAGAAATGAACAAATAATTAGGAGGACAGCTATGATGGTCAAAGTTATAAGTGCAAACCAGTTGCATTGAACAATGTCGAAAGGTTTATACACTAGTGGCGAAGCGGTTGTGGTGTTCATCTCATCCAGAGTGATATATTTTCTGACTTGACCAACACTGGGTTATCGACATAGAGAGATAAAGGGCTCATCCAGAAGGTATTGAAGAGGGTAGTCAGTCGTTGGGAAAACAGAGAACGTCTTATAGAAGACATTTTCTTCGTCGAGTCACCTGTTAAAATGGAACCTGTGGATAAATATGTTCTTGTCGTTGAGAGATCAATAGTTTGCAGAGTTCAAAAAAGACTTGTAGACAGGTCTCGTATCGGAGTGAGATTCGATACTTCTGCGGTGCCAATCTTAGTGATTGCACACAATCCTTTATCTTGAAGGCGTCCAGCAGTACCCCTGGATACGTTACCATTAATTCTCATTTGTCGATGGTGTTGACCACATCTGGTACCGATTAGTCTGGTGTGTAGGACAACTTTACATTTCCACACAGCCCATTTCGGCGGTTCCTCTTCTTTAGTCCCAAATTAAATTGTTTGCGGGGACTCTGAATTATTGTGTGAAGTATTTAATTGGCGGGTGAAGAAGCCGCTCTGGGCGAGGAGATCGTTCATTGAATGACGGGAGAAGGATGGACATGTAAAAAAGAACATAGACATAGGAAAAGTAAGATCGCCTTCAAAATTGTAGCGAAAATTATATCCAGAAGATGGGCCTGGTATTGGGATTCCTTTCAACGAGTAATAACTCTCAGCTGGAGCAGGCCACGATTGGTGGGGGTCGATCATTGGCAGCAATGGAAAATTTGCTGTGTTGTACTTTGTGCGAAAGTCATCTACGAATACTCCAGCGTTCCACGACATTGCATTGAGATAATCAGCAGCAATGACTGGGGCATTGTCCTTAACGGAACTTGAATTCCGCCAAAATTGCAAATCTTTCGTATTTGCCACTTTACAGGGGATGTTGGACGTTGCGTTCGTAATGTTTCTTGGTTGCAAGATTCGGAGGGAAGCCTGCCCAGCAATAGGCGAGAAAGACCATAAAAGCAATAAGCCCAGATGAAGTATAATGGATGTACGAAGTGTCAACATCATCCAGAGTGTCTGGGAATAAGATTTGCTGGCAAAGAGTACCTCGAGTGTCTGATAATACTAGTCAGTCAAAATCAACAATACATAAAGCTTCTGTACTAACGGCAAGCTCTGCGCTTCGTTGTGCTTTTAGTCTGCCAAATAGTGGCAACGTACTCCCGGCAATGGCGAAGAAAATTGCAGGAACGACTGTAGGACCTAGCTGAGCCCACCACAGAAGTCGTGCATTCAAACTTGTACCATCCTGTCTTGGCATAATCCCATCATTGGTACTTCTCTGTATGCTTTTCATATTCTTGTGCAGAATTGGTTCTCCTGGAATGTACATAATGGATGAATCAGGATAAGTGTTGTTGACTGTAGCTGCGAGCAAGGCGAATACTGAAACCGAATTAGCTTTCATTCGCACAGGCATCGGAGGGGGATCTACTACTAAGAATTGAAGAAGCAGGAATAGCTAAAAGTAGATGGCCGATGATTTCCATGGCTTTGTTGAAGTCGACGTTCTTGGCAGTTTGTGGGCCTCTCGGCCACTTTCTTGGCCGGCGTTGAGTCTCCAAGGGAAGATTGATTTCATCAAATAATACCGAATGACGCTTCGATGGATTCAAAGTCCCCCCACGGCCTTCGAGGCTGCGAGTAATATTGCCACTGTGATGGAATCGCTGACCGGAACGCGCATGTTGCAAGGACAAATCTTCATTCTCTGAACCAGTAAAAGAAAACGGCCGTGTTGAAGTCAATGAGCTGAACTCTTGACAGTGAGAACTATCAAATTCCTCCCATGCAGGATTTGCTGGCCAGGTAGGTGTGGAAATGGTGTTTACGACCGCAGAAGAAAACAGCAAGAGGAATATAACTGTTATAGAGAGTTAAAAACAAAAGAAGAAGGCCAAAGGCCCAGTCTTCACATTTAGCCTTTTCTAGTGCGAAACATCAGTTGCACAGAAACATGAATGAAATCCAAAGCTCTCCTGACTGTGTTTTGAGCGATCGACGTTGGGGGCGGCTCGTACTACCCATATGATGAAAACAAGGCACCCAAATGTACTCTCCAATTCCTTCGATCCCCCTGAGAGTTTCGCATGTACCTTATAACACAAGCTTTCACGTTCTGTCAGCAAGAGCAAAGCTTCAATTTGCCGTTGCAAACTTTAGTGCCCAAGTAGGCAGAATTGTAGCTTCGGAAGACCTCATCTCAGCAGAACCCACCGCAAAAAATCGTGCTGGTGGGCGCCTTTTTTTATCGATATACCAGGTTCCCAATAATTATCAAGAAGCCCACTAAAAGCCCACTCACCTAAACAGAAAAGAAAAAAACACCATAAACAGACCAGAACAACAAAGCCCAGGAGCCAAGGAAACAAATTTCAAGAACAGTAGTAATTGAAGTGACTCTAGTACCAAGCCCCCTCATATTCCCGAAGGAGAACGGGGCGTCCATAATGCAATAATACGACCCGACCCCATCGTCAAAAGATATAGCACGCTGTGGCGTCACCAGCAAAGGTGATATGAGGTCGATGGGAGGAGGGAGGTGGCACTTGCCAACCCCATCCATTCATTAATACAAAAATTCACGTGTCAGAAAATTGAATTATTATTCACGGAGTAATTCTATTTAGCAGTGTGGCACTTAATTTACGCGGCGAGGGAACAATTCATTTCTCATTGTACTCAGAATCGGTTCCCTAGTATAATCATCTTCCCATCCCCACAGCCTCCGACCAATCAATCAATCACAAACAAACAAGGCAGACATGCATGCTCTTGCATATAACGAGAGAGAGAGAGAGACGAGAATTCTAGAGAGAGAAAACCAATTCCACCCCTCCATTCATTCATACCAAACAAACTAACTAAAATTCAAAGGGAAAAAAGAGAGGACTCAAACTCGGCAAAAAAAAAAAAACGTGAAAGAACGCCTCCTATCAAAACACCACACACAACAAACTCAAAAAAATGCTCAAGGATCCTTGAATTCTGTCAAAAAACGCTAGACACAATTGCATTCCACCCCCTGTCTTTCTTTCCATGCTTCCCTTTAAAGTAAAAAAGAAAAACCATGCAATGTTAAAAAATCCCCCCACCCATAATTGGTTGTCCACCCGACCCAGACAACCGCAAACACCGTTTCCCATCCATACACGAGCAGAGAAGAGAGGAGAAAAGACATCCTTCCTATAAACGCAGCGAGGCAATAATTAGGAAAATCAAAATGAGCCATCGAAGCCGGCAAAATCCTTTTTCATCCAGAGACTTGAAAATCGATAAAAGTCTAATCCCTCCGACGACTGGAAGGCCCAAAATCCGGTTCCACGTGGACCTTCTTCTCCTTCCTTCCCTTGATGGTGAATTCTCCTGCGATCAAGAGATGATCACTGGGGAAGTGATGGTTTGGGAATCCAGGCACCGTCTTCATGTATTCGGGATCCACACTTCCGAGTAGCGAAGTGAGTTCAATGGTGTTTGTCGAATACCAGAGATGATCGATGACATCCGCGAAACTGGGCGTATAATTGGTGAAGGTTAACCGATCCGCGCCCTTCTCGACAGCCGAGTAAGCAGAACGTAATTGGAACGGATGTTCAATACCGTGCTTGCTGAAGTTGCCGTATTGATGCTCCCGGAGCTCGCGGTGCGATGCCTTGACGCTTCCCTTGGATAATAATTCGTACACACTCGAATCGCTAGTTGAGTTGAGATCACCACAGAGAAGTAGTGGGATCTGGGTGTTGCTCGAATATTCCTGAGATGGAGCAAAGTCTGCGACTTCGGTCTCGGGTCTACCATTTTCGTCCACCAAACCGGCTCGCTTTTCCTTTTCGTTGCTTGGTGGCTTCTTTGCGTACTTTTCGGCAAGCTTAGTCACATTCTCCACCACAATTGCCATCTGAATTAACTTGACATCGGCAAACACAGGATCCCAGTGGAGATGGGTATTGACAACCATTATTCTTGACCCGGTCATCCTATTCTCTAGGAAGGCTACGATGGCGATATTGTCCCGAGGCATGACACGGTTGAAGATGTCTGTCTGTAGCTTCATATCTGGTCGATTGATAGCAATATTTGCCATGTCAATCAATTGCTTTTCCAGGAGAATGTATTTGCTACCCTTATAGAAAATTGCACATCCATCCACGCGTTTGGCGTCTGCTTCTTTCATGGTTTTCGAGCGTGATTTTGCCCAGTGAACCCCTCTATAATCATTGTAGGCAAGTTTTGGGCTGAGAAATTCGTATTGCGTATCGGTATCAACCTCCTGCAGGCAGATGACATCGGCATTCAAATCCTGGATTTCCTTCAACACTTGTTCCCTCCGGTATTCCCACTCCAGAGCAGCAGATGGAGTGAAACCGTACAATTGTGTAGTGCAGGCCCGATCGCATAGGATGTTGTACGAAGCTACTTTTATCTTCTCTTGGTTGTTATTCGGGATGCCATCTTGGAGGGAGATCCATTTTCGTTCTTGAGGAGGTAGTGGAACTATATACGGTTAGTTATTTGCTAGAAATGATTCATTTGTTATGACTTGCCTTGGGCTCCTTCTCGGAGATCCTTGATGAGCTCCTTTGTGCCTTTCTCGCTGATGACTTGCTTATATTCGGGGGCGAGATGAGGGTTTCCTTCAATCCCTAATACCTCCAATTGGTACAACGAGCCCAATTCTTCCGGAATTCGTTCGATCCGGTTGTTGAAGACCAGCAGTTTTTTTAGGTAGACGCACATGCTGAGCTCCTGAGGCAATTCAGTCAATAGGTTGAAAGAGGCGTCCAGGTGCCTTAAATGCCGCAGTTGTCCAATTGAGGCTGGGAGTTGGGTGATTTTATTGGATGCCACATAGAGCTCATTGAGAAAGACGTAGTTGAAGAGTGGATTGGCAAGTACTTTGAGGCCCTGCCCACTGAGATCCATGTTATGCCAATCTTGTCGTTTGACACTTTCTTGTCTGTATGGCCGTCCTCTTTCATCATTGTCCTCATCCTGAGCTACAACGGCATCTACGGTTGATGCTGCCGTCAACCCTCGATTCTCCCCGGCCCTCTGTCTTGCAAAATGATTTGGGGCATTGTGATCCACCATCTGCTGATTGGCATTTTCTGACTCCTTGTGTAGGCTCATTTGTTCTGCCCAATGTTCGCTGATGACTTGTGCCTGCCCACCACGTGTTGTCGTCGAGTGCCCGTTTTGCAGGCTGTTTGGGGCGAAGCTTGGAGCCGCGTTCGAGAGAACCCCAGAAGAATAATTTGCATGATGGCCCAGCACGGCGCCGTTGGTCGAATGTGTCGCATGGTCCTGCTGGAGGTTCGCGTGGTGTTGAGGGTGTGGTTGCTGATGAGCATTTTGATAAGAATTGTACATCATCGGTATCCCTCTCCCTGGTCCTCCATTGACACGGCCATGCTGCCCTGGCTGCTGGTGGCCCTGATTGAACATGCCGTACGAAGCTGGGGCTGGAGAATGGGAGTCGGGGGATCGCGAAGGTGATGGTGTATCGGTAGTGAATGCAGATCGTAGGTTATTTGGAGGGGTGCTATTTCGGATTATGTTTTGTCTTGTGTGGTGGTTTTGGTTTTGGTGTTGTTGGTAAAAGTAATTTCCAGCGCCTTGCTGCAGATATCTGTACCCATCGGCCATCTAATTCCTCCACTGGCAGATCAAAGGCGGCGTGAACGCAGGCAGGCAAACGCGGGCTACACGAAAGAAGGAATAATGGGAGTGGTGGTGGAGGTTTAGGTGGGCGGAGGTGGTCTGGAGAGCGGGGATCGGTTCTTTCTTCGTTGGCACATAAGGTTGCTTGATATACCTCTGCGTCTGGGCATCTACTACCAATGTCTACGATGAGAGGACTTGGAAGTTGTGAGGTTGCGCGAGCGCACTCGGACGGTTATCGGGCTCAGAAGTGTTGGGCTCGAAGCTCTAAACGCGGCCGCGTATGGCCAGAGTAGCTTTGTCGTGATGCTTCAGGAGCAGCAGTGGTAGAGGGAAGGACTGGGACGTCGAAGGAGCTTTTGGGGAAGGTTATGGTTGAGGTCTAAGACACGAGTTGCTAGATGTCTTCACTGAATGAGCTCGAGGCGCAAGATCTCGCTGGTGAACGAGGTTGGGGGAGCAATAGAAGGTCAGGCTACGCAGGCCAATCTGCAGTCATTCGTACCTGGAGGTTTGCAAAAACACGTATGAAATGCTGTAGTTCAGTTGGAGTTGAAGGCGGGTGCTGGTCGAGCAGGATTCTTGTCGTGGTGCTGCTTTCTCGTTGCTTTTCTAGATTCGACCTCTTGCTGGACATCAACTGCTTGTTCAATAGTCCACGTGACCGGCGGCAAGCGGGCCGAAGTGATACGTCTCCGGAGGCAAGCCCAATCAAGCACCTATCACCTCAACTTAAATTATTCTCAACAACAACAAAAATTGACTCTATATTCTCGTATTTCTCTATTTCGTCCTTGTTCTCTACATGTATTCCTGATGTCCTCTAGCTAGGATCAATCCTTCCGTCTTCCCCTCGAGAAGGATCTATTCTACCTATGTCTCGGAGTCGGTCAACTCACCACGGGATGTTTGCGAATAGAATCGTAAGGTGGTTTCAAATATGTGCATACATCAAACATCTCAGCGTACTTATTTCAACACCTGACAAGTTGGCAGCTTCTTTCTCCCTTTCTTTGCTTTTTTTGATGGTGCATCAACCCGTTACGTTGGCTGCCGTCTTGGTCGTAACACCCGTTGCTGCTGCGTACCACCGAAGCTGGGCTGCTGGGTTGAAGATCTCTTGCTTCCAAAAAAGTGCCCTCGATCAGCATCTGCAGCCATCCGTTGGAAAAACAAGGAAGTTGGTCTCTTGGGACGGGCGAGTGTGCTTCCATGAAGTCTGGAAACACTCTCGGAACTCCGCTATTGACTCTCTTTGACTTGAGAGGATATACTCGGCAGCTGTCGTTTCCTGTTCCGGAGAACGAAGTACAGAACGGGATAATTGTGAGACCTGGGCTGAGACTTAGGCTTTGCTCCAGTGCGACATTGACGACACCACTGCAGTTTATTTCGAACATTCTCTGTTTTTCTCTTTTGCATGACCAGCCAGAAATAGAATTGCTTCCCATAGGCGCTATACCTTAAGCTAGCATGAGACACTTCAAAGTCTTTTGTGAGTAGTACCCATAGCAAAATTTTCGTTAGGTTGATACGAGCAGAGAGTGTCTTGCGAATATATATATATTTCTTTCGAGTCCAATGGAAATGAAATCACACATCAAGCCCTGGATGATGAACGTTTCCTTTTCCTTTAAAATCAAATCAAAATTTCAAAAGGCAATGCCAATCGTTAAATAACTCGTTTCTACATCTCTCCGTCAGTTTGCTTTTTCTCCCATTGTAGTTTGTACATCACCAATCATAACCCAATGAATCTTTAAAATAAAATCTTCCCTTGAGCCTCATTTTTATTGGATGGCAAATGGCCCAAAAGCCGGGGTTTCTCTGCAGAATCGCGGGGTCCGTTTTTCTTTTCCATTCAAAATCGGGGAAAGACTGCCACGTCTTTGCTTGGGATAAAGTAATTCTTGGGAGCTCGCCTGGAGAAAACACATGGAAGCAGGGAATATGCACCAAGTGCAAGCTAATTGTGCAGTAAGTGCACTTCCGACCAAATGCATGGTCATGGGTTTTCCATGAATCAAGACTCAACTCGGTCGTCCAGGCATGTATCTGACACTGAGATTGCGAGAAGCCGTGGTGACATTTCATACGGCTCCGTACTAACGACGGTATCGTCCGTGGTGGTACTGTGATTCCCGACCTTCCATATAAGGTTGGACTCGACACCTTTCGCAACGACATTCGGATAAGACGTCGTAGGCCTGGTCTTGTGTTCACGCCTTCTATATAACCGCCCTTTTCCGGTGTGGCTTCGCAGAAAAAGAGGAAGCAAGATATTTTACAAATTGTACCCACCGTCCGAAGGTCGCATGCTCTCTCTTGCAAATGCGGATCTCCGCCTGCTGAGCGGCTTTGGAGCCCTCGATGCGCCTCGTGCTCCCTCGTTTTTCGCCATCCGGGATATTTTGGACATTTGGGCCTCGGGGAGTGGTGGACAGCGTCGCATCTGCCAGTTGATATTGCCAAAAGGTCGATTGTGCAGCCACAGCCGGGACTGGCAGGTGGGAAATCTCCAATTACGGTCATTACGGTCGTTGTGGTTGCATTTTACATCTGGAAGTGTGACGGCGTGACGTACAGGTTCAGAGGAAGCTGGAGATTCTATGACCAGGACCAGGCTCTAGGCTAATCAAGCCCAGAGCAGCATCCAACACCCCTACCAGTACAGCCCAACGCCTCACCCTACCCTACCCTACAGGCCCTCTCTATTTGAGGAACGTTTCAAAATGTCTGAAGCCGCCTTTTTCTACAACTTCACAACCCAGATACCAGATCGTTCTAAACCACCATCTGCACACACAAACATCTCGGTCAATTCTCAAGCACAGCCTGTGAAACACACAAGCATCTTTCGGAAATCGCATCGATCGTCCAAGTCCAGCTCCAAGTCGAGGCCTGGCTCCGTCGACCATCAATACGCATCCAGCTCCAACTCATCCTGCCCATCCTCCGTTGCAGAGCAACCCGCAACCACAACCTGTTCCCCGCCTTCAAAGGGAGCTCGCAATCGTATGTTTCTTCCATCGTCGACCCCTCTACCCGATTACAAACATTCCGCAAACCAATCGTCCAAAACCCGCTCCCAAGCCCAGGCTCTTGCGCAGGCCAACCGAAAGTCCTCTTCCACTGGAGGCTCCTCCAGAAGCAAAAATGCCCTGTCGATAGCAGAATCGCAGGCTGCGGCTGCAGCTAGGGGCGATGCGGTGGGCCGATCGAGCAGCATATCCAGCAATACAGCATCAAGTGGGCTGACGGCGGTGACGTCGAGCGACCCTCCCCCCACCGATGTACTACTTACCAACCCTTTCGCCCGACGGAATGGAAGACGGTATTTGCGAGACACAACGTTGCCCTATCCATTGCCATGCGACCTGGCCGAGATCCATAGACAGACTTTACGGACAATGTTGTTATGTCAGGTTTTCAATGGGCCGGTCTGCTCGCCGGCTTTCAATCACAAACCCCCAAAACGCGTCTTGGATGTAGGTTGTGGCGCCGGATTCTGGAGTATTATGTGTCACCGTCATTTCTCTCAACGGGGTTTCTCTTCGATTTCCTTTACGGGAATTGATATTGCTCCGTTGGCGCCACGCATGGAATCGGACGATGATATGAATTGGCGTTTTGTTCAACATGATTTACGTCGGGTACCACTACCCTTTCGAGACGACGAATTCAACCTCATCATGATTAAAGATTTAAGTATGGTCACACCAACAGGGAGCATGCAACAAGCTTTAATGGACGAATATCTACGAATTCTAAAACCCGGCGGGACGATGGAGATCTGGGATGGAGATCACTCCTTACGAATGCTATTACCCCACGCACCACCCTCGACTCGAGAATCCCCAGACGACAGCGAGGATGAGGAACAAGTGCATACCAATGCCATGGGAACATATACGTTATCACCACAAACGCCTTTGGCGACGCCGCAAAATCAGTTCCTGGTGGATTACAATACGTGGATATCTAAAGCCTTGGATTCGAGAAAGTTAACCCCTATGCCTTGTACCACCATGCTTCCCATGCTCCTCCAAGAATCCGAGGATCTAGCTGAGATTGATAGTCGGAGACTAGCTATCCCACTAGGGGAAGTCCGGTGGGAGAGAGAGGGTGTTGGTGGTGCTGTCACCCAGGGGACAAACGGTCATGCGATTTCTTCTAAAGGTAAGGCGAAGGAAACAGACCGGAGACTATTGACGGCTGGTCAGGCGGCGTTGAGGAGGACGGCGCTTTTGACGGTCATTCAGATGATTGAGAGTCTGGAGCCAATGTTGAGGGAGGCTAGTGGGAAGGGACAAGACGAGTGGGATCGGTGGGAGGGGAATATGATGAATGATTTGTTGAAGAATAATGGGACTTCTTGGGGGGAGTGTTTGGAGGTTGGAGCGTGGTGGGCGAGGAAGAAGAAACCGCCGCCGACGGCTGGTGGTTGATGATTGTGAGAAGGATGTATTGTGACCTTGTGAATAAAAATTTCTTGGAATTTGTTTGATGTTATTGGATGGATGATTGTATTTATCCGTGAAGTTTTATGCACCCCATTCATCATTGTGTCTGCTGTGGCTGACTGGTTGGGTTGGCTCATGGACCTTTGCGGGGTTCCATTCGGGTTTGATACCGAGATGCAGTCCAAAAATGGTTTTGGGTGATGTGTCCCAAAGGCCCCGAAGGTAGAGATTGGCGGTTGGATTTCCAGATGTGGTCTGTCATGAGGTCTTGTTGTATCTTTGACGCATTGCTCGATATTTTTTGAGATAGTATCTATGATATCATTAGCGGAGAATCTTAGAGTTGGGCTGTCTAAGGAGGGAAGACATGTGCATTGCAGGATAGAATTCTATGAGTCTGAATTTGCACGTGGTTGAAGTTCATAAAGTCCTGTTATGAGGATTGTTGGCCAATGAATAGAATGATGAACTTACAAAGCTTCAATTTCTATAATCGAAAATACCATTAGCTGTGTTCTCATACTTTTCTTTACAACACTCCCCCAAAAAAAAGACAATGGAGAATAAACATACCCCTCTTCACAAACTCCGCCCTCTCAATTCCCTTCTCTATCTCCACTTCTGAAGTTAATCCCGCATTACTAATAAATGCTTTATGCAAACGAGGTCTGAAATATTCGTATCCTAATGGATAGGAGTGACCCAGATGGAGGAGTTCTTGATGTTGTTAGCTTTGTGGTTGACAATTGGGGGGGGGGGGGGGGAAACTGAGAAGCTGGAGGATGTGAGACTTACCTTTGTATATACTTATTACTTTAATTCGTAAGACTGGATTTATTGAAGTCATCACGAAGTTGTATTTTTCCTGAGGTTGTCGTAGTGGTAGATGTGCTTTGGAGGAGAATATCAAATAGACGTCATTCTTGGTTCCTTGTATACAAGGCATTAATGAGCTTCAAGCTTAACTCAGCTCCTTGCAAACCTCCCCTCCAAAAACCACAACATAATGCGACCTTTCTCAACATGCAAGCGATACACATCTACCATGATTATTGGTGACAGATCGGGGTTCAGTGGCATGTTTCCCGGAATCGTCAAAGACATACAAAGGACCAATGGGATCGTGATTGAGAAAGCAGTGCTGGACAGTCTGTGGATGCGTGTCCGCCAGCACGATTTTGTGTCAAGTCGGCCCCGATGGCTCGCAGACTGCAAAGCCCGTCTTGGAAAATGCATCATGTTTGGCATACCCTTTCATGATGGAAAGCAACAGCAACTCGTTGGCCACCAACAATCACTTACCACGCCGGGTCTCCTCACTAAAAGCTTGGTTCGTCAACTTGGGCCACAGTGGAAGCCGCTCGTCAGTGGCCATGAAGGTTTCCAAATAAAGGATGTCCGCCAAATGTTTTATCTAAGGGTCAATTGGGGAGATTTGGATTCCATGGTACGTGCTTGTCTTCTTCCATCATGCGTATAAAATAAAACTGACAGCCGCTGGTTCCTAGGGCCATGTCAACAACGTTACCCACATTCGCTGGGCCGAGAGTGCGAGAATAGAATGGGCGCGCAGGTTTGCCCTCGATTCTTCCAATCGTGAGCATAGCAAGTCATGGAATGAGTTATGGACTCCAAAGGGGCACTGCGGGTTTATTTTGAAGACCATCAAGATGGATTACAAACTGGTTCGTCTATCGGATACCATACTACCATATCACACAATACTAATTTTAATACTCTCCAGCCGTTAACATATCCGGACACTGTCACCGTTATCCATAAGCTGCGCTCTCTCCCCTCACCAACAGATACCTCATTTATGCTCGATGTCGTGATTCTCTCGGACCGCCATCAACGGATAGCCGCGCGTGGCGAGGAAGAAATTGTAATGTACGACTACACAAAAAAGAGAAAGACCCAAATTCCGCCATTTATGATGGAAGCTTTTACGAAGACTTGGCTCGATCAAGAAGATAGAAAGAGGGAAGCTGCCATGGACGCTTTTCGTATGGAGCTACGCCTTATGGTGTTGGAAAAGCTGACTTGGGACCGCGAGGGAGCCGTAGAAGATTTTGGGGTGTCGAATAGTGAGGGATAGATGACGGTGGGCAGAAATTCAGCTGCACAGCATGCATATTTCGCGGGCCACAGCGAACTCGTACAAACCCAGGGCATCAACTCATTGGAGCAACCGTTGTGCCCGATTCGCACCTGGTCTTGAACAGCATCTGACGTTCAAAATGAATTTGGGAAACACCAGATATCCTGAATAGAACTTGTCATAGACTAGTCATGGACTAAATGGTATGTCAGAATATAACTAATCATTGCATAGAGAGGCTCGACGGACACCAATCGATTTCTGGAATTAGACGTGGACCTTTCAGGCCTTGATTCTTGGTCACCAACCCCTTCATATCGTTCCGGGTTCTTGGATAATTCTTGTCACCACACGAAAGACTTTAGAACCAAACTTCTTGAATTCTTCAACCTTTCTAGGACATCTTTACAATTTTCCTAGATGGTTTCACATGAATGCCTGGCAATGTGTATGCGACAAAACATACCTTAGCTTTCTTTCCTTGCAGTCTTCTGACTTCATACCTTCTCATTCGGTTTTGGAACGTGCAGGCTCTTTGGGTTCGTTCCTGGAGTTTTCAAAAAACTCCTCGGACTATATGTCGATGGTCTAGGCGAACGTCGAGTTGGTAATAATAAGGTAATGGGCGAGTTTCCTAGTCTCCGGGGCTTTTACTTCGTTGAACCAAAATATACTTGGTAATCTCATACCTTCTCTTGCTATCTCGGAAAAGAAAATCAAAGCACAACTGAAGCGGTAGTTCATTTTTCTCATTGACCAAGTTCATAGCACAATTTAAAGTATTGGCGTGATGTTCTAGAGAGCTAGCCTAACGAACGGAAGCCATCACCTAGTTCGTATCTCATTGCAGTGTTCAATCCTCTTTTGCATTACTCTACACACATTGGCCTCGTCGCTTTCCCATTCTTCTATCTTACAACTTTGCCAGCCTTCCACCCTCCGCACAGAAATCCTTACCGGCACTCTCCAAATTACTTTTCTTGCTAGTTTTGAATTTTCCTTCCAAGTCAACAGTTTGTAATTTCTCCAGTCTTTCGGCTGTGAGTTTGAAAGGTTCAGGTAACTTGGGGTACTCCGAGGCAAATGGAGAGGAGCTTTTGATTTTCAGCGAGTCCAAGATCATTGGTGTGATGTGAGCCGTGGAGAGAAGGATTCGTGGCATTCCTGTTGTGTGTCAGCCTTGAACTTACGAATAGGTAGAGGATATTTACCATGTCCCGTGAAGCCAGCAGCCACAAAATGGCCCTCTTTCTTGGGATGTTTACCAACGAAGGGAAATGAGTCCGCACTCGTTCCTTCCACTGTTTATGGTCAGTACCTGCTATCAGAATCTATCATAGAGAACTCACCCCCTATCCAGCAACCACCGTCTTTAGCATCTCGAGCCAATCCTTTCGCCTGCTCCTCCAATCCCACGACACTCGAGGAGGCCCATGATTCAAAGTACTCAGGCACACCACGGATATTACCACCAATATCATTACTATTGATCCATCGTTCCGGGACATGAACGAGAACCTTCTTAGCTCCACCAACTATGATGGTATTATCAGGTTCCGGGAGCTGCACGTGGTAATTCTGTACTTGTCAGTATCAGTCTTCAAAACCGGGAGTGGGACGAAACATACGTTTACGACGCCATCCCAGTGTTCAGCACCAGTATGTCGCAATTTGAAGTCTTTTTGGGGCTTTATTGCTGCTAGTGTTGCTATTGAGGGGGAAATGAGTTTTGCGAAGTCGGGGAGGAGATGACCGGCCCAACGATTTGTTGCGTGGACTACTGCTTTGGTTCTTACGCTGCCTCGACCTTCTGTTTTCACGGTGATCCAGCCTTCTGCGTCTCGATCTGAGACTTCGGTCACGGGTGTGTTGGCGTGGAGATCAAGTTTCTTGGCTTCAAGAAGGATGTTGAGGAGAGCATGCACAAATTTATATGGCCAACTGACATTATGTTAGGTTCTGAGGTCTAGAAAGCTTTTGGTTGTTAGAACTTACATCTGGCCAGCTGGATGAATAACAGCTCCAACCGTCCCCTTCATCTGGGTGGACTTCTCCGCCTGGGCGGCATCCTCGATGAGTCTACATTGCTTCACAACATCTTCATCCGGATGGTCTCTCTTCATTTCCGCATAATTACTCTTCAATCTATCCCACGCCTCCTTAGACATAGCGGCATCAAACGTTTCACCAAGTTTGAAGCATACCTCTTCCTCTATTCCAGTTGGGGAAGCTGAGGAAAGGAGTTTTGAGAACGCGGGGAGATGGGCCATCTCGTGCTTGATTAGTTCGATGGCACCTTTTGCTCCGAATCTCTCTTTCCATAGGATGTAGCGGGAGTATGCGTGGGGTCTTAGTTGGCCACCATTTCGACCGGTTGCACTTCCACAGATGTCTTGGGCTTCTAGCATGAGCATCTTAGGTGTGGTACCGGCATCTTTTGTACACTGTTTTGATGTTAGTTATTTTGAACTTCCAAATCGGAGGGGGTGGGGGAATAGTTACCTTGTAGAGAAAATATGCGGTTGCGGCACCGGTGTAACCACTTCCTATGATTACTACATCTGTCTCCGTTGGTAGGGTAGCGGAGGACTGATAGTTTTTGAGGGGTGAGTTCGCGGCTTCTATCCAGTAGGACTTAGTCCCGTTCTTGGTTGGGAGAACCATTTTGGAACCGTGATGTGTTCGTTATTCGAGGATGAGAGTACGGTATGAGAAAGTTGTTCTAATTCGATGTGAGATAGGACTAATCCATTCACAGCTGCTTCTTGGTGTGATTGGCTTATGTATTGCAATTCGCTTGGAATTGTTCAATGATATGTTGTACGCCACGAGAAATTAGTCAATTAGCAAAGCCTCCGGTGTTCGGTGGTTTGGTGGTCTGGTGGTCTAGTTTGTGTTTCCACTTTCCGTTACGTGTCTTTTGGTGAGACCATTTGCCCACTTTTGTCCCACCTTTAGATAGCAAACCGTAGATAGGCGATCCCCAATTTCAACATAAGATAGAAGTTGGGGAAGTGGAGTAAAATGGAGCGGTACCGGTTTACAGGTACGAGAGTTACGAGCGGTGCTCCGATATCTGATATCGAGATTAGATGGCAATAGCTCATTTACACGTAGTTCTGTTTGCTTTAGACTGGGAAGGGCACAGTTCAACATTGTCTATTTGTCAGTACACGTATTTATGTCCCATACGAAGTTTCTATTCCCGTCAATATGCTTGGCTTGCTTGTGCAAGTAAAAAGCTGTCATGGGTTACTGAGATAAGAAAGTTTGATAGGGGTTCGCTTAATTGGCCTATCTGTGGAGATGCCCGTGTTAACCTTGTAGATAGCAAATGCTATCGCGATCTCACCCCGCCTTTCTCAGTCGTCGTGTTTCTTTTCCCGTTTGGTTATTTTTTGATTCATGCCTTCAAGTTGATTCAATGGGGATAATTATTTCTTCTGCTTAGCGGCTCCAACTGATTTACATTAAGTAACTGTTTTATTCTGTTCCAACCCCTCAATAACCTCAGACTCTCCAGCATCCAAGTCAACATTGGAAGGAGCTTCCGGAACAAGCTTGATCAAATAAATCATACTTGGGATCGTAAGAGCCAATAGTGCACAGTTCACGTAAAACGGATTTCTCGCGTCTCCACTCGCAAATGAGTTGATGGCATACGAGACCGCTTGACCAAGAGTCTCGAAAGCCCGGAATAAACCACCGGTTCGAGAAGAAGACTTGACATCAGTTGAAAATGTGCCGAGAATCCAGTAAAGTGATAGTTGGGTCAGGTATCCGGTGGTAAACATGAGGAGGTAGGGTAAGTATGCTTCTGCCCATTTACTGCTTGCTCTTTAGAAATGTGTAAGCTTTAATTTGAATATGGGGAATCTTTTTGCCACTTACAACTTGTAGTCCAATGCAGTCTTGGTTGTTCCATATTTACTGTACTCGATTCCAATCCAGATGAAGCATGCGATTTGCGGGATCACCCAACAAGCGAAAGAGATCCATGCGCGACGTTTTTGGGACCACTGCTTCATGTCTAGAAGCTTTCCAAAAGCTAAGACAAGAGGGATTGTGATAGTTGCTGTGGACTTGTGAATAACTACTTTTGTTTTTGTGGGGGGGGGGGGATGATGGAAAACTTACGAGTAATGAGACTTGAAAGAGCACGAGCTCTAACGGAAAAATGTAGAGTGAGATATGTGCCCATTGTTCCACCATAAAAGAATGAGTAAAATGCTGGAATGAAAACGAGCCATGTCTTTGGACGCTGAGCATGTTTCCACAAAGCAATGAACTCGTCTTTCCAACTGCTCGTCTCAGAAGATGGAACCTTAGTTCCATTACTACGTCTTACCAATCTCGTTGGTGAAAGTAGAAGCGCATAAATCATTCCTGTGGAAGCAAATCCCACAAAGATGAGATACGTCGACCAAGCAATACCACCAGCCGAAGAGTCGGAATAATTGGTGGAGAAGTTGATGGCTCCTCCAATGATACTACCGGAATTTCTCATGGCTGACCAGATTCCCAAGTATAATCCTCTATCGTTTTGATCCGGGTAGGAAAGCATAGCCGTAGTCTCAGCAACATAGAGGAAACCGCCGGTGATACCGCCAACAACCTATTCTTATCAGTGAACTGTGCAAGGGATAGAAAATTCCGGGGCAACATGCCTTTGCAAGCAAAAGATACCACTGCACCCCAAATTTCGCATTGACAAAGTACCCTGAAGGACCTAGGGGCATTCCAACAGCGGCAATAACGCAACTCCATCTAATTCCAAATTTATTGATCAAGGGTCCTCCAAAAAGCGAGATGAAACACCCGGCAGCGTAATTGAGAGCATTTGCTAGATTGGCAAGATATGGGGTTCTGAGCCCACCCCCACCCAGGTTCGAGATCGCGTCAGACATCGCTGGTCCTACAAAGGACAAACTATAAATGTTAGCTGAGTACTCTTCTTTTGTAAGGGGAATTCATACGCTCCAAAGAGAACCATTTGGAAGAGAACACTGCGAAATGTTCTTGAGAACCATGATGCGCTTTGGTATGATCTATCAACATCGACCATTCCTTCCTCCATATAGGGAATATCGTTGGCATATGTAGGGCCACCACCGACTTCAACCCCCTTTTTCGTATCAGTGCTTTGAGATGCCATTATGAATGAAACTTGGGAATCCAAGTCGGAGAAATACAAAGACCGGAGTACATGATTCTTATATCAATAATAATCAGTGTCGTATCTTATACCAAGACGAACGCCATGGCGAAAAATGGGGGGCGTGGGAGTGGATATCGACGATAAGCATCTACAAGAAGAGATTACTTCCTCAGAAGAGTTCCGCCAAGTCGATTTTGTGATCTTCCAGGGAGACGAACTGACAAAGCATCACTCGCTATTTATGGTTCTGATACTCGGAGGCTTATCAATGCAAAGATAAACCAAAGGGTAGTGTGCCTTTTTACTTGACATGCGAATGGTTGATTTCAAATGTAGGCACAGTACACAGAAATTCCGAAGCTTATCAACGGTGCGCTAGTATACGATATCTTATGTCCACCCAGAAATTCTGGGAGCGTGAGTGGGGTCACTGGGGCTCAGGGGACTGTGGAAGCGGGTAAATTACCTCCCCCGCCATCGCTTATTTGGGCCCGCTTGGTCGTTGGGACACTTCAACACTTCAACGCCATGACATCCAAATTGAATATCAGCCCTTCTAGATATCTTTGAAGAATAGGAAAGCTACGAATAGATAACTTTATTCCGAAAACACCTTTGCAGGCCTAGGTCGGTTATTGTAATCTGCTCGATTACAGCGAGACTTGCGCATCCCACTCTCCAAACCTTTAAAGCCGAGCACTTACTTGGTGATCTGAATAGCTATATTTTTGCCCATTCACGATAGTACTTACTTATTGCAAATTCGACTCTTGCTGCAAATAAAATTGAGTACAAAAAACTCGAGATCCAAAACTATTATAAACTTAAGTCTGAATACCCTCCTCTCAATAACAGTCCCGAATTCTTGCAAGAAGCCATAATATCATCTTGACAATCTCTAGTTAAATTAAAAGATATTCAAAAAGAATTTTAGAGATCAAATCACTACATGAACTTCGGATGACGTGGATTCACTTGCTCCAAATCGCTTCAACGGCCGCTCTTTTCAACTCTGCAAATTTTGCTAGTACAATTCCTTTCATTGAAATACCTTTGGTGTATCCTTCGGTAGTAAATAGAACCCTTCAATAACGTGATAGTTAGCAGAGTGATTGCTCAGCCAAAAAGGGATTGAACCTTAAGCGAGGTCGAAAAATCTTCCCTTCTCCCCAAACCTCAACCACGTACCCCTCAAGCTCTAAATAGGGCAAAAAAGGGACAACTAAATGAATTGACCAACGCAGGGATCGAACCTGCAATCTCTTGATGTCACAAACCAGGAATGCATTCCTAAATCGTAGTCAAGCGCCTTGCCATTGGGCCAGCCGGCCATTATATGTTGTTTTGTAGATGTACAACTTTTGACTGTTTTGCCATATGAAAAGATCTATTGCAAGGGTGAACTTTTGGTGGGGTGGGGCTGTAAAAGTGGAGTTGAGGTGAAGAGATTTTTAATAGATTTTTGAAGAGAGATGGTCCTGGTTGGTGGGCTCGGGGGGACTGCGGGGTTTTGGGAGGGAAAATGGGTGAACTATACCTGTTCAAGAGAATTTGACTTACTCGTGCATGCTAAAAGAGGTCAGCAAGTCTCCCAGGTCATCATTTTCTGTTTCCGGCTTTTCTTATATTGGTCTACGAAGAGTGATAACTTGTATTGAGACCTTGTAAAAATGGTACCCTCAGTTTCACACCACGACTCTAAAACTTTCGCAAAATGTTTAGAAACTTGAGTTGCAAGTGTTGAATTCGTTGGTTTGGCTGTCGATCTTTTTTTGGGTTGTTCTCATGCATATTTCCCCTTCTCGGACTTGCATGCTAAATTTGAAAACTCACCGTTAAGTTAATTCCTTTGATACATTTAGAATAATTAAGATTTGTGCTCCTTGAGTAATGAGAAATAGGGTGTTTATAGAGTAATGCTTGCAATTAATTTCGTTTCTCGAGACCTTTTCGCATGACTTTATTATTCATTAAACGATGGCACGATCTCAATTGTGTGCTTACTACAATAGTGACTTTTTTGAATGGGGCTGAATGGGGGTTCGAGAAAATGAATAAACTACAAAGCCTTTGTAGGTTCTTTGTTTTATCCCAATTAATATAGAGTGTAGAGTAGAAAGGAATACAACAAAGCCATTGAGTTAAAAATAGTTATAAAGAACCCTTAGCTCAAAGACCAAAGACTTTCTAAGAAACAGTCATTTTCCAATCCCAGATTCATATAAATATTCAATCATTGCCAAATATTACAGAAAGTCAGAAAATACGCGATTTTATCCAATAATTATCATAACTATCAAACTTAGTAACAATGTTGCCAGAAGCAGAAAGTATTCCCGAAAGCACACAGGAGATTAACTCCCCACCAAAGGAACAACCAGAAGATTACGAGGAATATAATATCTGGCTGAAATGGGAAAAGGTAAGTAAACCTGAACGAGTCACGTTCGGAGTTGAGCTTGAATTTTTCCTCGCTTTTCAACGACTTGACGCCGCTACCCAGAATCCTCGCCAGAGATATGGTATTGTCACACCCGATGGACAATTAGATTTCAATGAGGAGCTAGACTTCAATACAAAGCTTGCCCAGAAGCGAGAAGCTCAGAAGCTCGTCGCTGACACCCTTAAAAACGCTGGAGTAGCCGCTACTTATTCCTGGGAAGAGCCTAGAGACTTCAAAGTCGAGGCCTGGTATGTGGAAAATGACGCGAGCTTGGTAGCATTGGACGAAAAATATGAATTTGTAGGAATTGAAATTAGCAGTCCTCCGCTATTCTACACAGAGGAAGCCCGTTTACTTACAAGCGGTATTACGCAATTGCTGACCTCACGATACGGTCTTCTTTGCAACGCTACATGTGGACTCCGTAAGTTTTCCATTATTCCTATATTTGTTTTTAGTAACTTTGAATAGATGTGCATGTTGGGAATGGTTGCAAAGCCTTCCATCCATATGTTCTATGTAATCTATTTGCACTCATATGGGCCTTTGAAGAGCGGCTTGAGATGTTGCACCCAAAAAGTCGTCGCACGAGAGCAAACCCCCACTGTAAAAGCCTATACTCTGATTCAAAACTTGGCAGGTCTGTATCTCATACCCCAGAAGGCAAGAGAATTGGTTTAGAAAAACTACTAAAGCTTAGGTATCAGAACACGACCACTGAAATCGTAGACTTTATGGGAAACGTGGATGATCGCCTAGCTTATAATGTTCAACCCCTCATGGAACCATTAGACCCCAACACGGCTACGACTGAATTCCGCGGTCACGAGGGTACAATGAACTCGGAAAGTATCGTTAACTGGATTAACGTATGTGTAGGACTCGTTGAATTCGCGGATACTGTTGACCCTAACGAGCTTGATAACTTCCTCTGGAGTTATATTAACGACAACGACTTTACTGTCATCGATCTCCTTAGAGCAATTGGCCGACCTGCTGAAGCTGAGTTTTACGAAAGAACATCGCAATACCTCTCAAGATCTACGGCATCACGAAAATCCCAAACTCCAAAAACGACGAGAAAAGTCCGCTTTTCATAGAGTAAAAATAAAGTTTTTCTAGGAAGAGAAACCATTAAACATCTGTCTTTCCCCCGATCCCCTCTCTCCCTCCCTCTCATTTATATAGTAAGAAAACAACGCGACAGTGAGGTTGCGATAGTAATATCACGACCCGTTAAAGAAAAGAGGGAATAAGGGAAAGGTGAGAAGAACCCCATCACGATGTAACAACGCACTTCGAGCTTCCCATCGTCAACCCACCCAAACTTATCAATAGGCATCTAAAGTAATAACACATTTAACTCTATACTCTCTTGAATGTTTCGTAATAATCGAGCATTGCTATAGCAGTACTTGAAGTTGAAGAGAAGTAGACTATCGATAGTATTATCGTCGTAAGATACTTTGAAGTTTTGAATTTTCTTAGATATTTTGCAAATTTTTAAAGACTGAACGTACTTACAGTAGTCGTCTTCGTTAAATATATCTTTTTTTAAGATATTTTTATTAGTGTAAAATACTTTGAAACTCTCAATTATCTTATTTAAGTCAGATATTTTTGATAATCGAATATACTAACAGCGATACTTATAAGAGAGTTTCTTTTGAGATATTCCTATTGACGTAACATACTTTAAAGTTCAAAATTATCTCTTTTATACCGTAGATTTCCAATAATTGAACACACTGACGGCTATTATTATGATAGAATATCTCTTTTTAGATATTATTTTCTGTTCAAAATATTCCAAATGTCCCGGCTATTCCGTTACCTTAAAACATTAAGCTATTTTCCTGCTTTCAGAGTGCCTAGAGCGTTTTAGCACAGAATTCAGTCGAAGGTTATGTCCTTTCGCAAAGTGCCAAAACAGAAGTTCAAAGGAAAAAACCCATTCATTTCAATTTCTCTCAATATCTATTCCATTCCCAAACATTCCAAAAGAAAACCCCCCATCCGTAAAGATATGACTCAGTCTAAAAACACGCTCCCTAGCCTCGCGGCCTTTTGTTCTTATTTTTTCTGTCTGTATGCATCCATGCGATAAAAGAGAAGATCCAAAGCAAAAGCAAAAGCAAGCAGGCAAACAAAACCCAATTCCCCTTCGCGCGAGCGATTTTTCGATTTTTTGCGACTCCAATTTTTCGTCCCAGTGTCGACAACCCAGAAATAATTTTTACGCCATGACCACTTCCCAAATCTACTCCCAAGCAGCCCCCTCAAAAACCGTCTCCCCAACGCCCATTCCCCTCCCAAAAGCCGGCCCCCAACAATCAAGTCGATACAAATTCCACCCCCAACCCCCCTCCTTCATTTCCCGCACAACCTTCTCATCCATCCAAACCCTAACCTCAAGACTGTCCGGTTTCTTCTCAACTTCAAAAGTAGAATAAACAACACATCCCTTCTCCCGGAACCTCTCGTATTCTTTACCCGCGAAATCGGTATCGACTTCTTCCCACGAGGGATCGAGGAGTGGTCGCATGTTGTGTTGTGCTAGGGAGTGAAAGGAGTCGGCGGAATAGAAGAGCAAGAGGAGATGAGAGGAGGCGGATGCGGGGTTGTAGGTTGAGAGGGTCGAGGCTGTCATCCTAAATGTGTACTTCCTGATCCTAGATTCCGTCGGGATAAGTGGTGAAGAGAGTTGGAAGGGAAGAAGTGGTGCAAATATCTGGGTTAGGACCGCGAGTTCTGCGACGAAGGGTTTGGTGGAAAGTTTCTTCTCGGGGTGGGTGCGGTTTATGGCTTGGATTGAGGTGGGCGATGCTCTGGGCGGTCGACATGTTGTCGCAACTTTGTTTTCGAGGATGTTGGAGAGAGCTTCCGAGAGCCAGTGGGATGGATAACCGAGGGATCGGAGCTGGATGAGGAGGTGGAAGAAGGTTGCGATGTTGAGGGGGGAGAAGATTATTCCATGGACGTAGGAGACGTCGACGTTGAATGGCAATACTAACCGGAAGAAAAGAGCGTAAATCCATTTCATGAATCCCTTCTTTTGGAGGAGTCGTGAGAAAGGTTGGGGCTTGTACCCCATGTACGAGTAGGCGATGTATTTTGCCATGGGCATTGATGGCATGAAATCCATGAAGGATGGAAATGTAGGAGAGTCTTCCCCTTTGTCGATGATGGCCACGTTTGTGAGTTGGAAAAGCTGCTTTTCGTCCGTGATGCATTGATATTCGGCCAAGAAGGAGTTGATTGATTTCCACGTTCCGGAGTTGCGGAGACAAGTAGATAAGAGGACTGAGCCAGGGGCGTCAGCTAGTAGAGGAGCAAAGTAGAGACACGTTGAAAGGTTGCCATTTAGATAGTCCCTGTTGGTATTGTTAGTATCCAAACCCCGGAATGAGAAGGAGGGGAGACGAACGGTACATTACTCAAATGTATCCGGTTGAAAGAAGTGGGGAAATGCTCAGGTCTGACTTCGAAGCCTGAAATCTCCTCATTTTCGTCCCCAGAAGTAGGAAAAAGACCAAAACGAAGTTCCTCAGCAAGATCAACACAATCCCCGAGAACAACCTCAACCTCCACTCTTCCCTCCAGGACAATCAAAGATTTCGCCATCTCACTAAAGAAAGGAACCATATAATCATACAACCTCTCCGGGTTCTTCGCAATCAAGACATCATCGGTAAACTTCGAGGCAGCCTCGAAAGGATCATGGCCAAAATCAACATCCCCTTTATTTTGCAAATCCCCGTACCAATCTTCGTCCATAAGAGTGGTATTGATTTCCCAATGCTTGCACAGATGATCCCGAAATCTCGGAGCATTGGCCCGTGGTCTAGATTGGTATTTTTGTAACAGTTCCAGCATTGCCGGGTCGTATTTTTCGAGAAGGGAGGTCGGTGGTTCAAGGACGAGGGATGCAAGGTAAAGTTCTCGCTCTGCTTTGCATTTTGGTGTTACTTCAAGGCCGTTTCCAATCATGTCGGCCGTTCCGCTGACTTGTCGAGTGGCGATTTGAATCACCTTTTTGGCGGGGATGAGAGCTTGGGCCGTTCCTTTCCAGGAGAGCAAGACTTTGATGTACTCGGGGAAATGTTGTTTATTGAGACGAAAAATGTTGGATGGCTGGTTTCCGGACTTGAGAGCCAGGAGTGCTTTGTCGATGGTTTGCTGCATTCTGTTGAAAACGAATCGAGGCATCATAACGGCAATGTAGATGAAGTAAATCGTAGTCATAATCTCCGTGTACTCCTCGCTTTCCGGTTCCAGCTGTGAAAGATCTTCGAGCAGCATGAAAACAACAAGATCCCTAGTGAGAACACATTTGTTGATATCATTTATCGTAAAATGATACTTCTTCGTCCTCGTCTGCTCCAACTCCACAACACTGATGATTGTCCGTAACATATTTCTTGCATCCCGAATTCCCACAAAAAGGAAAGAAATCAATTCGGCCTTCGCAATGGCTTTCTCATCAAAAGCAACTCCAGATTCCTCGCTCTTCTTCTTCTCCTCTTCTCTCAATTCCTCGGCCCAACTCGTCAATGCCTTCTCAGTCGCCGAATCGTAAAGACCAAAGGCCTGATCATGACCAACATGAAAATACTCCAGCCCAGAATTGCTGTTCCACAAATTAGCCTTGCTTGACGACCGTTCATGTATGATGCGTGCCCAGCCTCATCTCACCAATTCCTCCCCTCACACAATGAAAAGAAAACTCACATCATACCCCTATATCTCCCCACCTCCTTCAGAATCCTCTTCCTCGTCTTCCTCTGCTCCCTCTCATCCACACACCTAACCATCCCCCTCGCCTTCTGCACCCTAGCCTCCAACTTCTTCACCTGACCCATCTGCGCCATCGAACTCACAGCATCACAATCATCATTCCTCTTATGCAATACCAACGCTCTCTCAGCAAGAGCAATACAAGATTCATATTTGCCAATTTCGAAGATGGCTGCTGAGATATTTCCTAGTGGTGCTGGGTCATGTGGTGTGATTTTATGTGCTTGTCTATATTTAGGGATTGCTGTCTAGCGGTCAATTAAGTGAATGGATAGAGTAGAAAGAACAATGATACCTTGAAGAAGATTTCCGACTTTGTATAATGCATTCCCTTCCTCTCTCAATTTCCTCGATTCCTCTTGAGAAGTCATTTTGTTTGTTTGGTCGGATTGATGGATGATGGATGGTTCGAGGTAGCCTGGTGCCAGGCGGTGTACTGGAGAAAAAGAAAGCAATATAGAAAAATGATCGTGTGACCGGCCCTCCGTGTTAAATTCAATTACACATTCACTAAGTACTCGCAAAGAACCAACACAAGAAAAGAGGAAGGAAGGGAGAAGCACCTTTCCCTCCAAAAACACTGATCAAAGAAGTTTGAAGTGATGTAGAAACCCTTTAAAAATGCTCACCCAGCGTACCAGGCCATCCCCCGGGAGCCAAAAACGAGGCTGGCCAAACTTGCGGTGAACCCAGATTAGCGGGTTCCTACTCGCGTGTCACCAATCCTTGTTCCTAGCACCCAACGGTAACTCACCTGCAGGAGAAAATAAAAACGGGACTTGGCTGAATGGTCGTTGTACACCATAGAATCACCAGAATTGGGTCGAATTTTCTTCACCGTCCCAAGCATCGAGACGCAAGACGCAACCCAAAAAAGCCTCGTTGGCGCATACACCATACACGTTGAGGTGGTACCTAGCTGTACCTACCTAGCCTACGGTACCCTTTACCGAACTTCCCCAAATTACCCCTGACCAATGCTGCATGCCTTCTCTGCACACCGAAAGATGGAAAGAAGCGCCATACACCGACATCCCCCAAAAAATACACATGCAGATCCACAAAAAAAGGGTGATCAGCCTCAATTCATTAATTCATATCCAGGTACGGTCGATATTTGGTATTACCTTCATTCCTCCATCTTGACATCTCCATCCGTCGGATTCTTGCCGAGGTTCTTGAGCAAATAGCTTCGTTTGAAATACTCATTGGGGTGAACAATGGTTTCGAGTTGTGCAGCCCCCCACGTCCCGTCATCCCTCACTTTCTTGATCTCTTGCTTATGAGCGTATTCGAAGACCCTATGGAAAATATTAGTCCACGTCATGGCATGATCTTCCTTCCAGAGATCGAGAAGTCCGAAATTTCCATCATTGTGACCATACCATCAACACGCTGCAGGAAGAAAAAATACGGAAAGAGCACCAAGACATACCTATTACAAGCCATATGAAACTTCTGCTTCTCCTTATCCTCCTTTACCCCTCTTAAGACTTCCTGATCTTTGACCCCAACCTGCTGCAACAACGCAGTCAAATTATCAATACTGAAATGTCGGTATGGACATCCATGCGCCTCACCCGGTCCAGGCGGGTGCTCAGTCAAAATCTTCTGACACGAGAAGGGAGAGTATCCTGTACCCCTCCGATTCGAATCGCCCCCCACATCTCCATACGCGTGTCGTACATTATATCTGTATTCCTTATTGAAAGTGTCATCTGTGATTTTGCTGAACATAGAACGCCAGAAGACTAGACATTCTTCGAGATTGAGTCCGATGCCCTTCAGGAACAGCGTGTATTGCAGACGACCGAAATGTTTGAGATGTGCGTCGCGACGAAAGGAGCGATGGAGGTTCTGCATGCAGAGAGGGAAGGAGGAGGAGAGTGATTCGATGTTTCGCGCGGAGATGTCGGCACCGGGTAGTGCGTTGCTCGAGCTCAAATAATTGGCGTCTGGAGTAGTGAAGTTTTGGGAGAGGTGGGTAAGTATGGGCGTCAATCGATCATCTTCGTCAAGCCTTGGAAGCGCTCTCGATGTAGCCTCCAAAGCCTTCTCCAACTTCCCCGTAAACTCCGCAATAACCATAGAAAGCTGTTCCTTTGCAGGAACATACGCCTTCCCCGCCTTTAAGAAAACCCTCCTGTGCTCCACCAACTCAGGTACCCTCTCCCAATCAACCTTGAAGTAACTCTCGTCCTTGATCAGTTTAGGATATCCCCCACCAGCAGCCCTCAATTCCTCAGCATATTGTATCTTCTCCTCCTCTCCCACAATTTCCCAGTCCAAGTTCAAAGTCTCCACAAAGGCCTGTCGATCCTTCATAACATCGTCCTGGAATCGTATTCGAAATAACATCGTCTCAACCCTCGCAAAGCGTCTGCGTAAATCCTCCGTAGAAGAGAACGCAAGCCGTAGAATAAAATGACTATAATGATCTTTCTGCCTCTCCAATTGTAGCGCCGAAGACCCAGAAGTCGAAGAGGAAAGAGGAAGGTATTTATCGAGAAGAGGTTTCATATGCGACGCCGTCTCAGCGGGAGATTTATTTCGAAAAGAACAAGCCTCCAACTCCGCAAGAACTGCACAAAAACAATTAGCATACAACCTTCCCCTTTCCCTCCTCCCTCCTTCCTCCTTCGTCAACGGAAGTACATACCTCTCAACCGATCAATAGCCCACTGCTCAAACTGCTCCAAAGTAATATCCGCCGTAGGAGGCGTAACATAGAAATTCAACCTATGTTTGTACTCGACATTCTGGTACGCAGGCGCAGTAGCGAATTGTTTTTTGCGATAATCGAGATCCGCCCTCCTCTTCGCATTGACTCTTGAGAACTCTTGACGACTCATTTTGTTGCTGTGTAGTGTTGGTTGTGAGGGGAAGGAAATGGTGTTTGTGAAGGACGCGTTCCGAGAGACGCGACACGCGCTGAGATCAATTTAACCCCTGGACATTTTTTTTTAGAAGCCTGTGCTCAGATATGCACATGGAAATGGGGAAGGTGCGAATATATGAGAATCGATTTCCAATCCATAAGACGGTCAAGAGTTATCAACTCCAGTTTGTCCATCCAAAGTGTCGAATTATTATGAAGGCCAATAATAGACGTCGATTTACAAAAAACCAAAGTTCCTCATCACTGTTCCACATCAACACCCCACCTCAATTCTCTATTCATTTCACATTTCAAGGCAGATAAGATAAAATAGAAAAGACAATATTAGTCAAAGGGGACGTTACAAGCTATAGGTCACCTATAAACAGGAACAAAAAAATATCTTATGAAAAGATTCAGCAATTAGTAGGTCACCTCTAAATAGCAACAAAATAATCTTATAAAAAGACTTAACTATTAGTAGGTCACCTACAAACAGCAACAAAAAATATCTTGCAAAGAACCCAACTATTTGTAGGTGACCTAACCTACAAATAGCAACAAAAAGATATCTTGTAAACAAAGGCTTAACAATTAGTAGGGGACCTACAAACAGCTACAAAATTAACCTTGTAAAAGACCATCCATCTTCCAGTCACTCGCTCATGACACATCCCCTCTTCAAAAATACATACTCTCTCCACCCCCAATTACCTCCAAAACTCACCTACTCACTCGACCGTGGGGGCCAAAAAATCTCCCCATGCAACAAAACCATTCCCTCATTCTTCATCCAGCACCTCATCGTCCCATTCAAAAACGCCACCAACATCACCTCCTCCATTCCTAGCTATCCAATACGTTACCAAAATCCAAATCCCGTCGGTCCTTCCCAATCAGCCTAAGCACCACCAACAGAAAGACGTAAAAAGCCTACCTAACCGGACATATTACCAGCCGTCTCTTCTTCAATGTTGACGTTTCATCCAAGGTGTGCAATTGCATGATGCAGATGTGCCAATTCATGCCATCATATGTCCCCGAGGTGATGGACAAACATTAATCCGCTAAGCGCATACCCTTTTACAGCCTGGGATGAGCAGATACACAATTTCAATGATTAGATATAGAACCCCCTAGGAATTAGCCACAAACTCGCAAATATCACATCAAGCAGTAAACCCCAAAATATAGTGAGCAGAAATCAAACAACTTAATTGTCTAACCCGCAAATTTCAAAGGTACCTATGGATCCACACATCAAAACAGACGGATTGAGTCCACATCAAAAAACCAAACAAGTATCAAAACACAAAAGCAACACTCATCTCAAAACACTACCATTCCCAACAACCGGACTCTTTGGATCGCCCACACTCCCAGCACCACTTCCACTCCCCGTACTCCCATGCCGCCCCTGATCATAACTCCCCCAAGCCGCCTGCCCCATCTGAAAAGGATGCATCTGCGCGTGCGAAGAAGACATCTCCTCATCGCTCTGCGTGAAGCCCGAGAGGTTACTAAGCATACTGCTACTCCTCCCTCTCGTCCGGGGTCCAGGAGCCTGCATCGGCATCGTTGTTGGTGGCGGGGGCCCATAAGGCACGGGTGTGTACATGTTTCCCGGGTTTTGCATGGCTGCGTTCCAGGGGTAAGTGGTGTTGGGATGGTCGACCATCATCTCAGAGCCGAAGCCGTTGTTGGCGTGGAGATTTGGGACGCTGGAGGTTGGGCTCGCGGTGACGTACATCTCTTGCCGTTGCATGCGGTCGATTTCGTTGTACATCAGTTGAAGAGCTGTCGTTTGATCGGCGGCTTGTGCATTGATCCCGTGGAGTCGATCCACGTATATTCTTTCCAACTTGGCTCGTTCAACGTGATTTGCTTGTCTCGTGCTCTCTTTTCTCTGAGCCTCGTCTAAGCCCCTAGCATTCGCATCGGTAATTCGCTCATGTTCACTTGCTAGTTTGGTGACCCTAGCCTGGGAGCGTTCTTTCTTTTGCTGAATATTCGTGAGCTCATTGTTGAGGTTCGAGATGTCGCGTTCGGCATTCTGTCTGATGTTGTTGGCCTCGGAGCGGAAGTGCTTTTGCTTCTCTGTCTGACTCTTGTACTCGCTCTTTGATGATGAATATTGTGCTGCATCATCAAGAGGAATAACCTCGAGTGCTTTGATCTCTGCAGTGAGAGTGACAAGTGCATCTTCCGCTTGTTTTTGATGAAGGTTGTTTTGCTGAATCTTTTGCTTGACCCGGTCATCGTTTCCACCAGAAGAGGAAAGACTGCTGGCAAGCTTGTCAATCTCTTTCTTGATAGCATTGACTTTGGCTCGTAGTTCCTTCCTCTCCCGCTTTTGTCGATTTCGTTCTTCCGTCAGTTTGAGTTCCGATGAAGCAATGGATGTTTTTAGTGTCGTGGTAGGCGATCCGGGTCGCCTTGGAACTTGTGGATTGGGGGAAAGTCCGGCTGATGTATCTGCGGATGGCGGAGCCATGGTCCAGACGCTCGATGAAAAGATCACGGTATCGTCAACAGTACTGACAAATTCGCATTCAAAATCGGTAGCAGGGGCAAGTCCAAAGATTTCCCCACTCCAACGCACATCTTGACCCGCGAATTTCTCCGGATTTATCATGGCCTTGATTTTCGTAGCGTGCCATACTGTCTTGTTGACCCGAACAAAGAAAGGTTTCGATCTGTCCACTCCTAGTGAATCGATCCGTCTCTCCTCGATATTCGAACAGGGCGTGTGTTGTGGAAAATAGCTTGTACCAAAACAAACCGCATCAGAACCAACATAAGTGATCCAGATCCGATCCGCCTCGGCATTGAAAGGCGCATTTCCAAGGTTGTTGATATCTGTTGCATTTGTGCCTGCGGACTCGGCTGCTGTGTGTGAGGTTTCGTATTCCTTTACCATTACTATTTTCGTACTGGCCAACGCTGCCCAAAGAGGTTGCCTAACGCGAACTTGTGCGCTCTGCTTTCGCTTCTTTTTAGAATTGAAGTTTGTAGTTGAATTTAGTGATATGGAGGAATCGTTTTCTGGGGTTTGCGTAATGGAATTCGAAGTATCGCTCGCGGTATCCGCCAACGTTTTCCCGGCCTCTGGATCGCTAATTGAAGTTGATGTATCTCTTTTTTCTCTCAAATTTCTCTGCACATATAAATCTCGAACAAAACGGACAACTCCCTGCGCCAGAATGTGTATTGCCAAAATACTCCGAACCCAACCATGCGCCCCTTTTTTACTCCCACTGTGAGAAATCGGCTCGAGAGGATCGTCGGGATCCGATGATCCCATTAAACCGGTCGAGGAGGTGGAGGAAAGAATGGCACGGAATCCGGACTGCTTGATATTTTCATTACGAGCGAAATGGGAAGAGGCTATGAGACCAAAGCAGACAAGGACATTTTTCAACCCTGCTTCTCTGCCACTGGTACCACCTCCTAGAGTTAATGCAATCACGGTTTGGGCGAGGTCCAAAGCAACATCCTGAAGGGGACTCCATAGAAATAGCCATACCATCAACACAAATAAATCCACCACCACAATTGTAGCTACAGAAGGTGTACCCAGCGTCCCCTCAAAAACATCCGTGAAACTCAATCCCGAGGTCGTCGAGGTTGATGGCGGAACAAAGGTCAAAGTAGCGAACAGGAGGTGAACCAAGGATAGAAAGGTTGGAGGCAGCTGCAATAGGACGATGAGAATGGCAATCGTATCATACAAGGGGCAAGACCGGAGCACAGTAAGGGCTAGACTCAGAGGACCAAGATCTCGATGCACAGCGGGATTCTTGGTGGCATTAACATCGATTCGTCGGTGGTTGTCAGGAGAAACGGAGAGTCCGGCATTATTGTGATAGGATTCGGACGAAGAGGACTCGGAGTAGGCGCCAAAAGATGGTCTTCTCACAGGGCCGGCCATCTTCGGGTCCATGGCAGGTTGAGAATCGGCGAGCGGAGGCTGTCGAGCATGCCCGTTGGCTGGCGGAGGGGTCGCTGGCAGTGGTGGTGTTGAAGAATTACTCTCGGGTTGCTTGGCATGACCGTTGAGATGACCATTGCTCTTCTGCTTCCCAGGTGCTATCCTCTTTCCCGGCGTCACTATGCCATTCTCGTGCCTGGTATCGCGCTGGTTCGCAACACCCGCTTGTCGCTTTGCTGTGGGCTGGCCACGAGGCATACGACTTTGCTGACCCAGAGTGACTTCCGAGTCAGCGAACTAGAGCTGGGGCACCGCAGCCTTGACAGAACTTTGGAAGGCGTGGCCGAGGGTTGGACAACGCCTGCCGTTATATATTATGGATGTCGTCGTCGACCCGAGGATTGGATAATCGTATGGGCCTCATTCGAGTGCGAAGGCGTCGCGTGTCGTGTGTCGTGGGGGGAAGAGAGCGTGTCGAGGAGTGTGGGGATGTTGTTGTAGTCGAAGTTTGGCAGTCGAAGAAGTGGTGTGCTTAGTAGGTAGTTCTCACACTCAGCTTCGTGCTGTGAAAGCCGCTACCCTGAAATTTTTACTTCCTCAGGCAAGCGTGATGATCCCTTGTCTGCTGGGCACAGCCCTGTCAGTCCGCTGGTTTAGTGAGGGACAATTCCGACAGGGGACAGGAACCAGTAGAGATAGTGGATTTGTATGGGGACCGCATAAATTACGGCGTAAAGTACCCGCTAACGGACGCTGCTTTGCCCTGGTTGGCCCTGGTTGGCCCTGGTTGGCCCTGAGTTGAACCTCGTTTTCTTCTTTTCAGCGTCTGTTGCGCTCCTTCAGGGGCTCATCTCTTGCGCCTACAGCGCCTACAGCGTCTACAGCATCTACAGCATCTACAGCATGGAGCCTCTTGACTTGTCTCGCCTTGCCTTTCAGGGTTCTCCGGCTTCTCTCGGCCACGCACTCTCGTACAGCGAGATAGCCGCATTTTCTTGGTCTTCTGGTCACCCCACAAGCAATGCCTCTCCTCAAACCCTGGATACCTTCATTTTCTCTATCATTCCTCGTTCATTCGTTCTTGTCTCGCCAGTCACCATACACCAGCTCTTGGCGTACAGAAGCCTGGCATAAATCAGACTCTGCTGACTGGTTGGATGCTTCGTTTTCCTTCCCTGGATCCTTCAAGACCCAGAACAAGGTGCATACATTCTCTCCCAACTCTTTAGTCATTGGCCCGCAAGAAGTGCCTTGACGGACACGCTACTCAGCAGCGCCAGTATTTACGAAAGTCGCCTTGCCCGATTCTTATGCGTCGACCGATGCTTCCCCTCAAGGAACCCCCATCGCCCAAGCCACCCGCAAATTTTAAGCATTTCCCTGGTGCCATTTTCAGGGCACACGGGCACACGGGCACACAGGCACACAGGCACACAGGCAAACACGCAAACACGCAAACACGCAAACAGGGGCTGCTTATCTTCAGGAAATAAAGAAAAACCTCCGGCCGTAAATGCAGGGGCAACGGCGCAGTCGTCCACTCTGAACACACCAACACAGTCCTTACTCACATCGCAATATATTTCGCTGTGGCCCTTGACATGATGATATGGAATACTCGCTATCTGACTCTTCTTTGGTCCCCTCGTACCACAATCGATATCATCTCGTACAGCCAATAAAGGTCCCCAACGCCCTCGTCCAACAACGATAAGATCATCAACAACCACCACTTCTGGTTCCCTCCCAGTGCTACACTATGCCCTGACTATCAACTCGCTACTCGTGCCCCCCTCCCCCCTCCCTCCCTCTCCCCATCCCCCCACCCACCAATTCAAGTACAATTAGTACCGAGGAAACACCAAAACTGCAAAGATCTTCTACTTTACCACCCAAGCACGAGTCACGCGGTATCAAAAAATCCAACCCCTCTTTTTCTCGCAAGCGTTTCACAATAAGCATTCTACAGAATTAGGCCTTGTGCAGTAAGCATGCAACTCTCACCCGCCATTCAATAAGCTTGCAGTCGATCATTTTTACAAAAGAAGATAAACAATATCAAATGACGGAAGCACAAGGGAGAGCTTCCTCATCCGTCAATAAACACCTTCTCTGCAGAACCCCTCCAAAATATGATGCGGAGAGGACATCCCCCCTGTTTACCACACCATCATCACCAATTACCGTTGTATACTTTATCGGCACTTGTTGTCAATTCAGCCTTCTTCCCACCTCACTCCCGATAAGCGATAAGCGGAGGCTTTGGTGTGTGTGGGCAGTGATATCGTTGGATAATTCATGTTGAGTGAGAGGTGAAGAATCTCCTAGCGCACTAGCTATTCCCAGTGAGGCTTGATATCAGATGTTTGTTTGCCTCTCGCGCAAATTTTTTAGACAAAAGCTGGTGGAGGGGGAACCAAAATACGGGTCCTAAAAAATCTCGGCTCTCGAGTTTTCACCGGATTTGCATCTCGGCATCCTCGGGAAACACAAGAAAAGAAAATTTAGGTGTGAGAAGGGTTAGGTAAGATCATCTCTCCCTCCTCTAATTCATTCTCTTCTGTTTGCCTCGTCGTGATTTCTCCTCCACCGCTTTCTCAATGGCGCGGCTGAATCATCTCACCGCAACCCCTCTATCCAGCGGTGACAGCAACAGTCATCGTCAACCTGATCCTGGGTCAAGTTAGCAAACACGCAGTACTCCGTAAACCAACTGGAGGCTGGAAACCCAATTAGCATGATTATGCTGAAGGAAAACAAGCCTCTCTGCAGAAGGGTCCAGCGCATCGATTAAATCAATGATGCAGAACTTGCAGGAAGAGATGGACAAGTGCCGGGGCTACGTGATTTTGTGTGGATGGTGCATATGCATGACCAGCTCACTGATCGAGGTTTGAATCGTTACAGGGATGGATGGCCTATTTTCTTCTTGTTCGCTCTCTTATTTTGTTCGTTGAAAAGACCCGTTGAAGATGGGGGTGGTATCACGTGTATGAAAACTTGGCGGAGTGAACATTTCCATGGGGAAAGAGTCTTGTCGATTTCTTTTAGACTTCAGTCTCCTTGCTTGCTTTTCTTGCATCTTGACTTTTAGGTTTGTGTAGAGAACGATCAGTCACTGAAAAGGATGGTGTGATTTTGAGTTCTGATGTGGAGATCTTGGTGAGGGGAAGATCGGGGATGTGCGTGGAGAGGAGGTTGGGGTGAGGTTGGGGTTTGGTTTGGATATATACTTCCTTGCTTCTCTGTACCTATATTGTGTGTGTTATGTATGCGGGGTCGTTTCTTTTTGAGGGGATGTGATGGCGGGGTCGTTTCCTTTTGCGAATTGTGTGGGAGTTACCTTCTCGGGTTAATAAAAATTGAAATCTTCTTGTGGTGTTTTGGAGGTGTTTGAGTAGTAGATGACTTGCCACGTTGAATCTCTCTAATCATGAATAAATAGTATTGAGACTGTGATTGGAAAGCACAAACCCCCAACACACCCACGTCTTTCTCACTAGCACCCCCGCACAACGGTTCTTTTCGGCAAAGTGATAAGTTTCTTGTTGTAATCACTGCTACATTCTTCGAGTATCATCATTCGCTCCAGAGAAAGGATTCTTGACATGTTACCATGTATTCTGCGCCCGTTACCCTTTCTGCTTCGAGAGGCCCTCTCGCTTCTCGGGCCTAACAAGCAACAGCAAATAATGTCAACGGACTCGCAAAGGGAGGTAGAAAGGGCTCTCAATTTTTGAGCTATCGAATTCTCGGGAGTTGAATTAAATCGATGGTAGATTTGTCTTCGACAGTGGCTGTTATTTTTCATCTATTTTTTTTATTTAAAAAAAGGTGTGGGTTAGTTGTTTATGTGAGAACTAGCTGGGATTCACATATGAAGAGGAAATGGGACAGCGGGACGGTAGGGAGGTGTTTCCTGGTAGAATCTTTACTTTTTTCCCGACATTTCTGTGATGCTGTCGGAAATTCAAATGCATGACTGGAAGGTCGACAGAGGGTTTCTTCAGAAACTCAAGATTCTTTTAAAAATTCCCATTCAAAGTGGTTGGGAGCTGGAGGGCTTTTTTTGTAAAAGTGACTTGTTAGATGATATAGTTTTTTAAAAATAGACAAGTTGGCTAACTTGGCTTGTTTTAAGTTAAGAAAGTAGGCGGGATTTCTTTTCTTCTGTTTTGGCGAGATATAAATTGTCTAGTGAGTCCATGCTGGCGTTTTTATCCCTTCTCTTGTCCTTATGTACCTTAAATCGTGCTCTGAAAAGGGGATCGGATACTTGAGAACGACGGATGATAAAGTGATTCGCTTTGTATATGAAGAAGTCTGTATGTGAAATTATGAGTTTCTCCAGGAAAATATTTTATTTTTATATATCTATCAAACTTACAATCTATTGTTTATTTTATCAGCTCCGTGATTACATTCCTTTAATAGTCATTCTATAAGCTCGCTATCTTTTATTTGAGTAGGATAAGTGTTGCTACAACCCTGACTGGGCTGGTTGCGTTATACACGTGACCATTCTGCACCTATGGATGTTTGCTTTTCAGCTTCAACTTCCCCTCTTTAAGCACAACAATGAATCAATAAAACCTCTTTACAAGACGTACGATATACGATAATTATCACAACCTGGTGATACCGACAATAAGGTTTGCAACTTTCTCGTGGTAATAGGATCCGTCTTTGCTCTCCGGAACCTTTCTCGAAATATTTTTGCATAATTGTATCTACTTTTCTAGAAGTTTTAAGAGAACCAAGAAACCGTGTTTTGGATTGTCCTAGTCCTCCTCGAACAATGATTCTAACGGTGTTTGAACACTTGGCGAGAAGGGTCCTCTTATTCTCCTACACAACTCTATGGAATAATGGAAAAATTGGAACCAGAGTCTGAAGCAACATCAGGCCGAAGCAAGACCCTCCAACAGAGACTCTAAAGACCTGGAAGAAACTGGAGTATAATCATCCTCGAGTAACTCGAGATGTTCTTGAAATCTCCTTGCGTAGAATTCGGCCTTGGTAGGGCGGCCAATTGCTCTAAGGAGATCAATAACTGTAAAGTCATTTTCGTCGTCGTTAATGTGATTCCAGAAGAACTTGCTAAGCTCGTCACCGTCAACTGTTTCGGCAAATTCAACTAGTCCTACACATACGTTAATCCAGTTAACAATACGCTCGGAGCTCATTGTGCCTTCGTGCCCGCAGAACTCAGCTATTATTTTGCCGTCTCTTGCTAGTTCTCTTAATTTCCAAGCGTTGTAAGCTAGCCCTACTAGCCCTAGATCTGTGCCACTCGGAGCATTCATTAGTCCCACAACTTTCTTGTTTGTATCCTGATACCTAAGCTTTGAAATCTTCTTTAAACCCCTTCTCGGGGCATCGGGAGTATCTGGCAACATCTTACCGAGTGTTGAATGGGTACGTAGGCCAGGACAGTAATAGTTTAATTTTCGTCTGGTACGACGAGCTTTTGGGTGTAACATGTCGAGGTGCTGGTCGAAAGTCCACAAGATTGCAAATAAATTAGATAGAATATAGGGATGGAATCCCTTTCGACCATATCCAACATGCACGTGTAAACCTGTAGTATCGTCACAAACGACTCTGTAAGAATCCGTGATAATTCGACTCACAGCACCAACCCGTAGAACGGATTCTCTGCAGTAGTAGAATGGAGGGGAGTTAATTTCCCTTCGCATAAATCTGTGCCCTTCGTGCCTTGCCCTTACACTACCATCGTGTGTCACAACCCAGTCCTCAAGTCTAGGACCATCAGAGGAACTAGCAGCTGCTACTCCAGCACTTTTAAGAGTATTAGCGATGTGTCTCGAGCTCTTGGTCTTGAGCTTCTTGATCTTAAGCTTTTAGCATCCAGCTGATGGCCTCCATCTCTTTATAAGATGAGGTTGATGAGCCGACTACATCACTTTCCCCACTTTGTTCACTCCCTTCACCTTCATCACTTCCATCACTATTGCTACCGCTATTAGCACCATCATCATCATCACCATCATCGTCATCGTCGTCTTCATCGCCATCGTTGTCTTCATCGTCATCGTCATCGTCATCGTCTCCTCCCTCAACATTATCACCACTTCCTTTGATGTTACTAATATCTCCTTCGGTCGTGACGATTTCACGGATCTGGCGGGGATCTTGGGGATCAGGATCAGGTTTATCCCCAACTACGACAGCAAGGGCAAATTCGCACTCAACGCCGAAGGTAAGAGGTTCTGATATTCTTTCATCTTTTATTTCTTCTCATCTAGGCCAGAATTTATAAGTGTCCTCGGAAGCCTGGCTGCCACCGCTGGTACTTTCCGAGTCCCTTACATCTTGTTCTTGTCCTTCTTCATCTACGGGGTCAGTGGAGGGCTCTGGAAAGGTAAAAAGTGGTTGAAGATCGGTAGGTAGAGGACTTTCATTTCGTCTTATTTGTGTAAAGTCGATTGGTGCGCTATTAGGTTCATAGGCGGTAACTTCTGAATCTCCACTCCATTTTCTTTTTCGGGTAAGGCCGATTGGTGCGTCACCCGCAGAATTAATTTCTTCCTCTACATTTCGTCGTCTTTGTGAAAAGTCGATTGGTGCGCTAAGAGGGCCATATATCTCTTCTTCTGATTCTGATTCTTCTTCCGGTTGTCTTTTTCGGTTCACGCCGAGTGGTGCGAGTGGCGACATTATTAATTTGTTTGGAAAATTCGTAAATAAATAGTTGTGATTATTAATTCCAAAAAAAAATTCTTGCCCTCTGTAAACACTGGCAGGAAATCTTCTATTAGGGCCTGTTTGGCTCACTTCCTGGCATATTTAACTATTACTTCCATCACCTTTATCTATCACTTTGAGCTTAATATGCCGCCAAAAGGATCCCAAAAAAGGCTGAAAAGCCTAGAAAGAAGAAGAACTCTTAGCTTCCACTATCCCCTCCTCAATCCTCTCAATCACCAGATAACTCTCAAGTCCCACCACCTTTAGCTCAAGAACCTACTCCTATCTAATCACAGTGCAAAAAGAATTGCTCTTGGTCTGATGATAAGGTATTCTCTCTCTTAGAGTTTGTTAGAGATCAAAGAGAAGCAGGAGAGATAAGTAATACTACTCTTACTATAAAGATCTTCAAGATATGGGCGGATAAATGTAGGGATTCTCTCAAAGATAGAAGGACATGCCAAATTAAATACAGCAATTTAAGGGACGATTATAAAGAGGTATACTAAGTAAGGCATGCCCTAGGTTTGGGCTGGGATTCCCATAGGAGCGTTGTTACTGCTGAAGAAGCTGTTTGGGCACCTTATTTTTAAGTAAATGATCCTTCTTAATTAGGTAATTATATACTAATTTATCTCTAGAAACATCCTCAATTAAAGAAGTGGAAAAAGAAGGCTTGTTCATGGTACGACCTTATGTACGAGCTTCACGCCGATCGATTAGCTACAGGCAAGTATAGCTATTCCAAGAACCAAAATAATGACTCCGAGTCATCGGATGACTCGTTACACACTAGTACCGACGTCACTGAAGTGTATGTGCAAGATCTCTCTATTCTTGAGCAGGCTAGAGTACTTATTGATTCTGCCCTTGGATTTGCTGAGAATATTGGTCACTCTATTACAGTAGATACTAGTGAGGAAAGGATCTAGGTACGTAATTGTGGAATTATAGAGGCCATCTGTAAGGAAAAGCATCATTACTTTATGACAAGTTCGTTGGATTGTTTCCGTGCTCCTGATTAGCTAGTTAGCTAAATACTCTCTTCTAATTGGTTGGATTAATTAATTAAAAACCTTTGGAATCGTTCCGCCATTTTACGTATAGAAAGGTCACTGGCCACGGCATAAAGGAATATACTAAGTTGCTCCCTTGTACTCATATAACGTGTAGGTGCAAAAGAGGTCTTTTGTATGAGTAAATCCTCCACCGCGTCAAATGCCTCTTGAGTAATATGGAGGCTATCTCTCATACGCTTAGGGTGCCCATTAATTAATTCATCTATCTAATCCTCTCCCCTGAACTTTGATGTGCGTTGAGGTGTTTTAACGTAGTTGTTTTGGTAGTAATTCATGTAAGAGAAGACTCCTATTACTGCCACAATACCCCCAAATTGGTGGTTGCAAGCACTTATCCGACGTCTCTTGAGTAGCGTGCGCATGGCGGCGGTGGTGGAATAGTAGTAGTACTAGTACTAGTGGTGGTGGGAGTAAATATATTCAAAGAGTATCTGAACTCTTGTCTTTTTGTTGAAAGATGGATAATTACTCTTTTTTGGTGGTGCATATCGTTTATATAAATATTCAAATCAATAAATAAACATGATGGCATAAATTTAAGCCCTTTTTTGGTGGTGAATATTTAGATATTCCACGAAAAAATGCGATCCAAACAGGCCCTTAAATAGAAATGAATAAAGGCCTTTCTTCGGGAGAAAAACTCATTACTCTTTGAGCTAAGAATACAATCGTCTTTTAGCATAGAAAAGGTTTCTTTATAACTATTTTTAAGTTAATGGCTTTGTTGCATTTCCTTTTTCGGGGGCTTGGAACTTCAACTCAACCACAACAAAGAACCTTTAAATGCGTTGTAGCATTATGCGTTCCCTCAAGAATCATGTTCAAAGAAGTCGCACGATTGTAAGGAAAGTCTTGATTTGAGAGCGTGCTTTTGTCTAACGAATGATAATGTTATACAAAAAGGCTAAGAGAAAGGAAATTAATTGTAAGAGAACCGAGCATTACTGTACAAAGACCCCGATTTTTATTACTCGAGTCCATCTCAATTGAATACGATTATTATCCGAGAGAGCTTTAGATCATATTCCCTGGAACATTCACAATTATCCTGAACATATTCGTACAAGCGAGGTGAATGTAAGTGTTCGCAGAGTAATGTCCATTTTCCTTATTAGTATAATCGAGGAGCATGAACAATACAGTCAGCGCTAGAATGATTGTGGTCAGTGTAACTTTTATTATTACCCTGCGGCCTGAGGTTATGAGCCATTGCTTTTGGCCTTTCATGATCTGAGGATCTGCACTGACTTGCTTCATGTCCTTTGTTGTTGGTGATGACAATGCTTCCTACTCAACGGCAGTCAACAAACACCCACAATAGCACCACATCTTGCAAAGTCGCAAGTTGACGTAATTACTGACATGGTCTCCAGCGAAATCTTTACAGATCAGAATATTGCCACAGCTGCTAATTGCAGTGCCCGAGGTGTCGGAAGAATACGCACACATGTTCGTTACTATGGTACCAACGCCTCTCGCTCTCGAAATGGCGGCGGGCGAAGACAAAGTATTACAGCTCAAACATCTTCATCAAAAGGGTCCTATAGTCCATAATCAAACGAGTCGGAGAAAGGGGAAGGGCTACCCATCGTCGTCTTCTGGTAAGGAGGGTTTTGGCAGAGGGAAATGTCCCTATTTGTTTTTCAGGCGTTGTGATAAAGGTGCTTTGATAGGAACGATAGGAACAACGCTGCGATAGATGAGCTGTTCATGAAAGCCCTTGTATAATTGAGGCTCTTTCTTAGTTGAGGCCAGGTTGCAGGCCCGTGCCCCATGCCCTGTAGACACTGAAAATTGCCTTGCGGGTGCGACACCATTTCTTGTTATGTTACATCAAGCGCTGGTAAAAAGCAACGTTCAGCGGTTGTTGGCCAGAAATGCACACACGTATTGGTCAAATCGGACGCACCCGCAATCTCTTGTAGTCAGCACTGGCTAGGATGAGGGAAATGGTTGTTCAGCTGGGTCCGCGACTTCACCATCCCCAACTTCACCATCCTTAATTGTCTGTCGCAAACTTTACAGATACTTTCAGCCCATAGATCCATTGCTGCTATTTCTACTTATTCCATAGCAACATGTCGGGCCTTGAAGTGTTATCCACTATCGCAAACATCATCGCATTAGTCGACTTCAGCCAGAAGGTACTCACCCGTGCCGCCGAACTTCGCGCAGAGGGGAAAGATATTGGAGAAGCCTTTCTATGCATCAACGAGACGCTACCACCAATAAATCTCGCAGTCAAGAGAACTAAAGAGCGCATCGAGAGCGGAGAGATTGATGAGGAAACTTCCAAGTCACTGCTTCCAATACATCAAGGCGTTGAGCGCACGTTAAGAGAACTCAAATCAACCCTAGACAAATTCACTCCAAAAGCCGATGCATCAACTTTGGCCATCTTCTGGAAGGCTACAAGGAGCGTATTCCAGGAAAAGAAAGTGAGAGGGGTCCAGCAAAGACTACATGAATATGTTGGAGTGTTAACCTTGTCCCATGCTGAAGCAGCCAACACTGGGAACTTGTCGTTGACCGAGAAAGCTGATATTCAACGAATTCTCGCAAACATCACACGCTCAACTGCACAAGCTGCGTTCCTGCCGAGAAAGTGCCGCAATCTCTTGTCGCTGGATGGAGGAGGGCTTCGTGGCCTATCAATCCTCTATATTCTTCGAGATCTAATGGCTAAGGTGAATGAGAATCAGGATCCTCCTTTGAAACCATGTGAGGTTTTTGACCTGATCGGCGGCTCTGGTACAGGAGGGTAAGATAAAGATGCTCTGCTAAGGTGTGCACTGCTAAATAATACTAGACTTATTGCTATTATGCTTGGTCGTTTAGGAATGACTGTCGAGGACTGCTTAGACGAATACTTGGATCTATTTGAACGACTCTCTGCTGAATATACTGGGGCTACTGAATTAGAGCCTGCTTCCTCCCCGATCATAAGAGCAAGCATCTTGAAGGCAAGTGTGTTACAGCTGGTTGAAAAACGAGGATTGGAACCAACAAGCATGCTAAGGAATGATGATAATGTTGGCTGTTATACGTAAGTCTTGACTTTGTCCGCCTTTTTACTTTTCTTGGCTTATGTACTATATTAACACTATCTAGATTTGTTTGTGCGACCGCTAAGAGTAATAATACGACTGTACATTTTCAAAACTACCTTATACCTGGAGAACCTGATCGGAGGCCAGCGACCATTGTTGATGCTGCATGTGCAACGCTTTCATCAGCAAGAATATTCGAAGCTATTGAATTTGGAAGACCGAAGTCAAAATACGTTGCAGGCGATCTTGGGGCAAATAATCCTATTGATCGGGTATGGAATGAAGCGCAAAGAATCTGGGGGAAAACTAAGAGGTTGGATCAGCTGGTTAGCTCTGTGGTCTCGGTAGGAGCTGGCTGTCCTCGATCGCGAGCTATTCATACAGACGGACCCGGTTTTACGGACGCTCTATACGATATTGCGACTCAGACTGAGGAAACAGCGAAAAAGTTTCTCCTAGGGAAGCGAGAGCTTATAGGTACAGACAAGCGGTATCATCGGTTTAATGTCAGCAACCTCCCGGAGCTTGGATGGGAGCGATATGACTTTTCTGGGGAGATTCAAAATGATGCAATTAACTATCTCGAGGGTCATGTACAGGAAATTGAGCAGTGTGCTGAGTATTTACGACGAGAGAGTTTTGTACCAAGTAATGGTAAGAGTTAGGAAATCTCTGAATTTAATATTTTTTTCTTTTATTTGTTTTACAGAGGCTAGGATAGAAAACATAGCAACCGCTGATAGTTAGATAGCTCAAGAAATTCAAAAATACTACGATGTTCCAAGGAAACTAGTAAGAAACTTTATTGGCAGAGAAGAGATTCTTTCCAAAATTGGTTATTACTTCTCAAGTACAGATACACACCACCCTAAAGCGCTGATTCTTCACGCACTCGGAGGCCAAGGTAAAAGCCAGATTGCTCTAAAATACTGCGAAATGTCAAAGGAGAGCTGTCAAGCGATCTTCTGGATCAACGCAAGCTCGGAGATTACAACTAGAGAAGCCTTTGAGAGGATTGCTAGTATCCTTGACCAAACTTCTTCTAGTGGAGTAGGAAACTCAGAACAAAAGATTAAACATGTGCTCGAGACCTTAGAGCACTGGAAAACACGTTGGATGCTCGTTTTCGATAATTATGATTCTCCGGGAATTTTCAAGGTGAAGGACTTTCTCCCAAGAGGTATATCTCTCTATTTATATTATTTATATCCCGCCAAAAAGATGACTAACAGAGCTCCTAGGTGAACTAGGCGAAATTCTTATCACGAGCCGAAATCGGAACCTGGGACGGCTTGGGGAATGTCTTGAGATCCCAGCTATGACAAATGATGAGGGCCTAGAATTACTTATTGCCGAACCTATTAAGCGCAAGGAAAACAAAATCGAGGGAACCAAAATCATCAACAGGCTTGGTGGCCTAGCACTAGCGATTGATCAAGCTGCTTCATATATCGCCTATAAAGAAACAGCGATAGAAGAATTTCTTCCAACATATGAAAAGGAAAGGAAGAAAATTTTGGAATATACCCCTGCTCATGGGTGGGAGTATAGTACAATGCAACTTGATGGGCAGATAGAGAAAGACAAGGCTTTAAGCGCTTTCACTACTTGGAATATGTCGTTTCAGCAACTCTTCCTGGGGGATCCACAAAAGCACAAAAATGCCCTTCAATTCTTGACCGTCCACGCATTTCTCGACTACTTGAATATTGCTGAAGATCTATTTAAGATCTTTTGGCAAGACAGTGTATCACCTCCAGAGTGGTTAACAATCTTTGTTGAGCCTACCGAAGAAACCAGCGACAGTGATAGCTCCTCTTCTGAACGCAATTTAGCTTTCAATAACGACTCTATAGCAAAACTACATTTGTCTAATAAACAACCTAGACCATTTCCGAACCAAGGAACAATCCAAAGAGGCTCCGAATCACATGACCGGGATATTTGTAGGGGCGAATGGAGATCGGGACTGTTTGTAGATCTTAGAGCGCAATGTCGCGAGCTATCATTACTACGTATTCAAAGCGAGAAAGCAGAACTGGATCGAAAGAATGCAACATTCTCCCTTCATCCGCTTATTCGAGATTGGCTACAATTACGACTAAAGAGAAAAGAGCGAGATACTTATTTTCGAGAAGCAATAAATATTGTCTTGGTTTGTATAAACTCTTTGGAGGACCAAAATACAACAGCAGATCAGAAGAATACACTGATAGCGAATATAGACGCTTGTATTTTAAATGACCAACGCTTCTCAGAAAATGGAAGGAATCTTAAATATATCGATGATAATACAGCTTCTGTATTTTCGGATATGTACTTGGCTCAGGGACGCTGGAAAGAGGCTGAAGACCTGGAGGTGCAAGTGATGGAGACGAGAAAGAGGGTGTTGGGACAGGAGCATCCCTCCACGTTGACTAGCATAGCTAACTTGGCTTCGACATTTTCGAATCAGGGACGCTGGAAAGAGGCTGAAGACCTGTTTGTGCAAGTGATGGAGACGAGTTTGAGGGTGTTGGGACAGGAGCATCCCTCCACGTTGACTAGCATAGCTAACTTGGCTTCGACATTTTGGAATCAGGGACGCTGGAAAGAGGCTGAAGACCTGGAGGTGCAAGTGATGGAGACGAGTTTGAGGGTGTTAGGACAGGAGCATCCCTCCACGTTGACTAGCATAGCTAACTTAGCTTCGACATTTTCGAATCAGGGACGCTGGAAAGAGGCTGAAGACCTGTTTGTGCAAGTGATGGAGACGAGTTTGAGGGTGTTGGGACAGGAGCATCCAGACACGCTGACCAGCATGAACAACCTCGCATTCCTCTTGTACAATCAGGGCAAGTATGACGAGGCCGAGCCAATGTACCGGCTGACGCTGCAGCTCCGTGAGAAGGTCCATGGCCTAGAGCACCCTGATACTATTACTGGCAGGAATAACCTCGCAGACCTCTTAGAAAATAAGGGCAAGCACGACAAGGCCGAGCCAATGTAGCTTATAGAGAGTATATAACTTTGTCATCTTTGTATTCTATATATTTTTATAACTTTGATGAAGAGGGGCTTGGGGTAGCTAGTATTTATATACTGTTTGGTATAAAAGAGAGCAGAGGGTATTCGTGGTATTTGGATTAATCGATGATCTATGGAAGTGTGCAGGGTAGCGTCTATTTATGCTTCTCGCCGATCACGTGCATCGGCCTTCCTGATGCTATTCATGCATTTCTCGCAGCATATACTTACTTTGATATATAAAAATGATTTCAAAGTATATTATGCTAATTTCTCGAGAATATTTTATAATGCTTGCTTCGATTATTTAGCGGTACAAATTTGATACACAAGCCTAGTTTAAGCGACAAGGATTGGAATACTATATGCACTTAATCATATTTAGTTAAACAGGAAAAGGAAGCTACCTTTATAACCAGGTGTAATCAAGTCGGTTAGTGACTTCGTAATATTCGGTGCCATTATGGATGACTGCCTTTATTGACGTTAATAGAATCGTTTTCTACTAAGCTATAAATCTGAAGTAGTCCAAAGTAGTAATGTGGTGAGGTGATAACCTACTGTGATGATTATATATAAGTGGAGTGATAATAATCATATATAAGCGGGATGGCGATGATCATAATTGCGATGATCATATTTAAGTGAAGGTAATAATCATATTTAAGCAGGGTAGTGATTATATTTAAGCGAGCTCGTGCAATGACCAACCCTCTGAATTACTTGTAAGGGAGTCACTACATCTTTTTTCAGCTTTATCATCCTAGCCTTGTTAAAAATTTAATCCGCCTATATTCAAATATCTATAACGATGGGCCTAGCCCTCTTAAACACCTCTTTATTATTCTTCTCTTACTAGTAAAACTTTAGTAGTCACTCCCTATACTATTTTTTAGAAGTTTTCCATCTTTACACACTACCATTAAACTACATAACCTTCATTTCTTGTATTTGAAACACTTTCATTTCCGCATTCGCCTACTCACTTAACCAACTTTAATATGTCTAAGATCTTCAGGTATAACACGCTGTATACTTTGGCAACAGAACTAACTCAATCACCTCGCTGGCTAGGAGACATGGTTTTTTCCACTATAAAGATGGTCATTACACCCATGGACTATTTCCCGTGACACTCATATACGAGCAATTTTTAAGAATTCCTCTTTACAGACCTTGTCCTCGTTCTTGAATCTTGAGTTTAGAACATCTACAGTCTGTCTAGGCAATCGCCGCTCTTTTATCAAATAGTGATGCAGTCCAAGCCTTCCTCCGCTAGCTATATATGTACAACCTCAAAGATATAGAATACCCAAGCGTTTTGACTCTTATTATTCTGGGTTGTGCTGTACTAGTTCGACCTTTTTGATGATATGCTTGATGCTCTAGAGGACTCCCTAGCTGGTAGAGGCGAACCAGCTTTTTAAGCGTGGTCGAAAAACTCTCAGACGAGCGTACTTCACGATCTCTCTCTCCTATGGGCAAATACCTATTAAATAGAACAGTAGGGAATAATGCTACTACGCCAGTTACAGACCAAATTCCTTACCCGCATTTAACTTCTAGGATAGAGGCACTCCTGATCAAGTGTAACACTCGACAATTCAGCTCTTCTTGGATGAAGAAGCATTATGATGAAGGGGATGTGATGGAATGGAGAGAGTGAATAAGTGTACGATAAAAACTCGGAAACGAGTTCCGAACAGGGTTTGTTTAGGTTTAGCCCTACGCTCTGACCACTTCCATGAACTTAAATAGCCCTGCTACTTTGGAGCTCTTCTCTCCTTATGGTTAATCTAAATCATCGTATCCATGACAGGGGAGAGAAGACGAACGAGTTTTCAATGGAGTCATAACCCTCAAGATATCTTTAAGGAGTTGAAGGATAATTTTCAAGTGATAATCCAATCATATAAGCATCATACTCTGTATACGAGATGGGGCTAATATATTGCAGCTGTATTTAAGTATAATGGTTAACAATTCGGCTCTCCTTGGATATCAGAGCATTATTATGAAGGGGAGAGGTGCCGAAAGAGCTTACTATGGCGGCTAGATAGCCCTGAGGACTTGGAGGTTCATCTTCAAGTGACACCCCAAACAACCACATGTAAGCATCATACTCTGTATCTAAGATATAACTAATATATCACAGTCGCATTCCTCGCCCTTCTAACAGAGATAAGATATATGATTTTGTTGAGTTGGGAAGGTCTTCAGTACTGTAGGTCATGGAGAATTGATTGATTTGTCTAGGTGGACTTGCCCTGTCTATATATACTATGATGCGTACTTGACTTATGGTAGTGATGTAATTAATCGGACAGCAGTTCAAATAAGTGCAAGTAACTAAAATAGTATAACCAACGTAGAGAACAAGTACCGTCATGTGATATTGTAGATCCAGCACAACAGATTTACACTTATATTCTTAATTTCGACCACCCTCTTAAGCCAGGAAGAGGATATTTTGGACACCACAAGACAGACTATGCGATATTTCTTTACTTCAAACAAGTAACCAGATCAAACTCAAAGTGCTGCCTGTCTTTTACCAAAACCATTTCCAGATCGACCCACTCTACGGCAAATAACTCTTACCTATTATCGATTTAGTAGGATTTGAATTAACAATCAATTGCAACAGTTCAATAGGAGAAAGGTGTTCTTGAATGGCTTAGAACCTGGCACTATTCAATATTCTGTGGAACATACATCCGTTCTTGAGGAACTTATACAGTCGGTGCGATTAAGTCTGAGCCATTTAAGCGAGCGGCGTGAAAACCCACTTAAATAACGCGTCGCGCTTTCCAACCCTCCCACTTCCTTATATATACAACATCCTTAATATGCCTCCTATCCGCACGCTGTTGCGTGACATTAAAAAGGAGAGAGTTTTTAATTATGAATTAACTGCATACCAGAGGGGCCAGGTCGTTGTTATGTCCTACAAGGGCGCGAAATCCACTGAGATAGAAACCGTCCTCGATATCTCCCGCAGGGCAGTACAAAGCACCCTAACCCTCGACGACTTCCGCAACAAAGGAGAAGCGCAACCTCGTTACAGCGCGCCCCTCAAGTATACTCTAGCTGACGAACGAAGCCTGCTATGTCACGTCCGTCTTAACCCAAAGGACACTTACGCACAAGTCATTACAGCGTACAGCCTTAATATTAAGCGCGATACTATTAAGAAGATCCTCGCCGAACACGGAATCGCAAACTAGAAGGCTAGACAACGCCCCCTCCTCGCAGAAGTCAATGCTACTAAATGACTAGCATAGTGCTTGAAATGGAGGCATATAACTGAGGAGGAATAGAGCATGATATGTTGGAGTTACGAGTGTTCAGTGGAGCGGGGGCAGGGTAAAAGGGCAGAATGGGTCTTCTAAACTGCTAACCAGTTGTGGGACAAGGACATGGTGCAGGCCTACGATTGTAAGAAGAACATAAAGGTCATGGTCTAGGGATGCTTTTGGGACAATTCCTGGTCCAACCTCTATATCATGGACCGAGATTTTGAGTCCGCAAAGCATGGGTACTCCGTGGAGAGCTATCTCGAGGTCCTTGAGGCAGAAGTGGCACTACAGTTCGAGAAGTTAGAGGAGGAGGGCGGGGGGTATCTCTTTATGCAAGATAATGCCTTTATACACACTACGGGCAAGGTCAAAGAGTAGTTCGCTGATCGTGGGATCGATATAGTGAAGGGTTGGCCACCTTTCTCCCCTGATCTTAACCCAATCGAGCACATCTAGTGAATCCTCAAAGTAAGAGTCTTTGAGATGTTCCCTAAGCTAGCTGCGGACAAATCTATGAGTGAGCATTCAAGGCAAAGGCTTGAAAGTGCTCTACAAGCAGCCTGGGATACTTTAGATAAAAGCTCCTTTGATTATCTCTATAAGAGTATGCCCTCTAGAATAGAGGCCTATATCACGGCAGGTGGCTGGCACACAAAGTACTAGGGCTGTTCTTAGGCATTTTTTTAAGTTAGATAATTCATAATGTAGCCTATACCCTAGGGGTTCTTTCTAGCAACTTCTTATCTAATTCTAGTATAAATTGCTTGTGATGCACCCTCTTTTGTCGGGGTGGTAATGGTGGGGGAACCCGCCGCTCGCTTAAATGGCTCAGACTTAATCGTAAGTACTGTATCGGCTGACGTCGGAAATGGAATACATCAATTACGGTACAATAAAGAACCTAGAAAGAGACCCCATTTAAACAAGTCACTATTGTAGTAAACACAAGTCTGCCATTGAGATCTTTAATATCATCGTTAGATCTGAACTTGTCGCACTCTGACTCTGTTGTTATTGGAAGTTGACAGCTTCCAGTCAAACAACTTCTTTCACGAAGTTGCAATGATATTGCAAATTAACCCAAATTAACCCAAATTTGTTGTAAATTGGAGTAAAATGGTAGGTGAAAACGTGCAGTCAAAAGCAAAATTTCTATCCACAGGTTACCTGGAAATAGTAGACCTATTCGTGGGTATATCTATAAGTAGCAAAGTATCAGGAGATCCCGCAAAAAGAGTCCATGCTTCCACAACTTTTGGAACATTAAGTGAGTCAGTTCTAATCTTAAAATGGTGTATACTCTTTCCCTGCGTATTGTGACTGAACGCTGAGTACTATTACCATTACAGATCCCTGTCTATTGGTAGGTCACCTACCAATTGCAAATTCCATTTTCATAGGTCAGCTACCCACCAAGCATGGGGGAAATTTGTCCATCTAATTTCAAAGAACAAGTCATAATTCTCTGGACATAAAACTCACAATTCCGTAAAACCATGATGAGATACTTGATTTTGCTTACCAGCTAACGAGGCGTTATTTAGACTCCGGATTACAAATGCGGGATGAAGTCACCCCGCATCATCAATAAGTTTCCGAGTAACACACCACCAGAACAATTCAAATACAAGACGGCTCAATATCTCTCGCACCCCTCAATTCAAGCCCACTTCAGCAATCTCACAAAAATATGTCCCGCCTAACCCTCCACCTAAAAGCTTTCCTCCTCCGAACCTTCCTCTCCCTAGTCTCATCCCTAGACCTCTACCTCTCCACCCCCCTCCCAAACCGTCCCTCCTTCAAGCGAAAAACAAAAGCCACACATTCCTCCGTCCCAGGAGATATAAAATTACTATTCTACACCCCTCCCTCATACCCCAAGCCCAAATCCAAAAATCCATCCAACCCACCCAGCAAATCCAACAAAAAACACCCCCTCCTAATCAACCTCCACGGCGGCGGTTTCACCATAGGCTCCCCCCACGAAGATGCACGCTGGATTACAAAGGTCGTCAAGGAAACCGGTGCCCTAGCAGTGAGCGTATCCTACCGTCTCGCGCCCTCTTACCCATTCCCAATCGGAATAGAGGATTGCATGTCAGCAATCCTCTACCTCTGGGCGCACGCCGAGGAACTTTCAATCGACCCTTCAAGAACAGTATTGAGTGGTTTCAGTGCAGGCGGGAATCTATGTTGGACCACGTGCATTAGACTTCAATCCGAGATTGAGAAATTAGCTGGTTCGGGGGTAGATGGGGAAAACGAGGTGAAAGGGAAAATAGTAGGTCTAGTACCTTTTTACTCGAGTGTTGATTGGACGAAAACTCGTTTGGAAAGGGATGCGTCAAATCCAAATCTTATTTCTGTTATTCCGCACTCGGTATGAAAACCTCCCCTTTCCCCCTTTTCAGATCTTCCTCCTCTCCTAACAAAATCGTAGCTCTTCAAACTCTTCGACGCCTCCTACCTCCCCCCAAACCCGGACATGAAGAACCCCCTCCTCTCCCCTGGCCTAGCTCCCGACGAGTTATTAATAGAAGCCATCCCCCAAAGAGTCTGCATGATCAACTGCGCAGGCGATCAACTCCTCGCCGAAGAAGAAGCCTTCAAAGCCCGCTTACAAGGGTTAGGAAAAACAGTAGAAAGATGCATCGTTCCAGATGTCGGCCATGGATTCGACAAGAGACCTAGTTTCTGGTGGGGTGATGAGAAGAGGGATTGGGCTTATGGGATTGCTGTCAAGGAATTGTTGGAGATGTGGAGATAGATGGAAGCAAGAAATCTTTATATCGTATTGTCTGTTCGAACCCCCATGCTCCCCAAAATGAAAAGCAAATCTGATGTCTAATTACAAAAGAGTACACTTTACCTCTCTCTCTCTCTCTCATCATTCATAATGCGTAATCATCCATCCATCTTTCGCATCTTAAAACTCCCCATGCCCTCTACCAGTTCCCAGTTCCCCAATCTACTCGCCACTCTCACCATCCCGGAATTCATCATCATCATCGAAGAAATCTAAATCGGCTCATCCCTTGGTTCAATCATAACCTCGTTAACGGCAACATGCTCCGGCTGCACAAGCGCATAAACAATGCTCCTCGCCACATCATCAGGATCCAATACCTTCGCACCACTAGGCTCCCCATATTTCTTCAGCGCCTCTTGATCCGTACTCATGCCCAGCAAGTCCGTCGCGACATTTCCCGGTTGTACAGAGGTAACTCGCAGCCCCGAGCCAGCAGTTTCAACACGCAAAGCCTGTAGGGTGGCTTCAACAAAGAATTTAGACGCAGAGTAGACACCTAGACCTGGGAAGACTTTGCGACCGGCATCTGATGAGATGGCAACGATGTGACCTGCGCCTCGAGCCAACATTGGAGGAACGGTGGTGGAGAGACAGTTCAAGAGGCCTTTGCAGTTAACGTCCACGGTACGGTCCCAGTCTTCGTTGTGTACGTTGGCCATCATGGTGAAGTACATGACACCTGCGCATGAAACGAGGATATCAACCGGACCAAGTTTCTGGTTGGTGGTACGCATGAGTGATTCAACATCAGCTCTCTTCGTAACATCGGTTGGATGGATGAGAACCTTGCCGCCATTGGGGGAGATGCTCTTCTTGACGGTTTCGAGGGCATCTGTTCGACGTGCCGCGAGAGCGATGTGGGCACCCTCACGTGACAGCGCCGCTGCTACGGCAGCCCCAATTCCAGAGCTCGCGCCGGTAATCACGCATACCTTCCCACTCAATCGACCTCGTTTCTTGATGCCATTTTTAGCAAATCCATTTTGAAGATGCTTAGGTGCTCTTGGAAGCCATCCTCTAGCATACCAGTGACGAGAGTAAATCTCAAGCAAATGGCGATCGATCTTGGGACGTTGAAGAGTTTCAAGGGCTGGCGTTGTCTTGCTGTCATTGAGAACGATGACGCATTTCATGAAATCGACAGTTGGCATACCACCACGGAGAATATCGACTGTAAAAGCTCCCTCGCCTCCCTTGGTAGTACTTCGCTTTTCGTTCCAAAGAGTCACCCATTCGTCCCAGTTAAGTTTTTTGGTTGGATATCCTAGCTCTCCAAGGTCATCGAAAAGCTTTCTAGTATCAACAGGTCTGGGATCACCAAGGTGGTACACAACCTGGTTGTCGGTAGAGTTGGCAAGTGCAAGAATTGCCTTACTGACAAAATCGACTGGGGTCATCTCGGCAAGCCAACCTTCAATGTCAGGGGCGTAACCGAGGTGAAGCGATTCAACGATGATTGAATTTAGAAGATCGTACGGATTCGAAGAACCCAAAGTGCTGTGTCCACTGATAGTACCCGGCCGGATAATTCTCACTGGCAAGCCACGACGACTGGCCTCAAGAACGAGTTGCTCCGCCACCCATTTTGTCTGGCCATATCCATCAGCAAGTTTGCTTGGCACGTCATCCACTTCTAGATTGGCATCTTCGGGCCAACCTTCTTGCGATGGAGGAAGTACACCATTTGTGGAAACATATTGAAGTGTTGCACCACCGTTGCATGCTAGACGAATGATTTCCCTAGTACCAGCGACATTGGGGGCTTGTAATGCGGCGTAAGGATATACCAGATTGACAGTGGCGGCAGCATGGATAATGACTTGAACACTTTCTCCGAGGTCTTCAAACTCGGCCTTAGATAGACCGAGATTTGGTTTGGCAAGATTTCCCGGCACAACCTCAATGCGATCAAGAATATTGTCCTGCCAAAGTCCAAGTTCAAGGAGATTTCGACGAATTCTAGCAATAGCTGCTCCGTGGTTGTCGCCTGTAGGGTCACTGAAACGAACAAGACACAAAATCCGAGCGGATGTGCTTTCCAGAAGTTCAGCAAGCAAGAAGGCTCCCAGGAAACCGGTAGTACCGGTCAATAGTACCGTATCAGCATCCCGAAGAGTGCATAATTTAGCATCGGAGGGTTGGATTTCCTTGGGAAGAATCGAATCGGCGCGCAAGATGGCAGGTAAATCTGCTTGTACTGCTGCCGTATGACCATCACGAGCGGATTGTAAAACTTCAAGATGACCCTCGAGAGTCGGATTGACAACAAGACTTGCCACAGCAATGTTGAAACCGTAGGTCTTTGTTAGTCTTGCAGCGAGCTCTGCGAGTGTCAAAGAATGCCCTCCGAGATCAAAAAATGAATGCTCTTCGGTGACAGCACTTGCGGGAACTTTAAGGGACGCGGCCCATTGGTCGATCATGGCTTGGATGGTAAATTCCGTATCACCTCCAGACTCGCTCTTGACGATGCTTCGCGATCTCGCAAGCTTTGGGCGAGGTAGACGATGAACACTGAAAGATGAAAAAGTCAGCAAATCATCCATCAAAAGGCCAATTTGGGTAAAGAAACACCGAAACAGAAAACAATTATGGAAATCGGAAAGTGGAAGGGTTGTGAGTGCCCAGCAAAGAAGAATACTCACTCAATCTTTCCGGAGACTGCATGGGTGGGCAAATCGTCTAGTTCAACCCATAAAGCGGGAATCATGTATTGAGCCAAGCTCTTCAACATAGCTTTGCGGCATACTGGACTATATCCAGACTCATCGATAGTTAGAGGCGTGCGGTCCCCAGGTTCGTCCTTATCAGCGACAACGTATGCAACCAACTGTCGTTCAAGTCCATCACCATGAGCAACAACAGTAGCCCGACGAACAGCGAGTTCCTTGATAATTGCATTCTCGACTTTTCCAGGGACAATAGAATAACCTCGAACCTTGATCATAGAACCCACACGACCGGTAATTTCGAGATAACCAGATGGAAGAAGTCTCGCTAGATCTCCTGTCTTGTACATACGGGCTCCTGGTTGTGGATCGAAGGGATCTGGGAGGAATGATGTGGCGGTAGTTTCTGGAAGATTGAGGTATCCACGAGCTAAAAGCGCTCCACCAACGTATAATTCTCCACTAATACCGATTTTAGCCCTCTCACCATCTTCATTAAGGATATAAGTGTGCTCCGGATCAATTGGTGGTCCAACAGGACAGTACGGGACATCATGGTCGATAATTTCCCGAATATCTCCACAGGCAATTTCATGAGATTCGCTAGCACTGTAGCAATTGAGTAGCCGCGTCTTTGGAAGAGCTTTCATAGCACGACGTGCTAGATCAGTGGTGACAACTTCACCATTGAACCATAATGTACGTAGTTCTGGAAGATCATCTCCAAGATTTGGATGCCGAGAGAGGACTGCAGCCAGGAGGGTCGGTGTCATAAGAGTTTCGGTGATACGTCGTTCAGATAGTACGTCGACGAGAGCAACTGGATCATAACTTGCCTCGTCCGGTACAACAACAACCGTTGCTCCTCGAAGAAGTGGTCGGATAATTTCCCAAATGAAGTAGACATTGCAAGCCACTCGATCGCCTGGACGAAGGTCACTGAGGCGAAATCTCAGATCGTATGAACGTACTGGTGCTCTGTGGGGATTGAGAATTCCCTTTGGACGACCAGTTGTACCAGACGAATAGCACACAAAGGCGAGTCGATCGAGATCATCCTCAGCTGGTGCTGGTTGGGAAGGTCTTCTTGCCTTTTTGATGCCGTCTTCAGATTCTGGCTCGTTGAGAAGGATGAGTGGAATATCAGCTTTGATTTGACCGGCATGTCCAGTATGTGTAAGAATGACCATTGGCTTTGCATCTTCAATCACGTCGGCCAGAAGGGTAGGTGGATAAGCAAGCTCAAGAACCAGAAAGGCTCCACCAGCGCGCAGAGCCGCAAGACAAGCAATCACATAATCGGCACTTCGTCCCATCAAGACTCCAACCAGGGTATCACGGCCAACTCCATGAGCACGAAGTCGGTTGGCGATCTCATTGATTCTGGTGTCCAATTCCTGGTAGGTCCATGTTGCTCGGTCACGATTGTTGATTCGGTTGCCTTCTAGCGCGATGGCATCTGGTGTCGCTTTGGTCTGTTCGTAGAGGAGTGCCGACAAGTCCTTCTTGATGTCGATGACGGACATTTTGGCCGATTGTGAGAAGATTGACCGGGGTGTTGATACGAGAGATTTCGACCATTCAATCTTCGAATTGTGAGAGTTCTTTTTGTGCGATTAAGCGAAGGAAATAAATGAGAGGATCAGGTCTTTATTGTTTCATATCTCCATTGGAAAACGAAATCTATCAACGAGGTCAATTAGGAGCCTGGACGCATGGAGATAATATACCAAGCTGGTTCGCAAACTTGGAAGGGAAAGCGATGATGCAGGTGTGCTTTCCTTTTTCGGGAGAAGTGACGCTACCGTCAAAGTAGTTAGGCCGAAAAGGGTTTGTTGGGGTTGAGTTCTTGAGTGGGGGTCAAACTGCAGGTGTAACCCTGGGCGGGTTGATTGATACCGCTGCAGTGGTTCGTCCCAAGTGCCCAACCCTGCAGCTCGAAAACACCGAGAACTTCGTACAGCTTGCTCACCGCAACCTCTGAATACGCAGAGTGTGATTTAAAAATGAATTGATCCCCGGCGACTTCTAGAATCCGGCAGTCACTGCTGATAATCCACTATCACATGCCATTTTCCGGGGACTTTTTCTGCTTTTGCAACACCCAAAACTCACCGCACAAAAACATTTCTCCATGATCCGCAGCCCACGCCGTATATTGGCATCACTGACGCAAATTGATAATGAATAGGTAAGTCACTGCTTTTCCTACTCAAGGCCATACGGCAGATGACCACAGAGAATCTTCAAGCGTGGGAGGCTCACGGCATCAAAATCATAGCCAAGTCGTGTTTTTCTCAGCACAACAATTCAGGAAACCACGTCTTGAAATGGTCAGGAAATCGAAGCTTTCTAACTCGCTACAGATCACGCCTTATGCACGTCTAGCACGTGCGAGCTAGGCGTTGTGTAAAGAGGCTTCCGCGGGCGCCACAAGGCAGGCGCCCTCAATGTCGAACTAAGACATATCGTGGGGTACCTAACAACCTGGATTTGCCGCCCTTCCCCATCATGGGATCGAAATGCAACAAACTATCTATGTAAACCCCCAGAGTTGTTTCAAGAAAATGTTGTACTGCAGCTTCACCTGCGGCGAGAATTAATCTCACGATATCTCATGCGGATGGTGCTGTGGTTGTGGCTAGAGAAGTGCGATGTTTGATTGGACAATCCTTTTGATATCAATATCAGATTCGAGAGTAGCATTCTGGATGAGTGCTTCCGCGATGAGAAATGTTATACCCCATAACCACTGAAATTCTGGTTGAAGCTGATCGATAGGAAAGCGTTTTGAGAGCTGGACTTTTGATGAAATCAACATGAAATCCAAGTAGTAGTAAATTCTCGGATCAAGAGTTCCGATCGGCGATTGCAAAACATACTCTGTTTCATAGCTAGCGGAATAGGTACAGAATAACGTTAAATCCTACAGTTCCCTCATCGAAAGAAAAACAGTGCTAAGAAACCCTAGATAGGTAGATTCAGAAGGCCATCCTTCCACAGTTTGCCAAATGCACCAAAGAGGGCAATGGTGAAGGAGATGGGGTTCTAACAAACCCTCGTCTAATTAAATTTCTTCTCTGGTTGTTCGAGTTTCGACCTACAGAAGTTGAAATCTTTGTTATCGTGAAGCGTTCTTGCCTTGTGTAGATAATTCCCACTCTGTGCGGGTCCACTTCTGAGGTCGCTCCTTCCCTCTCAATATCAGGTTGTCAATCATACTTGAAGCGTGGCTTGTCTTGCCCCGAAATATGAACAAGCCCGCCTAAAATTTTACCCTGCTGCAGTTTGTATCTTCAATTTAATTGGATACGGCTGGACACTTTATATCGCACTGTTTGTATATCATAAATCATCTAGCAGCCAACTTATTCTCTTATTTGTTACTGGAGCAAGTATTTAAGTTTGTTTTACAGAAGTCATCACTTACTCGATCGAAAAGAGCAAATTTTGCTAACTAGCTCAACTGATTAACAGACTCTTAATTGACTTCTCATTGATTGATACCTAAATTCTCCAGTAACAGTACAAGTAGCATCGAACATCGTGCCATGCGCGGCAATCGATTTAGCAATTTAATAAGTTCTCTACTCGATTGGTCCAGGCTGGTTCATCTTCATTTTTGCTCTACTTTGTATAAATTTTATTCCTATGCTAGTGATGGAGAAAAGGATCAATGTAGAGGACAGAACTTTAGAGCAAGAAATACAACCGAAGATGATTTTTTGTGAGAGAATAAGAGATAAGGTGAGGTCCGGGAGCGAAGCAAAGAAGTAGAAGCGAGATGTTCGTAGCTGTTATCCAACGCGATCTGAACTTTTGTTGTATATCGCACTTCAAATTTAAAGAGTTCGTAATCGAGCTTAATTACTCAACGAACGTCATATCTGCTATCAAACGTTATAGTTTTAAATGAATGAATATGTATCGCTTTTAGGTTTTTGAAACCCGACGAGCTCGGAATTGAGGTTAAATTCCCAACGAATGTCATATTTGCCATTGAACGTTGTAGTTCTCAACGAATGAATGTAGGTCGCTTTTAGATTTTTGTTACATGTCGTACTTCAAATTTGAAGTGCTTGGAATCGAGGTTTAATTTCTCAGCGAACGTTGTATCTGCTATTGAACTTTAGGTTCTAAACAAACGCATATCTGTCGACTCTGTTATAGAAGGAGCTTCTAGAATTTTACTATATATCGAGCTAAATAATAGAGAGAGTAGAGAAATAATCCAGGTGTTAAAATAACTTCTTCTATCTATAACCCTTACTAACGGTTACTTTTAGAAGTATATTAGTAAAGAATCTGGTAAGGATGACTTTGAGAATAGTATAGAGGATCGAATAGATAGTAAGGAAGAAAGAGTAATAACGAGTTATTATAGCTACTAGATCTGCTAAAGTTACTAAACAGAGGGCGCGAGGGGGTATAAGACTAGAAGCTAGGAGAAAGAAGAAAATAGCTTAGAACAGAGATGAAAAAGAGATAGGAATAGATTTACTTTTTTTAAAGAATATATATATACTAGGGCTTAAATAATTAGAATAATATTCTTTAGTAAGTTTAAAGAATTAAAGAATTATAATATATAAGTATACTAGTATTAATAGACTATAGCTAACGTACATGTATAGCGAACCGGCCAGTTGAAAACACACCTAAAATTACGATTTTGACTTTGTAATATCTTTACGAATTGTTGATCAAAAATGTTGAAATTAAAAGTTTGATTTAATTACTATATAAATATGAAAGTTATAAAATGTAAGACTAAGCGTAATTTATATTAAAAAGTTATCAAAAGAAAAAAAAGACAAGATTACAGGGGTGTTTTTAAGCGAATCGCTAATTAAGATTATATAGTGTCTGAAACTCAGAATTCTATATATATATATATAGTAATGAAATCAAAGTTTTTATTTTAACATTTTTGATTAATAATTCGTCAAGATATTACAAAGTCAAAATCGCGATTTTAGGTGTGTTTTTAATTAGCCGGTTCGCTATACATGTACGTTATTTTCATAAGATATATATTACTATTTTACTACTCTGAATCACCGTGAGTAGATTTTATTTACGGCAATTAAATACTTTACTTCTTAATTATTTGTAACATCTCTAAAATCATAGGTAGTAATAGCATTACTCTTGTTTTTATACCTCTTAAATATCTTGTTAAGGAGAAAAGTATTCCAGTTGTAGAAGAGAGATATTAGAATCAGAAACTTACTACCTTTTTACTTATTAAATTCTTTTCTTACTTCTCGAGAAATTCAGAGTTACCGCTCTAGCAATTACTACTCTTCTATTTACTTCACCTTCTTCGCTCGGTGACGTTACCTTCTTGGCTTTGCGAAGGCAGCATGCTTAGCGAAATAGCGGGAATAGCTGAAATTTAATTTACTTTTCCTTAGTATTAAAGCGATCGCTGAGACGTCTTTCGTAAAAGCTGAATCGTTCGCAAAGCCTCTTGTTGCTCTTGCTGCTCAACTTGTTGTAACAACGTACAGCAACGCTTCGCCTTCTCACGGGTGTATCTGGCGCGATAAAATTATGCGGTAGTATAGATGTTAGTGGTGGAACGGCTAAAATAGATGGAATGAAATTACTAGCTTTACAGCGAATCTTTGCCATAAATTTGACAGGTAGTAGTAGAGGGGTTTTAGCTGAAATAGATAGAATAGTAACGCTTAAATAACAAGACCTGGCATCCTAACGTATATGTTTTAATTCGCTGAAATACAGGTCTAGATATACAGTAAGAACAGTACGAATAAATATACCTTTCTTTTCTAAAACGAGTACTACTTTTCTTTATAGAGGATAATAAACAAGAATAATACTACTACCTTTAATTTAAAATATATTAGGCCTTTATAATAGTAAAAGAGTTAATTACATATAAAGTAATAAGCTTTAGTTATTCATATTTTCTAAAACTATTAGAGTAATTTTAAATTATCTAAGGCTTTATATATATTATTCTTTTTATATACATCTTGTCTATTTTTTAATCTTTTCTAACCTTTAACGTACATGTATAGCGAACCAGCTAATTAAAAACACACCTAAAATCGCGATTTTGACTTTGTAATATCTTGACGAATTATTAATCAAAAATGTTAAAATAAAAACTTTGATTTCATTACTATATATATATATAGAATTCTGAGTTTCAGACACTATATAATCTTAATTAGCGATTCGCTTAAAAACACCCCTGTAATCTTGTCTTTTTTTTCTTTTGATAACTTTTTAATATAAATTACGCTTAGTCTTACATTTTATAACTTTCATATTTATATAGTAATTAAATCAAACTTTTAATTTCAACATTTTTGATCAACAATTCGTAAAGATATTACAAAGTCAAAATCGTGATTTTAGGTGTGTTTTCAATTGGCCGGTCCGCTTGTTTGGCCGGTTCGCTATACATGTACGTTAGTTATTAATTTTATTTTTTTAATTTAAATAGTGTCGTTACATATTCCTGCTGAATAGCACCTTCCACGACAGCCTAGTTGATCCACGTGCTTCGGCTCATGTGAGTGGCTTGCCACTCACATACTTAAGCTCACAGGATCCGACCCCTCTTTACCTTTACTCTTCATGCAATAAAGATATAGGAATACAACCACCTATTGCATCACACTTTATGACTACCAAGTCATACCAACAAATAGAAAAACTAAGAAAATCTAAATAAATTACTAAAATTTCCTTTTCTAAATATCTTATTTTTCTTTACTAAGCTTTTTCTACTGCATTTTACTTTTTAATATTATTCAAAAATGATCAAATAATTTTATATCTCTAAGAAATTAAGAGTATTATAATTTTAAATTATCTTCTTTTTCTTTTCTAAGTTTTTAGTAGCTTTTCTTATTTCTAAAAATTTCTTAAACCAAAGAGAAGAACTAAGATTTAAGAAAAGGCTTACTAGATTTATATTATTAAGCTTTTTCTATTTTTTTAAAAACGATTACTGTTGGTATGACTTGGTAGTCATAAAGTGTGATGCAATAAGTGGTTATATTTTTGTACCTTTGTTGCATGAAGAGTAAAGGTAAAGAGGGGTAGGACCCTGTGAGCTTAAGTATGTGAGTGGCAAGTCACTCATATGAGCTAAAGCACGTGGATCAACTAGGCTGTCGTACAAGGTGCTATTCACCAGAAATATGTAACGACAATTACCTAATAATACTTTAATTATTAATATTTCTTAAAGTAAAGAAAGAAAAATTTTAATCCCAAAGAAGTTAAGAGTATTACTCTTCTTAACTTCCTTTTCGCGTCTTAATAAGCTCTTTATTACTTTCTTTATTAATTAATCTTCTTTAAACTTAAGAGAAGAATTATAATAATCTAAATAGCTTACTAGACTTTCTTTTATAAAAGAAAATAGATCTATTCTATCTTATATTTATGATAAATTTCTTAAAGTCTAATTCTTAGAAAACAAGAAATAATTTCAAGGAAAAGATACTTTAATGTAAAGGGGCGTACTTCATTTTGACTAACGGTTGCAATTAATTTTCATTTTAGGAACATGGATGGCGAATTGCTTATCTCTAACTTTCCCAGATATCAGCCATTTATCGCTGGAATCGTTGTTGATATATTTGGTGAATGAACCATGTCAATTGGGACAGAACTTGCAAGAATGTAGAGAAATCATGAATTCAAAATCAAAAGCGTGGAATAGGCTGTCTAAAAATAAGTCTTTGGGCTTTCGCATTATGATCTTTCTTGGAAGGCTTGCTATACACGAGTAACTCGTAGACTTACAAGAATAGTAACATCGAGCTAAGGCAAAGACGCCCAAGCTAGTACAGCTTTGAAATGGGGTCCTTGTTAAGGAAGCGAAAAATGGCAAGGTGAAATAGCAGAATACACTCCCATCACTTAAACTCCAACCTCCGACGGGCTACGAGTGCAGCCTTGCAATAATCGAGCCCATTCCATTGCTCTCTAACTGCCACACCTATAGCATCATGGACGCTACGAATGTACTCCCAACTTCGAATTAGCGATACATGATTCAGATGCGGAATATCAAGTATAGCTACCAGGACGGCTTGCCTCTTTCCACCGACCCACCGACAAACGTCCACCAAGGTCATGCTGTGAGTCGGGCTTTGACCCATTCGAAGCATCGGCATGGTATTAGACAAGAATCAAGACATCCGAGATTTTGATAGCATAGACAACTGAAGGTAGGCACGCAATGCCAACATGTAGAAGGGATTCGAATGACAGATAACAGGAGAACCAACGATAAAACAACCAAACGATCGGAAAAGAGCCTCCAACAAATCGACGGCCTTATAAGATGCGCGAGTCAATACGAAGGTGTCTATGTAAATCTTGGTCCACTTGCGACCGACCGGCGCATTTTCCACCATACAACAATAACGTCCTCTTCCTCATACCAAATTACTATTAAAATTTCAGCTGTGCAACTCCCCGAAAATATTCTCTCTGCTTTCCTTGGATAATATAACACGCGCGACAGGCAACAAGTGATGGAGGCGGTTATCTCGACGATGCTTTATAAGGACAGGGAATGGTTGTACATGAAAACACGAGCTTCGAGGCCCCCGGTGCTGAAATGATTGAAGAGAAATTGAGAAGATCGCTCTACTGGTCCGAAATCCTATACACAAAGTTTTTCTTGTGCAGTGATAGCGGAGGACCACCGCTTCTTGACGGGTACTTGGGGACTTTTAATCATTGCGGGCATCCGCTCGCTGACAATTTTTTCCACACTATCTTCTGGATCTTGAATTGACTAGAGTCCTTCAGGGCTGTTCCCAATAGCAAGTTTCTCAGGCCAGGGAGGAAAGAACACCTGTTCCAGGTATGGAAAAGTACGAAGCTTGCGATCTGTACTGCTCCACTGGGTCTAGCATACGTATCACTAGGGAAAAGAATTTCAACCGAGGACTAGCAGAACGATGGAGAAAGCGTTACAAAGCATATAAAATGGAGCGCTGAGAGACAGGATGAATGATTGAATGCGAAGTGGCAGCAACTCTCCGTGATGGGGTACTGTTACCTTGCACAAATAACTGGATAATCCAGCATTTACATTCACTTGGATGTTGTTTGATGGTACTACTTAGGTATTGAACAATACCTTTTCATGTCACTAGGTGAGCGCTCCTACGTTTGTTTAAAACTCTCTTTCGTGCTGTTCTGGAAAAACTATATACTAGTTTCCGCTATCCCGCTGATATCCGATTTTACCCTATCTTCTGTGAGCTACGTTCTCTCCAAAAGCATACTATGAACATTTACTCATATGGAGAATTAAGAAGGTTAGAGGTTCACTTAGCTTTCACGCTGGTTTCAGGCCTGTACTATGGGCATACTATAAAGAGATAGCTTAAAGGCCATATAGTTACTTTGTTAAAACTCAGAACTCATTACTCTAGGGTTTCTCTTTTCTTTCATAATGTATCAAGAGGCGGGAGCTTAGTTGAATGTGATCTACTTCATTCATGAATTATCATATTAATTAATTAGATTACGGAATTTGTTAAGCTTCAACGCTAAGTCTTGGTCAACTATAATATCAAAACTATGCCATATTTCAGGGTAGGACTAGCTTTACTTCAAGTATAATCGAGACGCGATATTGAGAGGGGACTGAAGTTGAGTTGCTCTGAGTTGCTGGTCCACATCTGTTGAGAGGGATGGATAATTTGGAAGAGCACTCGCCACTTAAAATCTCGAGGGGAAAAATGTGATCGAAGAACCACAAGTGGGGCTGAGATTTATCACTAGATTTGGAAATTCGTTACAATCGTGATTCCGAGAGAAGACTGAAGTCTCAGATTTCAATGCAGAGAATTTGTGGACAAACTATTCAGTAATTTCCAGGTCGAGGCCGAGAAGAACCGCCAGGTATGCTAGAAAGATTGCGAGGGTTATAGGTAAACTATATCAGTACCCATTTCGATGTGAGCTTATTCTATTATCCAAAACTACCTTGTAAGCACTCACATCACAAAGCATTCGATATTATTGCCGTCTCGTGTCCAATAACAAACACGAGGTTCCCGTTTAGAAGGAATTAGAAAATAATTTGCCAGTTCGTGCTCAACCATTCATCTGGAACGAAAAAGTGCCTTTAGGCCTGCGATTCATCAGTCTTCCCGTCTTTCGGTAGAGCTCGGCCATGCGAGGATCGGCTTGTCCCCAACTATGGTCCAGTCTAGACAACTAGTTAACTGATTCTTAGAATTTTATTCTGTTAAGGACAGGAGGCTTACTTGTATTAGCGAGGCACGAACGGGCTTGGGGGAGAGCAAACCAAAATGTCATTATCTCAAACCCCCTTGCTGGAAAAATCATTCCCCTTCAACAACGGCCAAAACATCGAAAAAACTGAAAACATACAAAGAAACGGCACAGAAGCATTCTGCAAATCACCCTCCTTCCCTCAATATCCTAACCACAAACCCCAAAACACAAGCGGTCCAACAAGCATAAAAACATGATACGCAACAACTCTAACCGCACTGATATATTCCACAGCATGTAAGCCCCACGCCTCTTCCTGTCCCTGAGTTTCCAATGCTAAAGGCTCCGTGCGTTTTGGAATGCGTTCTACACGTTCGATGGTTGTGGGACAGAATCGTGAACAGTTGTGGAGGTAACGATTTCCGAGGACCATACAGTTGGAGCAGCCATGGTAGCGGATGTAGAATTCGTTGGGGAGGATGGGTGGGTCTTTCCATTGGGGTTGTTCTTTTAGTGGGAGGTAGCGTTAGTAAACTAGATGTTGGGGGTAGTCGTGGGAATAGCCTTTGCCTCGCTTGATGATTCTTCTGTAGCATGGTTTCTCGAACTGAGGGTGGTTAGCTTAGGTGTAGTTTGAGGTTTTCGGATGCTTACTTCGAAGAATTCGCAATGATGGTATTGCTTTACACCTAGCCACCGGCGAATAAAACCTCGTTCTCTATCATACTCCCTTTTCAGTTTGGCAAAGAATTGCGCATCATCGACGCATGCATTTCGATCAATCTGGACGAGGTTGAGTTGATACCCCATGTTTACCCCCAGTAGAACATGTCCACCACATGGCTTAGTATTGGGACTAGCACTTTGAGCTGTGTTTCCTCGAAGGTTGGGGTTTAGGAAATTTCCAGTAGGTGGCAAAATTTGGAGGGGATGATTTCGTCCGCTTGCCATTGGAGATGCAGTTTAGCGTCGTGTAGGAACCGGCACAGTGAGTGACGGCTGTACTGTTGATGAAGAGGAGGGGCCGGTCTCAGTTTTCATTGTTGGGATTTTGGATATTGAGGGGGCTGAATCGGAGCTCGTAGTTTCTCCATTCTCCAATACAACCACACCTGTCCCATTGCAGCGAGTACATGAAGATGCAAGCCGAGTAAGACTGGGACAGATCGGGCATGCGATAATTTTCCAAGGATCCTGATGTGGTCAGCTAAGTTTCGGGGATCACTTAAATCTGAGGAACAAACCTACCCAGATAGATTCGGAATTTAAAGAGGGATGATTTGCATCGGTGCTGGGATCAGTATTCTGAGGGGATGTGGACAAGTTTGAAGACTCAATATTTGTATCTAGAAGAGTCCCTGTCATCGTTCAGCGTACACCCACTTAAAGATGTCATTCCAGAAGAGCTAGAATAATTAAATCAAAACATTAATCTTACCTGAATGACTCATGACAATCGGGTTTAGTTCCGCTTCATTATTTGACGTATCTGCAAAATCAAAACTATCTTAGAAAATGTTTTGCTGGAGATATCATTCATGCGTATGGTGAAAGATGACAGGGACTCTTACTTATAGCTTCTTTTGGAGATGGCCTTTGATTTTCAGTCACAGGGCTCGAGATATTATCAGAGCTTATAGCACGCGAATTCTTTATATAGTCCAGGAGAATGCTTGTTTCCACGCTTGTAGTCCTTGAGTGACCACAGTGCTGCCACCAGCTGTTATCACAAGAGATAAAAACAAAGAATGAAAGAATATAAAAGAAAAAAAACTTACACACGCCCATGACAATTTAGAACTGTCACTAGCCAGGGGTTGCTGCAAGGGCCACCAGTCCCAAGGTTGTTTGGTATAAGACTCAAGGGTGGACTTCACCCAATCAAGGAGACTGGTGTGGGCCATTTTTTCAATCGAAACATGCATCAAGTGGTCTCGGGGAGCAAACGTGATCTCAGAGACGAAGTTCAGGAGAATTTCCTGTTCATCGAATGTTTTGACAACCTCATCAGACTTAGAACTTCCGGGGCTTACCTAGGAACGAAAATCGATTTTCAAATAGTCGAAAGCCTCAGATCCCCGAATCGAATTCTTCAAGAACTCGGGAGAATACTTCAGGAATTTGGATTGATGTGACTCGCTTTCAAAGCTGTCATCCGATTCAGAAGCAGAGTCAGATTCATTGAAGCCATTTGTCGGTTCCAAGGATGTGGCAGTCACAGGAAAATGTTCAGACAGATATTTCACGAGGCGTTGCCTTTTGGCATCGTCGTCAATCGGTTCTTGGCGCATGAGGTCAGATACCCCGTCAGTCTGGTCGCCAATTATGGCCCAAACGCGGCCCGTAATATCCCCTTTGCGAAGACGTAAAAGCCGAGGAATCTGTCTCAGCTCATCAGAGAGCTCCTTTTTCAAATCAGTGGAGAATTGATGCAGAAGTCGTCGGAAGTTTCGTTGAAACTTAGCACAATCAATCTTTTCGGATTTCAGGACCATGTCGTATGAAGATCGGAGTTTCTCATCTGTGATAAGAATATCGACAATTGAATCGACGCCAGGTTCATGTTCTGAGAGTTCTTGCGTGGTCGGCTTAGTTGAGATTGTATCCGTCGATTCGAGAGAGAACACACTGCTGGAGGTACTGCTATCGAGACGATCATGACCTACTGCTGACGGGTTTTCGGGTGTTCTCTCAAATAGAGAATCCATGTCGACATGTGCCTTTGTGAGAACGAAGTCAATGTCAGTCTCGATAGATGCGTTCGCTAGTTCATTCAAAACCAAACTAGCCCACAGAAAGTTGCCTTCGGATTTCTCGACAATTGTGGAGGCAACCCTGTTCTGGAGCTGCGTACGATCAACATGGTTAGTATAAACCATTTCGATGTTCTTCTTGACGTAGAGTGCCATATCTCCCTTTGTGTATTCGGGAGAAATGCTGTCAACAAGATTTAGCAACACGGAGAAATGTCTCCGAATATCAGGTGTCGATCGGCTGATAATTAAAATTCGCAAAGGAACAGTTTTGTCGAGGTCTGCAAGCAGAGAACATGACAGGCTCTGGTCAGGGTATTCATCCAACGCATCGATAATCCAGTAACATGGGCGGCGAAAGGACACACAAGCAGTAAGAATGGCTTTCCAGAGTAATCTTGGTCCGTCTTGATCTATACAGATTTTTCTTCGCCGCATGGAAGAAAGTGTATGGGCAACTCCCCCATTCAGCAGGGCCATTTGCAATGCAAGTGATCGAAAACAGTCGTCCAATGTTGAGAAATTCTTCGCGCCGTGGTGGAAAAAAAAGTAGCCGCAATCCATTGTAAGGTCCTACAACATCTTTATAGTATGTGCAGCAAGAAAGCTTTTGCCACATCCAGGTTGGCCATGTAGCCATAGTATACTTTCCACATGCTTTTTGATATCTCTCCAATTGCAAAAGAGTTCAGAGTACATCAACCATTGGCAAGAGCCTTCAGTTTGATGCTTCTCGTATTGTTGTAGGCTGCGCTCCGAAAGTGCCTCTACTCCGAGATATTCCTCAATGACTCGCTTTGCTTCCGCTGTTCCTCCTTGATTTTCGTCGTGAAGGAGACAAGAGCATTTCGAACAATTAAATAATTTAGGTCTTGAACGTTTTTGAACCTGCACATATCATAGTGCGTTGCAGCCAGGTGAGCGCTTTTTTCGTTGATAAGACCTAATGTGGCAGAATGGCTGTCAAGAAGGAATTTAGAAAAGATCCTAAAGGGGGTTACCAGGGTCTCGTAAAAAGAGTGAAGCTCGAGATCACCAGAGTTTGGAATGGAACAAAATTCTTTATTAATCAACTGGATCGTGGTTGCAGTAACTTCGAGAGCATGATCATATCCCTTAGAACCAGCGAATACGAAATCAACAACTTCTGAGCCAGCAACGCGATGTGGAGTAGCTAGGAAGAATATGCTCCGAATCCTGTCTGCTAAAGGGCTATGAAAGGGATCTTTTCGCGTAATTCTGTAAAGCTTCTTGAGAATCAGTCCTCCTATGCTGTGTCCAATCAAGACTATGGGTGTTATGCTTTCTCTGCCGGTATGAGGACTGTTATTGATTTCAGAGAGTAGTGACTTGGCGAGGTCGTGCAAGTCCAGTCTGCCATTCTCCAAGTTTGAGACATAACCGAAAGAGTGTACTCTCACTTCTTTGAGATACGGATCCAGAGGAAGCCAAGATTTTGGCCAATAACGTGTCGGATCGTTCTTAAATGACCATGTTTTTTGTGAGCCCCCCTTAACCCCGTGTACAAATATAAAATCGACTAGTGGTTTCGCAGGCGAGAAGAGCAGATTTAAACCTAGAGGCCCAGCTGCATCTGAGGGGCCGGCATCTGAGGTTTTGGTTGTGTCCCGTATCCTCGCAAAGGTACACTCACGGCCATGTGAGAAACACAGTTCGCATGGCGAGGAGACGTTTATCTTGCATGCCACCTCTCTTGCAATACAAAAATCGCATGGCGTATACTTCCGTGACTGGTAGAGGCGAGGACCAGGCTGGGCAGGGGAGGTAGTCGGACTCGTTTTTAGGGGGCCTGTCGACGTCTCGACACGGTGTTCGGTTATCATCAGATTGGGCTATTTTCTATTAGTCTTGAACCCAAAATATAAGCTCAATTGTTTTACCTCTAGGGTCACGACAGAGCGATGTACAGCATCTCCCATCCTCCCCGCCTTGGGTTTCGCGACCAAACCATTTACAGCATTTCTCACACCCTCTGAGCCTACCTCTCCCATATTCGCTGACAGCTCTGCAGGCGGAGACATTATCTCTGAATCATCTGCGACACCTGTCCTTGTCGTGTGAGAGACTGGTGGCCTTCTTGCGCCTCTTCGAACGATTCCCGCTGGTTGTAAGGTTACGAGAAGAATGGCGAGCCCTTAGAGCAGATATGAGCGATATTGAAGTATGTATCTGCAGAGAACAGTTAAAGGACCCATAAGAGGCCTCGTGCTTCAAGTTGAAGGAAGCCATCGCGATGAGGCTGTCGTAGTCGAGAGTTAAGGTTAGTCGGAGGCGTCTACAAGCTACACAGCGTGTGTAAACCCCGCGCCAAGCTTCCCAGCCTCAAAACGTCGAGCTCTGTATACTAAAAGACTACTGAAATAGCCAAAAGCCATCAGAAAGAATATTTAAATCATCTAGAATAAATTTCTAGGATGTAATTGATGGTAGAACAACGCATCTATTTGAATTGGTGTGTTGCTGATTTATTTTATAATTAAGGTGGTTCTTTGAGGGAGGAAATTCCTGCGAGTCGTAATTGCTCCCATCCGCCAGTTGGTTTGAGTGAATATGGTATTGACCTGTCTCTGAGTGTTGAAACCCTGACGTAATGAGACCTAAGAGAAAAGAAAAACTATATTCTGGCTTAAATGATCATCAAGTTTTAGAAAAAAGGTACTTGTTTAAATAGGGTTCCAGTTTTGTTTATAGCGCGGAATTAGAACAACGCCTACTAGATCACATCACGTTCAATTTTGATTATGAACTGACGCAAGAGCTGGGAAGTTGATATACTTATATTCCGAGTTCACGAGCAAGCCCAAATCATTTGATACATGTAAAAAGTACTCTAGTCACAAGACCGCATTATGCGGAAAGCAAATTAATTGCCACTGCATGCTATTGTCGTTACTCCCCTAAGACAATTGTTTTTTTCATTTTTAGGCGAAGTTGCTAACGAATCTTTCTCGCAAGTCTAGTTTGCTGCAACTTAAGTAAAACTAATATCTTCCTTTGCAATCAAGCAACCAGAAACTATCATTTGGCCTAATACAAAATTGTTGGTACGACTTGGTTTGTGATAACTGTCGTATATCGTACGTCTTGTAAAGAGGTTTTATTGATTCATTGTTGTGCTAAAAGAGAGAGAATTGAAGCCCAAAAGCAAACATCCATAGGCGCAGAATGGTCACGTGTATAACGCAACCGACCCAATAAGGTGGTAGCAACAAAAATAAATATGTCAGGAGATGGAATCTACTTTATTTGGTATACTGGGTTTGCCTAATTATAGTTTAGTAAGCCTATCTATTTTATTTATGCTGTCTAATAGTCAAGAATAATCAAGTTAACCCATGCCGATTTCTGGTGGAGATTTTTTCTTGTAGTTGGGAATGGAGGTATGTCGATGGGAAATAAAAAGATGAGTACTTTTATATATAATAAGCAATAAAAGCTCGCTGAAGAGTTCTCCGGTTTCGAGAACAACCTCGGATACGGACTAGAAAAGGAAAGAAATTGAAGAAAAACGCCCTATTAAGATCTATTTCCGACCAGAGCCAAGAACCCAGAAGAAGCCTTCCTCACTCTCCTGCAAAAATTAAACACAAACAAATCCTTCTCCGGCTGCTGCATCACCAGTTTCATCCCATGCCTATTTTTAGGATACGCACAAAGCAGCCTCATAATATTTTTTCCCTCCGCATCTGCCTCAGTAGAAGCAGCCAAAGTTTCCAGTGCAGTTCCATTTTCAACCCAGTTGCACATCACACCGAAAGTTCCAGCATGATACACACCAGCTAGATACAAACCAGCTCCTCTAAAACAGTGATCAAGACCAGGAGCAAGGAAGACTCTATAATAATCTTGTACCAAAGGATCAAGAGCAGCGACAGCATCGTAGTAGCAGGCTGTGTAGTCAGTGATAAGATTGGCTTCCAATGATCGGAATTCAGCGCCATAAATGCTTGGATATAGGATGGATGCTAATAAGCAAGCAATTGGCGAGACCGAACTTCTGTAGAGTGAGGTACACATAATAATAAAGCGGCCTTGCTTGGAGGTTCAGAAGAGGCTGGTAAGAATCAGGATAGTCGCGCAAAACAAAAATACAAGCCCAGTATTTATAACGTGGTTTACCACCGAGTGGCCTATATCACCGAGTAGCCCCTGGCAGTCCAAGAATAGGACTGAAGCCCCGCTCCCACCACGTTTCGCACTCTCCACCAATCAATGAGGAAACATATTCCGAGAGGAGAAATGCAGCAAGTACGCATATAAGGGCAATGGCCAGCATTCCCACCTTGGCTGATGATTATCAGCCGAGCAACGATTGTAAATAAAGGTTCGTCAGTCACAAATATTCCAAAATAATTCCTCACAAGCAGTACTCTCTTCCAAACTCTTCCTACCGCACCCATTTTCCTATCAAATACTCGCTGTCGAGAGTGCTCAAATTTACACCACCGAATAAGCGAGAGAAAGAGAGCAAACCATCTTGTACAATGGCCCAGCTCTTGCCATACCGAGTCGACTACTGTCTCTGGAAATATGTCCCATCGATAACTACAGCCGTCATTTTCAACATTATCTTTCTCGGAATCAGTTCAGCACACACTTGGCGAATGATAAAGACGAAAACGAAATTCTTTTGGCCTTTCACCATTGGTTGTTGGAGTAAGTTGAAATCCCATCCAAAATAACAAGCACGCTCTAATAAATGCGGCAGTGGAGGCTATCGGGTATATTGGCAGAGCGATGGCAGTCAAACGAACCAATAAATTGATGCCATACATCATACAAACCTTCTTTTCACTCGTCGCACCCGCCATGTTCGCTGCCTCCATATATATGACACTCGGTCATATCGTTCGTTCTGTCCGAGGCAAACACGATTCGACAATCAAGGTCTCCCGGCTCACGAAGATCTTCGTTCTTGGAGATGTCATGTCGTTCATGGTAAAGGTGGCTCCTCTGGCCTAATGTTCAAATCGAGCACGGCCAGCATCGGAGAAAATATCGTACTCATCGGTCTCATCGTCCAGATTGTTTCTTTCGGTCTCTTCTTCGTCTGTGCCGTTATCTGGATGCAACGCATGGAAAAAATGCCAACTTACGAGTCGTATACTACGGAATCTCCTTGGAAACAAAGCATGTATATGCTGTATACTGTCAGCATTGCCATTTTCGCTCGATCGATTTTCCGTTGTGTCGAATACGCCCAAGGACAGAGTGGATACTTCATGTCGAATGAGTGGACCTTGTACATTTTTGACAGTGTTCCAATGTTTGTTGTCACTGTTGTATTTCTCATCCGGTATCCTAGTAGACTTCAAGCGCCTCTCGCCCCGGTCGAAGAGCACCACCTCGGTGCGAAATTTTCATCGAAGTAGATTGGTGGAGTGACTCTCAAGGTTGGTTGTCGTGTTTGGTCGGTAGGATAAGCTCGACTTCAGCATGTACATAGCAAGACGTTTCTTTTGTTGGTTTTCTTTTGTTCTGTTTTCTTGTTTTTTTGGTAGCATCCATTATACTCGTAGTTGTTCCGGGGTATGTGAGTATTTTCGGGTAGCATGTATCACCTGCAACCAATTTAATCATGAAGAACCAATGCGCTGAGTGGTCCTGAACTTGATTTAGCATTTATCGACACGGTGTATACCTATGAAATGACATGAGATCATATGACTATTTGTAGCCTCCATTGGAATGCAATGATCAAAAATCGAGTCCAGAAAAGTTCCATAAGAGAGAGAGGCTTCGATCTGGACACCTGCCTTTTGCAAGTAATGTGCAAAAATATTTAGGACAATTACATTTATTCTCCAAGACCATTTAGAACAATCTAGAATTTTCGTTGAAGTTCTTTCAGAAGAATTAAAAAAGATCAAATAAAAGAGAAAGAACAGAGTTAAGTAAAGAAATTTGAGATAATTCTAGAATTTAATTGTCCTAGAATTTCTAAGACAACAGAGGGAGGGTATACGCAGAGCAAAGCCCGGGATTCTTATGTAAGGGTGATTGACAACCTGTAGAGAACACAGATATAACTCTTAGGAAAACATAATATATATAGCAAGCCCTAGGCAGCAGGAGACAAAGTAAAAGCCACCACGAAAACTTGTCAGATACGAAAGTTTGGTAACAAACCACCAAAGGGCGAGCTAGAATTCGAGCTTAAGATTCCACCTGCACGTGCTTTTCAATAGAAACGTGCTTTTATATGTTGTTTTCTTATCTTCATCCAGTTACGGCTTTCAGTTCTAGTGGGTATTTTCAATAAAAATGTCTTTGCTTAGAGGTGGTTTGAATCCAAAAACATGATGATAAGAAAATGTCATGTGACCCAATGGCTGAGGTAAGCGGACCTGACAGGGGCATGTAAGGGGGCTGGACAGCCCGGATCTCCCCCTTTGTTCCTCCGACTATAACTCCACCTGTTCAATGCGCATTTAATTGGTCAAGAATATTATTTTACTGCTTAAATATATGGAACTATAGTCGGATTACAGGTGGAACGGCAAGGGGGAGGGAGATCCGGGCTGTCCAGCCCCTTTATCTAAAAACTCAACAGTCTGTTTGGGTGCATGATGGAACCTTTTTGTCAATCTTTCTTGTCGTTCTCGGGATGCAGAGCTTCCAAAATGAGCTTCTCTCATCTGAAACTTCCCTTTTCCAGGTTGGTGGGGAACACTTCGGCGGCTCGTCAATATCTCGCTACACCCCTGTTTGAAAGCAAAACATTTGATCGCCATCTGATCAAACGCGATCCGTCCCAAATCGTTCCTTTCAGACGAAAACCATCCCATGCGAAGATCTCGGTCTCTCTGCTGAGGGCAACCCTAACCGCTCTCGTCTTCCTTCATGACATTGACGTGATCATCTCATTGGTGGGACATTTGAAAATGGTGAAATTCGCGATCACTCTCAACTTTGGAGACGAGCAAGTATCACAGTTCAAAATAAAAACCTCCGCTCCCCTGTACTGGTTTGGTAGGGTTGATTTCGGCATAGTTAAGGCTTGGGGATTAAGCATATATTTAAGGTGTTCCCTTGATCCATTCAGTTTTGGTAACCATTCACATTCGTCTTCTGTTTTCTTCGATTCTTTCCACCCGGTCATTCCTTTCACCTCACAGCTGTGCTGTTGCCGATCTTTATAATTGTCCTATTATTACAAGTTTTGCATAATCGAACGAGAAACATTCATTCATCGGTCTATTCTGAATCATCAACCTTCATCATGCATTTCTCCAGCTCCCTTTTCGCTATCGTCCTTTCCCTCACTTCGACTGTCATTTGCGCGCCAATTGAAGCGCGTGCGTTGACTGTCAAGTCATACAATGATTTCTCTGTCTCAGGAGGTGTTGGGGGAAAAGCATTGGCCGAGGTCAACGCGAACTTCCCAGTATGTATCCCAAAAAAGCCAAGTCCTCTACAACATCTCTGATTCATAATCTAGGTTGGCACCGACCTCAAAGCCGTTTCCGCTGCAGACCTCAAGATTATCTCGGACGCCGCCCAAGTTAGTGAGCAAGCCGAAGTAGCAACTGGAGGATTCAACGACGCCATTGCCGCCGCCAGTGGAACTGCAGCAGCCGCCCTCCAAGTTGGAAAAATAAAGAACAAGGTGTTGAAATTGCAAACCGATGTTTTGCGTCTGCAGATTCAGGCTGCCCAAGGAAAGACTGGATTGGATGCCCAAATCGCTACTCAACAGAAGAAATTGGATACTAATGTTGCGTTGGATGTCAAGTCGGCTGGAAAGGCGAGTACTGCAATTGATTTTGCTGGTTAATGCTTGTTCGAGGATGTGGTTTAAGAGGGTCTCTTGAAGGGCGTGTGGTGGACTGGAATCTTTTGTTAGATATCCAATTTTATTTTAATTTCGACCACCCAAGGAGATTCAGCATTTTTTCTGATGGCTGGATTTGGCCGAAAATCCTTTTTTCATCTGAGCTCAGCTTGCCACCTCCCATACAACATATACAAGAAAACCAAGCAACAGATCAACGTCAAGGCTGTTGGGTTCTCGAGAATAATGAATAGAAGAAGACCCAGCAGCAATTCAATGTTGGGAACCTCTGTACTGTGAACCCATGGCCATGCCATTGGGTTTTGGCCAGTCACAACTCTGTTTCCATCAACCGAGGTGCGGATCTCACCATCTCCCCAGCCTCTACCCCTCTGGTTTCTCTCCCGCTTTTGTCTTCTTTCCTCTGCCCCCCGCTTATACTCCTCTTCCACATAATCAACAGGCAAGCTTTTACTTCTTCGACTTCTACCTCTCCAACTACCGCTCCCGCTCCTGCTCCTCCTTTTAATTCTTGTCCGACTCCGACTCCTGCTTCTCCGTCTCACACTCACACTACTCTTTCTTGCGCCCAATTCCTCGTACTCTCTTCTTGCCTTTAGTCTCTCATACTCCTTTGTCGCCCTCAATCTCTCGTACTCTCTTATTGCCTCCAATCTCTCGAATTCTCTCGTTGCCTCCAATCTCTCGAGCTCCCTTGCCGCCCTCACTTTCTCATGATCTCTCGTTGCCTTCAATCTCTCAAACTCTCTTATTACCTCTAATTTGTCATATTCTCGTCCTCCTCCCGCCCTCTCCTTCTCGTACTCTCTTCTTCCATTCTCGCCGTTTCGATCTCTCATTCCAACTCTCGTTCTAGAAAGACTTCTCTCGTATGCACCGGCGTCTACAACATTTTTGTTTTCGTGTATTATATGAACTGGAGAACGGGAACCTTTAGGCCGATCTCCTCGGTTAGGTAGACCTCGTGATACTACTGCCGGTGGAGGAATCGGAGAGGGTAAGGGGGAAGCTCCTCTCGACATCGTCGAATTACCACCACTACTACCCGAAAGATTAACGGGTTCAAAAACTCCAGCTATCCCATCTTTGTTCGCATCGCTTACTGCAACATAACTAGTCCACTTTCCAGCTATCGACCACTTCAATCCTATGCGCTCCGCTTCCGCTGCGATTTCTACTCGAGATAGGCTTTGGCCAGTCTCAAGGTCATGTATTGCAGCTTTGGCAGCCAGGTGATGGATGGTGAACGGCTGATTGCGAGCATACTCAACTGGCAGATTTTCATAAATTACATCACCAGCGACGGTAGTTGCCTTGATAGTGACGATGCGTGGAGCATTGATATTATCCTCAAACAAAAGGAAAACTGTAGACCATTTGAAAGGATATAATGAGTGAAGACAGCAAGGTACTTGAATATATGCTGCTTGGGTAGAGGGAGGCCGCACACCCGTTACCTCAAACATGATTTCAAAGCTCCATGGTGAGCAGGCTCCTCCGAGAACTCTCTTGACCTTTGCTAACAATTGTGCTGAGTCTTCAAAGCCCATCAATTCACCAAATCCACCGTATATTTGAGGAATTCCTTCGACCAACCCATAAGCATTTTTCTCCATGAAAGCGAGAGGAAAAAATCGGAGGGCGCCTCTAGAATCTCTGACAGCTTTCGCAACGAATTCATCAACTTCTGTGGTTCTTCCAAAGTCGCCGTCTGCCAAAATAATAACTTGTGCCGTAGAATGCAATCGCTGCTCTACAACGTATTTCAGAACCGAAAACAGATTTTTGTCACCCAGCTTGGTTTTCCAATTAAAAATATATTGTTTCGCCGTAGTGACGTTCGCCAATGAGTGCTGTTTGGACATTTTCCATAGTGCCGTAAGTCTAGACCCGAAAAGATATATATTAAAGTGGCAATTCCGAGGGAGATTGTGCAAGAATACTTCCATTACTTGTTGCACCTTCCTCGCCTTCCTTTTCGTCATCGTGTTCGAACTTTCAACGACGAAGATAATCTCTCCCTCAAGTTCTTGAGTCGTAAAGTGTTGTGGAAAGAGCTCCCGGGGACAAATGTTCAGCATTAATGCCGGCCCACGACATTGGTCGGAAGAGGCATCTAGTAGAGCATGGGACTTGATATCCCAATTAAAAGACAGAACGAAGTCTTTGCTCAATGTTGCCATCTTGTCCCAAAAACTCACGTGGGCTTTTTTTAGGTCGAATTCTGCAGCCTCGACTGGTGATGCCAAATCGCTACAAGTGTTTGAGATCCCGAATTTAGATGAGATATGATGGGTACGACTTTCCAACCTTGTAATCAGACTTACTGAGATGATGTTGATATCTATTCTCAGTCCCTCAGTGGGAGATTCAATGAACTCGCCATTTTCGTCGTGTAGGCATTCTGGGGTCTCCGAGCACAAGTATCTCGGTGCTACGGAGGTTGGAATGGCAAATGTGACTCCGTTAAAGGCCATTCTTAAGTTCTCGACATATACAAGTTCCACAATGACTCTACTCTCGGGAGGTATATTACCAAGATGAATGATGAAAATTTCCGGTAAATTTTCTCCCAAAAGTGCAGCTAGAAGCCCCTCGTCGAGTGCTTCGCTATACTCAGATTTGGCATCCGATTTCGACTTAATTTTACCCAGTACTGTAGTGCCCCCTACAATACACCGAAAAGACATGACTGCCACATTATTATAAATTGGGAAAGCGTATTTAGCTTCTCTGATGCAGCAAGAGGAAGAATTGGAGAAGGTTTGTCTGAGAGTTGTTCGAGAAACCGTTGAGCTGATCTCGACGTCGATCGAAACGCCGTGGATTGGTAAACAGCGTGTTTCTTCGTCATCCCCGAATTGCGGGAACTGGGAGGCGATATCATCCACAGTGCTGGTCCCGCTGTCACTTGGGGTGCCGTCACGTTCGTTTCTCTCAATTTCCTTGGTATCAGGTTCGGCTACGATCATGTTGTAATTGAAGTAAACAGCTGCACAGTTGAAATTTCCAGCTATTTTGAGGCCACTAATTTCTTCATCTGTGCTCATGGATTAGGGTATGGATCTTTGATGCTAGAAGCATTGCATATGATCACTACTTACGCGTAATTATTCCCGTGTTCAAATTGCCTGCAGCACTGCCACCAATATTCAAGCCTCCCGTTGGTGCACCAACCTTTGCGGTAAAGCCATTACCGCCGACTGGAGTATCAGAGTCCATTTCTACAAACCGGATGCGATTGATTAAAGGATCATAGAAACAGAATTACAAAGATCGCAATAATAATATGCAAAGAAAGCTACGATTCTTTCCAATTACCAATCAATTTCTTCTTGAATTGAGCTGAAATGCAGTCATCCCGGTGTGTCAAATCTGTTGGACTTCAATGGCCTATTGAACTTTTGGGCGCAGGATAATGTAAGCCCCCACACCCACATTGATTGAGGAGTAATCCAATTATGGTATAGTTTAGCGAAGAGGTGCAATATGATTGGGTTTTCGCTCCATCATTCTAGCACGAGAGCTGCTCAAATACAGCGGCTTGCATATCCCCTCACCAAGATGCAATGAAAACAGGTTCTGAGGTTAAAGCTGAAATTGCGATTGCAAATAGAATTTGTAAGCCCCCAAAAGGATTCATTGAAATAGCAGTTCGCAAGAGAAAATCCGGACGCTTTAGAGCTATGATATTGAGGAAAGGGACTGTTTACAGAGTTGGTGATTTCAAAAGTAACGCCTTGAGCCCATGAAAATCCCGCTACTAAATACATTTATGCTTGACCGTCCGCATCGTGAACACGTCGTTGATCGTTTTTGGGAAGCAGCGCATTTGCAGTATTGGCAAATACCCCTTTTCCAAATTCTTCCGCTTCCACTTCTCCAGTCTCGCCACTAATAGTCTGTGTTGTTCCCGAATCGTTCCCTTGGGAATAATTCCCGGAATTTGCTTCGACCCCAATCCCCTTCCCAAACTTGATACCTCCAGTCTTTCCCTCGATGGATTGAGAATTTTGTGGGGTTGGACCCTATCAAGAATCGAGGAGTCAGCAGTCATTCGAAATTCGGAAAAAAAAGTCTGGAAAAGATGATTCAAGGGGGTCTTTGAGTACCTGTTGTCTGGCTTGAACTCGTTCGGTTTCCCTTTGCTTCTCGGTTGCATGCCTCTTTTCCATGGCCTCCGAGTTCTTCGAGTTCTTTGAATCGAAAGCTGGCCAGGTCGTAAAGTTTTGCTGCGTTGATGACATGCTGGAGTAATGACTCGGACTCAAGTCGTTTCGCTACGAGATAAGATGGCTTTGGGCAAGATATTGTTGTTCTCGATTGACCCCGCTTCTTAAATACCATCAGCTCGGTTAAATTCAGCTTTGATATTAATAAGTTCAAGATTTTTTAAGAGAAACACATGATTAGAACCCATCCAAAGTAGAGAGTTCTAAGATAATAACTTTTTTCTATTATGACAATAGAGAGGAAATAATAGCTTTTGGGGGTCATTGAATGGACCCGTTGCACTTGACACGAACAATAAATCTCGAATTCCAATCAAGTAAATTCGTTAAATTGTGATCTTCATTCAGAGAATTGAAAACAGATTCTAAGCCCACTGCGGCAGTGAAATGGGTCACGTGTCGCATATCATTCGTGACGTGGCTGTACATCCATGGCGATCGTTCAACAAGGCTCTCTACATCTTAGTCCAAGCAACATCACATCAATTTTAATCTTTCACGCAGAGTGTATTGTTGTATGTCAGACACTATGGTACTGCTCTAAAATATCTCAAACAACATTCACTGGTCACACTCACTGATGTATTCGAGAACAGGACGGGGTTTCAGCCGCGGCATCTATCACAGCCCTGATTGGCACAGCAATCACATTGATACAACAAGTCCAAAATGCACGAGATCATATGAAAAGAGTACCAAAGACACTCGAAAACGGCTCAAAACAACTCGAAGCTCTTGTTCAGTCACTCAATCTCGTAAAAAAGGAGGAAAGACTGCAGACACCTACTGTGAAACAGCAAGTGAGTGTTATCAAAGAGATTTCCGAAGAGCTGAGCCAGGTTTTTGGGAGAATTCGAGTGGGACAATCGAAAAATGTGCTTCGACGTATCCTTCACGCTCTCACATCTGCTGAGAAAGACGACAAAGAACTTGCCGAGATTCTGAACCGACTCGACAGAGCCAGGGATGAACTTGGTTTGCGTATCTCTGTTACATTGGTTGGTTTAGTGGGAAATTTAAAAGATGGTTTCCAAGTGGCATACGGTGTTCTCAAAGAAACGAACCAAAAGGTGACGAAAATCTTGGGAAAAGATTTAGTTCTCGCCAACAGACTGGCGAATCGATCACAGCCCGGTAATTTAGTTTTGGGACCAGTGGTTGTGGAAAACATGCTAAATTGCGGATTAGATGAGACGGTGACCCTCGATACGGCTGATATCAAGGCACTTGGACTAAGTGATCCCAATATTACAGCGGTAAAAAATTATTCTTCCATGCTATGTGCAGAAGAGGACTAAAGTTTGACCAGTCACGTATCCCTATGTCGCAGCTCCGTATTGATAGACAGACGGGGAATATCAAGGTTGAAGGTAATGTTGATGAGGCTGCGAACACTGGAATATCAGCAAAACAGAACCAGGTTTGTGAAGGGGTTTCGTTTGCCCTTTTTCCATGACGCAGCCACTCTCAATGTCTAACTCGCATTCCAGAAAGGACCAGCACAAGTCACTTCCGCGACGATCGCCGGAAAGACTGGAAATATTGATATTGGGGCAGATGCAAAGGGAAGTCTAAACACTGGGATATCTACGTACTCGTGATCAAGTCTTCAAAAACTACTAAATGAGGGGTTTTGATGAAAGCAGATAATGCGATAAAGGTCATGGGGGAGAGTAGGGGACAGAGTAGAAGCTTTTCTTCTACGACTTTGCTGACTTGGTCAATATGCCAAACTGTGGATAAATACAAAATGGAAAACTTGGGTGGTTTAAAATCATGATTTTCTTTTTGTTATGCTCCAGCTAGAGGTTCATGATGTAGGGTGATCTAGTTACCAAACAGCATTTCGTAGCTTACTTTGAAGTCTCAGCACGTTTTCAGTTGGTGACTGAACTCTCAGGATTTTCGAGCTGCTTTTATCCCGGTCGGAAGGTGAGATGGAGAGAGAATATTTGCATTTTTGGGAACAACCGAAATTGGGTTGGTTTTAAATCAACATGCAGGAACTTTCGATCTCTAGCAGAAAGACTTTTCAACACAATCGTGAGAAATTTAGAAGCCAGCTGAAGCTACAGAAACTCGTAATTTTACCAAAAATATACTTTTTTGTACGAATGTGATCATGAGAAGATGATTCGCCGAGTGGTTGAACGAAAGTGGAAAATGGGCTGATAAACAGGCGCAAGTGCAACAACAATAATTTCAACGCGAAACAATACCAGCCTTCCGCAGGCCCACTGGAATGGCCCATGAAGTGAGACTCTACCTATAAAGTATTCTAACCTAATGAGGAAGTAATCAAAGCTTATTTCTCGTGACTTTGCAACTCAAGGGATGGTAACTTAGGTTGTTGGTTTAGGGGTAGTAGCCATAGGTTAGATTCAGTTAGGGTTAGGGCTCGGGTTTGGGTTAGGGCTGGATGTGAGGGTTACATAGGTATATTTGAGTGTTATTGTGTAGTGTACACGTGATAATATTTCGATTTGGGAGAAAGCGCACTTCGATATAGTTAAGTCATGAAGTGATATCAAAATGCAAGACAGGCGGTGCGACTTCGTATGGCTCTCATTCGACGGGATGGCTGTCGGCTGCCATCTCTCCTGATCACTCCCGCGCCGAGAGGTAAGATTTCGGCTCCTCATCGCTCACGATCTACAGGGGTCCTGACCAGGGGCTGTTGATCGAAGCAGGTACGTCCAATAGCGATGATTCATGATCGAATATGGCTTATGACCGACATGTGCAGTTGACAAAAAAATTCGAGAACGGTGCAAGGTGGATGCTTCAGGAATCCTCGACAAGGCCGAGTTGAGACTCTTAAGCATGACGGCTCCCAGAAATCTAGGGGTTGATTTTTCTGGCTTCCAATTCTTTGAATTCTCCTCTGCCTCTAATGTCTGTGTTTAAACACCAAAGTTTTTCCCCTTAGTTTTGAAGGGCAATTCTACCTCGTTCCTTCCCCTTTCGATGTAAACAACTCACTCGCTTCGGGCTAGCCTCGGCACCTCCAACGGCCCATCAAAGAAGCTTCGACACATCCTAAAAACTTCAATCTTTCCTTTAAAATACAAACATTCATGATTTTTCCGAAACATTCATTGACGAAACCATTAAGCTGCACGCTGTGGTGTGTTGCGCGGATTTCTCGAGCTCTCGATGCGAGACCTGGTATGAGTACTCTTTTCGGTTGACCTAGGCATCATCATCACTATCTTCACGTGCTGTGCTACCAACCCATGCCCAGGTGCTAATCATTTCTTAGTTCCATAAATTAATTTACAAAGGTCCAGACAGTATCTGGAAAGTGTCTCAAAAAAATGTCTCCCGGCTGCCTACCCTTGGTTTGCGAGATTTTGGGGAACTCGATGCTTCGAGGGCTTCCGGGTTAGCCAACCATGACCTGCTCGGATCGACTGGGGTCCGCACCATCGTCCCTGCCATATGTAAAGGTTTGTACCACCAAACAGAGCTATGTCTCCACATCATTCAGCCTCTTTATTCACTGAATATTCTCGCCAACAGAAAGAAGATAATTCCAATTATTTGGTTTCCAAATGAGATGGTGACGGGCATATTTGATTTTTAATGTTCTTTTCAATTCCTTGAACAACTCACATTGTTGTCTCCACTTGTAAAATAGCCACTGCTAACTCCTTGTCTAGAAAAGTTATGGACATGGCGTAAAGAAGCTGAGGAAAAACCCAACAGCCCACCAATATCGAAAACAGAACGCCTTTGTGAGAACAATTTGGAAGGAAAAAAAAATGAGAATTATAGAGGTATGAAGTTTAGCCACCGTGCGCGTTCAAGAGAATATTACCCCCGTTTTGATTCATCCAAACCTCGTTGAGTTGCTTGTTTGTCCTTTTCAATCCCATATTCTCCTTCTCCACCTCCTGTTTTCCCTTCTCCAAATTTTCAATATGCTTTTTCGCCAATGCAAGAACATCAGCTTTGCTAACCCTTTTTTCAGGGCGATCACCTCGCTCGGGTCCATTCATGTGATGGCCTACGAGGTCTGAGGGAATCGACGACAGCAGAAAATCAAACTGGTCATTGAGCCGCGTCCGGTATTGTTTTTCGACCAAATTGTGCGAAGTCCGGTTGTTGTTTGCGGTTGCATTGCTCGAGCTGGTTGAAGATTCTGGAGAAGAGCTATTGTTGAGGTAGCCATTTCGCATTTGGTGTGAATTTCTTTTTCGTTGGCTCCGCTGTCTGCTCGTTTCGTTTTCATCATCCGAGGGGGAGTTTTGAACCCTAGACGTTGTCTTTCTCTTGTATGGCCCCGAAGAATCACCCCACTTGGCTTTTCGTGTTGGCTTGACGGTGGCCGACGACGTTAGGCTCATTAATGGGCCCCGGGTAGGGTTCCCATTCGAGGACAATAGAGAAGAATTGTCCTTCTGCGCCGAGTTTGAATGTGGGATGTTGTTGTGGGCATTTGCTTGAGGTTCAACAAAAGATTGCTTTGCAAGTTGACCATCGCTTGGATTGCTCCAATCGTTCTCATCCCATGACGCTTGAGAACTCTGCTGCTGATGTAGCACGGTGTTTTGATGGTAACTAGGCAAAGGTCCTAAACCCTCACCGGAAACCGTTGCCCTCTGAAAACTGTCTTCAAACCCACCCCAAGTGCTGAACGGAATGTCGACCGGCGAGCTGAGGGGAGTTGTCACATAATTATCGACTGGCTGTCCTCCAGCAAACCAACAAGGAGCAGTATGTGATTGTTCATGGCTGACATTTTGACTAGAGCTGAATTCCACAGATGTTCGAACTATGTAACCCTCCGAGGTTACGAAAGCATTCTATGTTTGCAATCAGCATTTTAGGTGCCGTCACCCATGTATCAGAAGCCTCACCTGGTCATTACTCTCTGCAACCTCACCCTCTGGTCTCTCTTGGGGAACATTGTGGTTGAGGTTCATTGCGTCGGTGATTCAATCGGCGTGGTTTATGGTATTGAGTATGGTTCGTCTCTTCCACGACATTGATACCCATTGAGATATATAGAGTTCCAACAGAGCCTCGTCTATCGTCACCGGGGAACACTCTTTTCTTCCGATTAGGTCGGACTTTGGGGAAGGAGCGCCTAAGTTTGACGCCTTACTTTTCCGTCCATATCAAAGGCCCGGCCTACAGAGAGCGTCACCGGAAGAGCAGCATGGAGCCAAATCGGGCAGATATTACTGCAACCACATAATAACAACACACATTAAACCCAACCCCTGTCGAAATTCCTCCCGGCAGCTTGGACCCACGATCAAAGAGCAAATTCTCGATTGCCAGCTCCCCTTGCCAAGCCACCTTTGAGTATGCAGTCGCACAGTATTAGCAAGGACACAGTATGAGGAGTATTTCTCCAATCAGACTGGACTTCTCCATGCCATCTCGAAGGTAGATGCCGTTGTGTGTGGCCTATGAAATGCAATGTGCAAACACAATCCCGGGATCGCGCATATTTCGAGCCGATATTTCGACTATTCCTCAACCGAACACCAAATCAACTACTACTTCTAGTAACTCAAGAACTTTCGGTCAGTGCAACAATTGGAAAATACTCGGCGGAAGCGTGTTCTCGAGCTGAGAGGGGATAGAGAATCACATGATTCTGAAATCCACGTGATAAGTATGTCCCTCCAATACCCGTTAACTCTCACTTTCTTTCTAGATTTATGGGGGAAAAAAACTACGAGACGTTGGCAATTAGTACATATTTGACACGATTTTCATTGTGAGGCGAGGTTCAATTCAGGTTCCGGGCTAGCATGCTGTGTCAAGGAAAGCAGTCATCTTCGAAAACCCTTCATCCGATAAGCACTCGATCAAATTGTTTGCAGGGCGTGCATTCCAATCTTCTCGAGAACAGTCTGCGTCTTTCCGTCTCAGAAAAAGTATCTTCATGTCGTATCGTCTTGCCTCCATCTCACCATTTTCCCCAACCAGCCAAATCTTCGAAATTTCTCCGAGTCGGCTTCGTTGGACCTTTTTGCACCATCAGCTCGCTGTCGTACGCACTCACCACATTTTTTGCTTTTGGTGGTAAGGCGAGGGGGCTCGCCTAGCTTTCAAAGTGGCATCTTCCTTCCCGGGCCTTCTCAGAGCTGGCGGGTTTCGTTTCCGAGGATTAATGCCTGAACATCAACTTGCTGATCTTCTGAGGAAAAGCAAGTACGTTTATCGACAGAATCAAAACCACGACGAATGAGGCGATCTTTTTGGTCCCTTGTGGGTGCGGGGTTGATTTTATGTCAGTGGATGGCTGGCTGTGATGTGTGTGTGCACGGGCCTATTTCTTCTTCAGGAGTTGAGAATCGAGGTTTCTTCAATTATGTCACAATTCAAACACCTCAAGCCTGTCCGTCCTACCCCGGATGTCATCGATCGAAGCCGCTGGGTCTCTGAATGGTGGTTAAAGCAAGCGGTGCTACCAAGAAGATGCTGGGCCCTTCTCTGAGCACTTTTTTCGGCCGAATCGAGTCTGGGATGTTTACGGATGGATCCCGAGAAGGACTGCTTGTCTCAGATATGAAGGCTCCAGACTTCGGTTGGTCTATTAGTCTTCATCTGGCGATGAGCAACCCGTGTCGGCTTTATGGCTTGATTCGAGGATATCGGGTGGGTGTCGGTTGGGGTGATCGGCGTCGAAAATGAACCCGGATGGCCGAGTTTCGTTGAGAAGGGTGAACATTTCTCTGTTGCTTCGTTGGAGTTTTCATGTTTTAATTCTGAGTCTCGGCCTGGTTTTATTCTCGCGAATCGAGGGGTGTCAAAAGTTTGAAGCCCGGGTTAGTCACGTGGAACTGCCAGCCGAAAAAGGGGGAGGGTGTCAGAAGGGAGCAAATCGATGAGCAAGTGCAACTCGGTTCATAATTCATTGAAAGCCGCATGTTTTTCATTGGAGATTTCTGAAATCACGAAACGGGCAAATATTGTCTTTTTGACAAGGGGGTATTAGAACATGATTTTGTGTTGAGAGAACTTGATGGGACAAATTTCCCTTGCAGCGGACATGAAAATCTCAGAATTACAGACATTACGGAAAACTGGAAAGGTTCGATTGCCACTCCTAATGTGGGAGAGTTCGGAGCTTTTCTACAGTATGTCGCTGTATCTTTTTGTCAGTTCACGTTATGTGTACTTTACCTACGATTCTCCTCGGTTCTTTTCTAACGAAAATTAAAGGAGGGCAGAACTTTAATATTTTTCTTTTCCCTCCCTTTGATATTTTATCCTGGTATTTTATAAATCTTGACAGGAAAGGCCTAATTGCGAGTAAAAAATAAGCTTAAAGCGGGTAGCTGTGGCGGGGTAAATTTACCCCTCGTTGAGTAGTACAAACCTCCATTCCCACAAAATACCTTGCGGTGGACAACAGAAGCGACCGTAAATACCTCTCATCGTTCTGGTCTCTGGTAAGTTTTAGTGCAGGTAACAAAGAATTCAGATCCATAGTTGTTGGTTAACTTGAATTGCTTGAACAGCGTGAGCCACTGCTGCTTTTACGCGCAATGCCACGATGTAATGGTCACGCGTGACGCTGCTAAAAATACATTTCAGCTTTTCCACCTGTTCAACATCAACACTATCGCGAGATATCTCTGCTGTTTTTATTTCTCCCCAATAATAACAATCATGGATGCATCAACGATATCCGCTATCGCGGCGTTAGTAATTGCAATAATCGCAATGTTCATCGCCACTGCCCAAGCAACGCAACAATATTTTATCACCGGACAAGGCATTCGTCTCTGCGATAGTGTAGTATTCGCTGATATGCCGGGTCAGGGTCGTCGCATATGGCAAGCATCACAATTCAGATTTCGGGTCGTCTATTCAATACCCCAAATTAGCTTGCCAAATAATTTTTGGCCATCGAATTGGTCTGTGTCGCATAAAGATAGGAGGCATTCCCTTCCGTTTTTGACAAATCGCAATTCAAGAGTGTCGCCGCGGCCGCCGCCTCCACCACCGCCTCCACCACCGCCTCCTTTGTTTGATAGTCCAAGAGGACATGTAATAGTTGTTGAACCGAGATGGGAGCATGGTAGAGAAAGTCAAGTTGATACGGATAGTGAAAGGAACGAGAGAGCGTGGTCCGAAAAAGCGAGCTTTTCTTTGAGGAGACTAGTCAACTCAATACGCTGGAAAGTGAGGATATGGCTTCATGATTGCCTGCGGTGGCGGTTGAAGTTCAACCGGCGACCAGAGAGACAGAATGGCGTCGGGCTACGAACTGGAGAAGCTGCGTGGGTATCATTCTGCAAGATCATATATTATTCTTGCCGCGAAGATATTCGATATGATCTCGTTGAGAGAGACGTGGATCGATGTCCATCGGATCTCCCTACTGTGCCGATGCCAGTCTCGCTGCGAGATGTTGTCGCAATGGCTTTATCAGTTGGAATGCACTGTACTGAGGCTTCATTTACGGCGCGAACACTGTCTATGCAAGGTTCTGCTGGTATACTTGCAACATCTCAACATCCTGTTCTTGGACCTCTGCTTCATTTCACCCCCGGTGACATAAGTGTTCTTCACGGTGTAGTTAGGACGGGTCATATCTCCACGGACTGGCTTTCAAGAACATGGGACTGGTGTATCGTTGCTGGAGAGTCTTTTCAACATAGGGATAGAAGAAATGTGGAGAAAACTTCTGGTGTTTGGGTTCATCGTGTTCGATCCTCTGGAGCCAAGAGTCAAAACGTCGTTTTGGGAGATAAAGATGGAGATAAGAACAAGAGACGACGGGCAGCTGTTGAGGGAGACGACAATAGTGCTGTACTAGTACCACGTCCTGTTATTCGGAAACCTCTTGGCGAAAGAAAGGGATTACACGATGGTCAATGGGAACTCGTCTACGATGGACCTCCTCGTGTGATTCTCCAGTCCCGGCCATTTACAAGCATTCCTACTCGTATTCCTGCTCCTACTTCTATTTCATCCGACAATAGTTCGAACGAGCAAGCTAGTGAACAAAATGAACCTAGACCGGGTTTGAGTAAGCCAGGCCGACACAGAACATTTCAGACCACTGTAGAAGATACAACCGATAACTCTGAAATCGATCACCAAATGGAAATTCCCGATACACCATCTGGGGTGCCATTTCTTCTGGGAAGTTCTCCCACAGCTCCCCAAACCGGCGATCCAATAAGTGAAGCGAACTTGAAGGCAAGGCAACGACAAGCGGAACGAAACGAAAGGGCAGCCAAAATTGCAAAAGATGAAGAAACAGCTAACAACCTCGAAAAAACGGGGAGAACCCAAACAGTCTCAGGGGTTCGACTTATTGAATGGAGAAAAGAACCGGCAGAGGGGTCTTCCGGGTCCGGAAAAGCAGCAAAAAAAGCCAAAGAGAAAACTTTGACTGAGGAAGAACAAGAAGCCCTTGATCGAGAAGCTCAACGGAAGAAAGATAGAGAAGCCCGGGATGAACAACGCCGTCTTCGGAACAATGAACGTGGTCAAGCCGCTTACCTGTACGGAAAGATCAACTGGTTTTGGCTTTGCCAATCTGATATCATTCCTGGATTTTGGGCCACCCCATGGCGTTCATTTGACGCATTAGATGACCGTACTTGCTCGGGCGCAGTTAAAATCGTCTTGAATGCTCTTCTCGGCTTTACAGATGGAAACAGTCTGCGGTATGTCACAGGTTGGAGAGGGTTTATCAATCCTGCAATGGAATGGATGTTGAATGGCAGGACAACATTTCCTGGATATGCATACAATGCGCGAGATGGAGTTGTATGTGATGGCGTTTATCCCGCGGTAAAGATCGATGTTTTTAAAGAACCTATTCCAGCTCTCGAACTTTACTCAACATACAACTACCAAGTCGCGCGACGTCGAAGGTTCGATACTCAAACATGCCAAAACGAACTGCTGGAATTAATGAGGCTTGATGCTTGGCTGTCAATGTGTGGTAGAACAGATGAGATTCTCCATGGACGAAATGATCTTATCAAGCAGACCCCTGCCATGGTGGAACTTCTCTTTGAAGAATTCACATTAGATTTCCTCAATTTGGACCAGGCGGATACAGAGGGAGGAATGCAAGAGAACCAGGAACTTGCTACAAATGTGATGGATTTCTTGCTCGATGAGGAGTTATCTGGTGCGGAACAAATGTATATTCTTGTAGCTACTTTGAGAGCTGCAAAAGTAGGGTTGTCAATTTTGGAGGGGGCTGATACTCGTCTGCTGCAAGATATTCTTAGGGAAGATGTCCAAGTTCATATGGTGTAGCCCTAATACGTCCGGATTAGTAATATCTAATTTCAATCACCCATGGCTCAATTCCATGCTTGTGCTGCATGTTATAGAATCAGTTGCATCGAAAAGTAAACACTTGCCGTTGATGTGGGGTTTTTTATAGTGAATGTAACTGTGTATCTTCTAGTAAAACAATCCGATTTATCATATTCTTTAAAAGCTTTAGAATATTTCAATTCTCTCTATCTACTTAGGATTGTTAATTTCTTGCCTTTTTTCTTTTAAAGATTTAGACATTGAGTAAGGGAATACTACTAACTTTATTGTGTTTACTGTTTAGAATATTCAAATTCTTTCTTTATATTTTAAATTATCTCTTTTTCTCTGCTAGTCTAAACTTTTAGCTTACTATTTTCTTTTTCTTTCTTTCTAGAATATCTTAATTGTTTAAACTCATTCATACTAGACGTTATTTTTCTTCTTTATCTCTTAAAATTAGCTATCCAATAACAAGACATCAGCTATTATATTCTTTCAAATCTTAAGAATATTCTGATTATTTGAATTAAGTTAAGACTAATTCCCCACGTCAAAAATAGCAGTGAAATGAGTATGTACACCAAGAGACCGACCATCGTAGTTCGCATAGACCCCGCAAGCGTACAAAAACGTGATGAGCACAGATTTTACGAATGAACGAAATTTAAAATGAATTTGAAACAAAATAACATCAAAGGGTGACCTGGCCCTCTCCTTGGATATATAAGTTGCATTGCCCTTTAACACGGAATATTGAAACTGCTTGAAATGAGGTATGGATATTTGGTCTGGATTCAGTATTACGAGTAGCTAGAGCAGTTTTTCTTTCTCAAAATAAGGATGAAAGATAGAACACAGAAACCCCTCCCCATGAGCAAGCAGCATAACTCACGAAAGATCTTCCGTCGAAACCCAAACTACCCTCGTTTTTAGTTTCTTCCGTTCGAACTCTCGATTAATTCCAAAAGCCAAGAGGGTAAATGTGGTAAGGCCCACTTGTTTCGGAGGCACCACCAACTTCTTTCAATTTTTAAAATGAAAAAATTGTAGCACTTACGATAAAACTACCGATCTAAACGTTCAGACCTGCAACAAAAATATTTAATTCCCATCATCAAGTCTTAAAACTGTATCCTTGCCCCTCCAGTTTCCACCCAGCTTCCCCCATCCCACTCCCCCTCGTTAAAAATAGAAAAAATGCCACCATGCACAACGCTGATTAACCCCACACTACATCCCACACTCTTCAAAATCCTTCGAATGTGCCCTCGTACCTTCGTACCGGGAACATTCAGCCGCATCGGAATATATTTTAGGTTACTTTGACTGTGAGTGACTGAGGACTGAGGTTACTAAGGAACATCAAGGTTAAGATTGATGTTGTAACACAGGAAGCGGTGTAAAACATGTTTCCCTAGGCATTCGCTTCCATCGGCGTTTGTGCCCATGGTGAATTTCCCGGGTATTCAGCTTACGGGTCGTACACAAATACTCATAAACTCCAGCCTTACTAAACTTTTCAGAGAAGTTTCATCTCAAGGAAGATAAGTTTGAAAACGGAAGGAAAAAAGTAGCGAGCAGCTCTACCCAGTAGACTAAAATTAACTTAGACTACAATTTGACTTTCATCTAGGATCAAGCACCGTGAACTATCGAGTTGCAATGAAAAGTAAATGACACCTACCAAAAATGGAAAGTGGACCGCCAAAATTATTCCCAACATCCCAACAACCTCACGTTTCAAGCTTTTCCCATCGGAAATAACCTATAAACCCATTAGTCAAAGTAATCTTACATACCAACCAACAAAGCCGACAATATACATACAAACCAACTCAAGTAACACAACCTAATTTCCTCCCTTTGCTGATGACAAAATTCCAGTTGTATGACTAAATTCCACATGTGCCTCTCGCATCTTTTCTCCTTTCTCCTTTCATGCACTACCACGTACATGTCTTTGGGATTTTGAATAACAACTTATGTAACTCGATCTCACCAACACCAATAGGAACAGGAACCAACAAGATCGGGTCGAAAAAATCAACACCAACAGCTACCAACAGCAACGTTAAGCTGCTGAACCAACACCGCTAATGTATTCAAGTGTCAATGCGTTTTTAATCTAAAATTTAATTGGAAAGCTTAACTTAACCATCTCGAGTTACACACATACCCATCACTCTTCCCATGCACACGCAGCCTCAATCACTCACTTGCAAACTTACGCGCTAGATGTCTCTCTCGTCAATTGCCCATATCATTATACTCCAAAATCAAATCTGCCTTCTCCTAAACCATACATGAAAACCATGCCATCTCGACCCAGCGTAACACAAACCTCATCCCAACTTACCAATCCACCTCTCCTTGATCTAATCCCACCGTCACATCCCCAAAGTAAAAGCCTCCACATAAAAACCCATCATGTCAATATTTACCTCCCAGCCTTCTCAAGTATGACAAACTTTCATCCCAACTTCTGCAAGTGACACCCTCACAAAACCCACACACATCGCAACCCACCCCTCTACCCCAAACATCTTCAAGTAATACAACCAACTCTCGCCCCAACCCCCACCATCTATGGTTACCCTCTCCAATTGCCACCCAGAACCCCAAGTTACACAACAGCCCTTCCTCACACCCTCAGTTACTCACCGATATCTCCTCCACCAATCTCCCTATATCTCAAAATACGAACTTACGAATTCAAGACATAAAATACGAACAAAATACCACCCCAATAAAATCCAGCCCACGTAAGGACTTACTACTCGGCATGAACAGCGCGGAAAAGTAAATGGTATGGCAGTACAAAGATCTCCCTCCCTCCCCATCCAGTGCCTCGTAATACTCACTTCATCCCATCTTATCTGCCCGTCTCAGCCCTAACATAAACAAACGCCCTCCATTTCCACACTGGCACACAATCACTCCCAAATAACATCAGCGTACACAAGTCACCCAAATCTAGGAATCTTAAGCGATGCACTTCAATAATCTCAATTATTTCCATTTCATTTTGCTTAGCTATTTACCAGCCATAATGTACACCCCTCACATACCATCCATCATTGCCATTTTTACGAACCCCATTTCCTCAATACGCCATTCAGCCAGTCAGCGCCAGCCATCCCCATCCCATTCCTCAAGCGCCATTGAGAGGAAACATTTGTGTAGTGGATTTTTTGTACATTGTAGCACCGTAGACCCTTGAAGATCTGATTTCCATCTCGCCACCCCAGCCTGATGTTGAACCCCCCTTGCCTTGACTGTTGAGCGAAAGCGTGATCAATTGACACGTGACACTTCCGGAATAACCCTCCGTGACGAAATTGACAAGAGACGGAATGCCCCAGTTGAGGAAATTCCCTCATACAAAGATTGATCAGGAGAAATAGAAAAAGAACATCCGCCTGAAGCCCAAAGATGAGGTAGATGCAGAAACAAACCATCCATCATCAAATCATAAACCCATATTTCCTTGTTCGTGTGCAGAAACACATGTCTTGTATATTACAGTCATCCACTCTCTCGAGCGTCGTGCTCTCAAGAGTATTTTCAAATTAAAGAAATGAACAAGAAAATTTCAAACGCCACATTTCGCCTTTAAAAATAAAAACTCCTCCCTCACATTTCCACGCTAATCGCATAAAATCAAAATCAAACAAACATATAACAAACACCTTTTAAGCAATCAAGAAGCCACAATCGTATGATTCTCATCTTGAATGTAGACTTGATCCCTGGGTATTCGGTCGACTTTGTAGTTCCGCGGTGCTGGAACCTTCATCCACGAAGAAGTTCTTGGAGGGGGTATGAGGCATTCGAATGGCGCCATGGTGCTCCCTATCTGCTTCAGCGTATTGCGATCGTTTTGGAAATCGGAGGCTCGAGTTTTTAAATGGTTTTCCGGCTTTGGCGTTCACCCAGAGTTCTCGACAAGCTGAGAGACTGGTGGTGGTGTAGATGATTGAGTTCCATAATCCTTGTAGTGGGAGGACGAGAGCCGAGGCGTAGGAGAGGGCGATTGATACTTGTCCTGGATGGACGACGGAGTAAACACGGTTGGCGGAAGATGGAATCCAGGTGATCATCATGGCGAGGAAGAAGAGTAGGGAAACTTTGGTATATGACCAGATCGCTGTGTTGGCTTCGACGGCTGAATATTTGCGTGGTGGTTGACCATCGTTGGGTTTCGGTGCGGCTATGACTGGGTAACTGTGTTCGGCGACAATTGATGCCTTTCTGTCGGTCTTCTCTGGGTAGTCAAAAGATTCGTGATATTGCTGGGAGCTTGAGATGTTCGTTGTGAAAGAGGGCTTGTTTGGTTTTGGCGTACGGGGAGGTGGATATTGGATTACGCGAGGATCTCTGACAGCAATGCTCGAGCCGGCTTCTTCGTAGTTTACTGAAATATCAGTGGTACGTTGGATACCCTCCAGAGCGAATGGGTCATCTGAGATTGTAACTTCCGCAGGTGGGGTAATGAAGTGCCGGAGTTGCTTTCGTTTAACGTAGATGTCCTTGCCGGCGCGAGCATATATTACCATAGTCACGATGATTGCGGCCCTGGAAAAGGGTTAGCAATGAAACGGGATGTACAGTTCTTGACACATACCAAACTGGACCGTAAAAGAGGGCGATTCTGAAGACATCCCATTGGTTGGAAATCCAACACCATAAAGTAGCATTGCCATACAAGCGTCCCTTATCTTCCGACTTGACAGCGAAGAAGGCCAGAGCCGGAATAAGTGGGATGCCATAGCAGAGAAGCATGTAATATTTCTCTAGAGATCGGAGTTGGCTTTTGTCGTATTTGCGATAGAAGGTGAGCCAGACATTGCAAGCCATTGCCAGAGTCCAATAAGCATCGGCTGGCATGAACCTGGAAATTTTGTTAATTGGGCGTTGAAAGATATAAAGATGAGAACGTACATCTGAATCAAGAATGCTTGAAATTGGCACAGGGAGCCCATTGGATTGTGGACATGGTTCCTCGACATGATAGTAGCGGCATTGGTGAATATGTTTCCTAAGGAGGCATAGAAGACCAATCTGTTGATGGGCTTGTGAAAGGAGGAAGACGCCGCATAGGTGAAGACGATAAAGGCGATTCCCACCAGAGAAAAGGCCGACGAGCAGCGCTCAATGAGGGCGAATGTCGCCAGTTCATGCGGTGATAGCATGGCCGTCTTCATCTTTGGGATCTTTGCAGTCCGATCTATTCTATATCGAAGGATAGAAGAAAAGAGGGAGGTGTTGGCCGTGGTTCGTTGGCATCAATCGGTGATGTTGAAGTCGACGATATACTGTTGACGTCTAGAGGAGGAGAGGTGGTTTAATTTGAAGTTGGACGTCGAACCAACGAGGTGGTCGAGTGGTTGGGTGGTTGGGTGCGTGGAAGATATCAAAGGTGAATATGATATAAGCGTCGAGGCGGAGTTGGTGTTTGGTTGCCGACCTTCAACGCGGGGGAAAGAGGGAGGAGGGGGAGGTTTGTATAAGAGTGACGTTGGACCAGGTGAGCCTCTCGTGATCTTTAGGGAGAGAGGCTGTAGACGGGAGAGGTGAGAGATAGATCAAGAATAGATCCTGGCCGGCACCCACTACAACTACCACTTTCTGATCCCACAAGGCTGAAGTTTCTTGGGAGAAAATGGCACGAGGGGGAGAAATGGCGTTGTGGGTGAAACCTTTTTTTTTTTTGGCGAGGGGACTGGACTGTGAGGCCAGAACCTGAAGGTGAGGAGGAGGAGCGCCGGGTAGGTCCAGGAGCCACCAAGGGAGATAAAGAGGATTTCAACTTCGAATATATTACAAAAGACCACAACAACCACAACACCCGCAAGCCCAATGCAACATCCACCAACTCTACCGCCCGATGGGTCCCTGGCTCTGAAGATGTTTGTCAGAAAGCCAACCAGCCAGCGAAAGTCTATGCAAAAGGAGAACCTCTCAATTGGGACCTGCCACCGTTTTCTTCCCCTTGCACGCGCACAAGTTGGTAAAGGTGATGCTTCGCGGGGCACCAAAAATTCTGACGGCGATCTGTATGGACACTTGCATGCCCGCGTAACCCTCTTCTACTGTTCCTGTCGAGAACTGCAGAAATCACACCGGGAGTCTTGTCGCTTTCGATAACCAGTGCCAGGAGAGAACGAGGCTCAAGAGAGAATATAACGGCACACGTTGCTAACCTTTTTTACTTTGCAGATCAACCCGTCGAGGTTGGGGAGGACTAGGACGTCGTTTCCACGCAGCGGACTTAGAGACGGGATCGCAATGGCACACGCATCACACCATCCTGGGAGAGGCAGGCGGGAGGAGCAGGAAGGTTGAGGGAGTGGGGAGGCGGTAGGAGATTGAGGGGTGAGTGCGAGGGAGAAGGAAGGGAAAGAGGAGGATGAGGAGGAGAATTCGAGGTCATCATCACCGGCATACACACGCCTACATAGCGTAAGCACGCAGATGGTATTCCAAGGGTGCGTCAGAGGTGCCAGACCTCAATTGGGAGCCTTCGTGCTACACAAGAGATGGAGCAGTCAGTACGGACAGCGGTTGGTTTGACAGACGAGGTCTCTGACATAAATTTACTAGCTTGAACGGCTAGTTCTTCTTATCCACGACGGCGGAAATACGACCAGCCAAGTGGTCGACGGGGTCAATGGTACCAGACGGCATTGGATGCGGTGGAAAGTAGACAGGACCAAGAGACCAAGAGGGGACAAGAAAGGGTGCCACGGCCGGGCAGTATGCAATGCAGCTGCATATGCGGGGTGGCAGGCGGGTTCTTGGCTCCAACTTATTACCTAGTCAGGTAAGAACCGGGTCCCTTGAGATTGACTCCATGAGGGGCTCTCCCATCATCCTCTGCAGATGGTGAGCTGCACTCGCTGCTTACACAGTGCCGGCATTATGCTGCCATCTGCTTAGTCTGCTCTGGCAGGTGAGGATGAGGATTCCAAATTTGCGCCTCTAATTGGGGAAATCGTGTCTCGAGCAAGGCCAAAAGGGGTTGGTGGTCCAGTATTGGAAAGGAATTCGAAGAAGGGGGGTGGATTGCTGGCATGGACTGTGTCCCTCCAAGTCGGCTAAGTCCCGATGTCGTACCCTACCGCATCTCTACGGGCTGGCATTTTCCGGTAATCTACAAACACTGGCTGGCCTCTCAGTCTTTCTCTCGTTCTTTGTACGTAGAGTACGTGATACGTCCAGCATCGAGCTTCTATTCGAGAGACTGAACATCAATCTTGCACCGCGCCGCCGCCATACTGGTAATTCCCGCAACCAGTTGCACATTTCTAGCTTTTGGCAATGAAGACTCATCACAGCCGTAGCCATCGACGGGCGGAGCTAGACCAGCACTCTCAGGTGTGCCCCCAAATCGATACAGACGCGGTCGAAATACAATACGATTCTTAATCAGCGTCCAGCGGTCTGCCACCAGAAGGATCCAAGACAACTCCACCACAGTCTTGAGTGACAGCTGAAACCATAGGAATGGACTTGGAGCAACGAACCTCGACTACACCGATCCCAAATCGAAAATACTAACATTAGCTGCACCTATACAGTCAAATCACAAGCTGGGATAGGCGGGGAAGGCGTACACTTCACGCACATGGTAGAAGCTTGCCGCATCTAACACCGCTTCTAAACAGCCTGCCGGAGATATATACTCGTGTGGAAAGAAGATGCGAGAGAAATAATGGGTGGCTTGCCGGTCGGCATGGTCTTGCGTACAGAACCTCGAAGGAGAGGCCGAGAGTTGTCGAGCCCTCGATCGGGCGACATTGGTTTACCAAGTTTGACGTTTCAGTGGAGGCGTCGTCGTTCAGCACGGGCTGGCAGGCAGGCTTTACTTTTTTTCTGTACTGGCTGGGGTCATTTGTCCAAAGTCAACCCCAGCCCAACCCTCGACTCGTGGCCCCTCCACGAGCGTCACCGTCACCGATATCTTCAGCATTGGCCGTTCGATTTGCGACTCGGGACACGTGGAAAGAGAAACATATATGCGAGTACTAATCAATGGAGGAAGACAGGATCTCAGATGGGATCTTCGGCATTCCTTTTGTCGGGCGAAACACGTTGTGAAATGGGATTTGGAGGAGCGTTAAAGTTGCCGTCACTTGAGCGCGTCAAAAATATTTACAATACGGATAGAGGTTCTCCTAGCCTTGCCTACGGAGATATATACAATGCAAGGCAAACCCCAGATCCAACGGCAGCACCCCTAGGGACAGGATGATATCCCCGGTACGGAGCTGTGCTGGGCTGGATCCTTACAACATCCTCAATGGTTCACACCGCTGAATGGGGGATAAGCCTCTCCGACATTTGCTAAGCTCTCTTAGCCACCACCTTCTATGAGGCTCTGTTATCTTTGAACCCCAACTTCGGGTTCATTCAATATCAGATTAATCTATGGAGCGGCAGGAACAACTTTAATGACGACAAGTTGCCGAAATACAGCATTTTGCGACCGGCAGTTTATATTGCTTTCAATCAAGAAGATCTCGATTACAGCCTCGCTTGAAACCAATCTGACTAAATATGCAGGCGCGAGGGATTTTTACTGACAAGTACCCGTACGGAAATAATCCACTTGAATACAACGCAACGATCGATATTCTGGAAGGTGGTGCATTTCGCAGGAGCAAAACCCCCAAAAATGACCTGGGACTTTGTCAAACAATAAGCAGCTACACACACCAATCAATCGAAGGAATGCTGGTTCGCTTCCGCCAAACAAGGTTGCTCACAGGGAGTTGACCCCCCTTTTGGTATCTGCTTCAGGAGATAGGTACCACTGCATATAAATGCCAGGATAATGTTTGGTAGCAAACTGCTTTAAACAACCAACCCGTAATAAAAGGGGATTCCAAACTATGTGTTTATCTGGTGTCACTAGGACAAGAAATTCCGACGCATCGTCTTCATGAAGTTTGGGTGGCACAGATTTACAATGTGCAACACACCAAGTTGGCACATCTTCATTTGACATACATCGCCTGTACCCGAACTCGGAATTCGGCGCGTACTAATAAAGGCTACCATTCTTGTCAAGGTGACATGGTGGGTGACACAAACTGAACCCCTCCGTACCGAATACCCAACAGCGTTGTTTTATTTCCAAGCCGTGCTTATGGCGGCTGAATAATGTGTTCTATTTGAAAGTCAAAAGGAGCACATAAATATTGGTGCATTTTATTCAATCACGGCCGATGTGTATTGCTTCTATTCGAAGCCCTTGGGCGTTCACGGCCAAATGCAATCCACGAGACATTTCAAAGAGTTGAGGCGTACAAATCGACAATGATTTGCATCACCAGCAAGACATCTAGCCACCACTCGAGGCGATGGATGGATTACCGCAACTCCACGAATCTACTCGGTATGAAACATTGGATAACGAACCCCTCCTTATCAAAAGGGAATCTTTGGGTCCAAACGTGCTCTCAGGGCCTTGGGTTACACTGTGGGGGAGCTTGTTGTTATCCATCACTTCACTGACTTGCAGATTACTTCAGGGTTTCCCCTCTGTGGTCAGGCCGCCAGTTGGTCCCAATTGTTGAATGTTACCCCTGCCAAGTATGTTGAGATTAAAAAACTGTCGCTACCAGGCTCGATAACTCCGCTCTCCAGGCTCCCTGGATATCAAAAGAGCTGAAATCCAATGAGGCTGGGAAAGTTCTATTTAATCCAAGGGAGGCTGGTGAGGGTTGTCCGATGGAGCCAGTCGGAGACTCCGATGCTGGGACTGCGAGGTAGCAGTCGGCTAGGTGGGGGGGTGAGAGGTGAGGGGCCGCGACCGCTTTTCTTTTTCCTGGGGACCTGGGGAAGCGGGTCTATCGTAAGATGTCCTGGTAGGGAATGGAGATCATGTTGTGCTCGTTGCGAACGACACGACGACTCGACAGCAACCAGCTAAAGATCGAAAACTTGTCATGACGACACGGAATAATTGAAGCTCGATGATGCTTCACTGCTTCAAAGGACCACACGACAGCTGCATAGGAGAATTTCAGAGTTGTGCAACCCACGAAATCTATTTAGGCCACTCTTCCGACTTGGTTACCATATCGGCATGATAGCGGCCTTCACGAGCTGCATGTCACCATTGTTGCTAACAATCTAATTCTACATTTGCTGAGAGTCAATTGGCTGCTCTGAGCGAATTAGAATTGGGCTTGGGTTGTACGACATGCATCAGCGACCAGTCGGCTTCCAGCCCTTCCTATTCCTCGTCAACCACAAGTGGGACAATGTATTCGCTTCCACGGGGAATCACAGTCCTGTATTTGTTCTACGCCGCGAAACAACAGGCGTCTCAGAAGAATTATTTGTTTCGATGTCTAATATTTGGGGAATTCAGACCTTTCCTTTGGGTCTTTGGTGATCACGTTCGCCTGGTATCATGCCAACACTGGAGCTATTCGTCTGTCTCGACTCTCGTGGCCCCGATCGCATTTCATGCATTATCTCAGACTTTGTCGTTTGTCTCCTTTTATGGAGTTATTCTTCAGCGGGATGACGTGCAACTTCATGATCTGACAATTGAGAATTTCCCAAAATGGGTTCTTCTCCAGGAAACGGTACCGGATCTGATCCCGACGTGCGTACGCCTGGTAAGCCGGACCGGTCAGTATTCCTAGTTGATAGTTGAAATTTATGCAGCCAGGAATTGTTGGTGAGTCTTTTTTTCTTCTCCTGTTGTTATTTGTTCAGACATACGAGGCGTTGAACTTACCAACAGTTCGATCGGAACACCAATCAATAACTGAATATACCAACCCGTGTTGGTACGAATTTTTATCCCTCTTGCAAAAGTTGGGTTCATTGAACAATGCGATTCCACCTGCAGTATCACAGTTACCCTCTACCGTTCTATATCTTCCGCACAATAAATTCTCCTCACCCAGCTGGCCAGAAGCACTTGAGGCGTTGAACCGACCACTTGGACGGGCACAAGACATGCAGAAGAATCATCCGCTCGGACCGTGCCTGTGCGTGCGGACTGACGAACTGGAAGCTTTTACTTTGAACCATGCGTGCCGCTGTCAGTTTGTGGAAGAGTTGAGATGTGATGGGGAACGCCACAGGGATGAGTTCTGCTAGAGTGAAACATGGCGGGGAGAACTTTTATCTTATCTTGGTGAGGATTGACGACGAGAGGTTTTCTTGAGCTTACTTGGAATAGTGGCTGGAGTCTGGAGGTTGGAGATGGGGAGTACGTGATTTTGGATGGTGAGATGGGGGGGGGGGGGGGGGGGGGGGGGTTGAAGGTGAGTTTTGTGGATGTTCTAGATTCTTTTGAGATACTGGTGTGGTGATTTGCGACGCGATTCTTGACCTGGCGACTTCCAACACCACTCGACAACGCGACAAGACGACAATATGAACGCGTGGGATTTGAGTTTACGCTACGGACTTTATCGATGCAGCTAACTCTCATGATACATCCACGTGGAGCAATGATTCTAGCACGAGTCTCGAATTTTCCCTGCCCGCCTCTTCTGCCTCTGTTGTTCTTAGGGGCTATCTAGATCTATTCTCTTGATTCTCCTGTAATTTCTGGCTTTAAAATCGACTCGCTCTATACTTGATAGAATTCGTCTACATGTGGAAATGCCTTTTGACGAAGTACGTCTTGTCTTTGGTTCTGGCGCAAATAGAGTTCATGGCTTGGAGACTATTGGATATTTTCCGAGCAAGTTTTGACCTAATGGATTTCCCAGTCACTACTTGCTAGTCAGGGGAATTTTGAGATTAGAGCGAGGGTTCTAGTTTCAAAGGAGAACTGAAGAGCTGTTTACTTCTCCCGTCTTTTTTTAGGGGCGATGGATTCGGGAATTGTAGAGATAATATAACAGGTTTCGTATTCAAAAATTGCAGACGGGTCATGAAGTATCTTCTCTGGGTCACTGCCAAGACAGTATAACTTCTTGCTGTTTTTCTTTTCATCTTTGCCCCCCCCCCCGTTATTCAGTTCTCTCTCTGCGTACTGGTTTGACTATTTTATCGTTTGAGTACTCCATATATAAAATTTGGGGAAGAGAGTGGTTATCTGAGACGAATGAGATTTCGAGAATGCTTATATTAACTCATATCTACTAAACTTTACTTGTTTTATTAATTGAGATTTTTCTTGAAGCTTAATCTAGTGATTGGGGGTTGCGTACCTCTCTCTTATTATAGCATCGTGTCTAAGGGTCTTTCGTTTACGTAACGTATTACCTGCCTTAGTATTTGTTCCATTTATTTTTATTTTTAAGAAGTTTGTTATAAAGAAACTTGTTTACTCATGTGCTTAACTTTGCTCGTTTCTTCATTTGAGATTTTTCTTGAAGCTTGATATCTTGATAGGGGGTTGAAGCTCTCTCTTTTTCGTTGTATAGATATGTCTTCAATTTTCTTCTGCTTATATATTTCACTACTTATTACTTGTTCTATTTTGATTTCAAGAAGCTTGTAGAATTGACACCGGCAGCGTGGTAAATGATTTGATTTAATTTGATTTTAAAGACCTAAGTACACAAAATAGAGTATTTTAGTCTCAACTTAAAATCAACTTAAATCATTTAATAATTACTTAATTTAAATTCATTGATTTTACACGTAACCAGGAATAGCCGGACTACTCCGCACTAAGCGCCCTCCGACGTTGACCCGTACTCTAGAGGCTTACTAGCTCGGCGAACTCGGCTGCTCTTAGCCGAGCTTAAGCTAAAATTAAAAACCTAGTTTTATTACTATATAAACAAATAGAAATTAAAATTTCAGACGCTCACTAATTGTAGTTAACGATTCGCTTAAAATTACCCTTGTATTTTTAAAAAGAAAATTCATTTCTTTGATAACTATATGATTATAATTAGTAAACATTAAAACTTTCTATTTTATTTCTTTATATAGTAATAAAACTATGTTTTTAATTTTAGCTTTTTTTATCAATAGACTAAAAAGTTAGTGCTGCTTATTAAGCAGCTTTTTGTATAAGTTTTGAAGTGCGCAGGGTCCTAATAAACCACGTTAAGGTAAGTAATATTTAAAAACTAAGAATAAAGAATACTCCTATATTCATAAAACTAACATTTTAATTTTAGATATTTTTATTAATATATGTATAAAGTGCACAGTGATGCACAGACGTTTTTGTATGAGATTTAAATTGTCCGAGGTCCTGGGGTGTCCGAGGCCCTGGTATACTACGTTATATCTTTTATAAACATCTAATATCTATAATGTACATGTATAGCGAACCGGCCAAAACCCCGCGCCCCTACTACACCTTTGTTAAATATTAAATTTCTCTACAACAAACGATGCCTTAGAAAAATGACGAAAGCTAGTTAGTCTTAGCTATCTAGGCTATGCAAAAAGATCTAACCTTACGTGCTTGAGCTGCTGCTATGACCTATTCTGTGAATCAGTAGAAACTAGGTCAATGTTTACTTGGTATACCTTTACGACATGATATTCTAGCTAATTCACGGAAAATGACTGACCTAGAGGAATCAGTGCTTGTTCAATATATCGTTGACCTAGCTACTAAAGGATTTCCTCTGTAGATATCTATAGTTGGGGATATAGCAAATCGACTTCTTGAAGCACGTGACACGCTATATACTGGGACATGTTAGGCTTCTAACTTTGTTAAGTGCTGCCTAGAACTCTAGACACGCTTTCAGAGAAAATACAACTACTAGAGAGCTAAGTGCGAAGATCTAGAAGTCATTTGTGGCTGGTTTGAGCTTGTACAAAACTTAATAGTGAAGTACAGAATCCACGATATAGATATCTACAACTTTAACGAGACTAGGTTTATAATAGGTGTTATCTCAACTACAATAGTTATCACAAGCTTAGAAAAACGTGTAAAAGCGAAAAGAATACTGCCTAGCAATCAGGAATAGGTTACAGTGATCCAGGGAGTCAATGCCTAAGTGTAACGAAACTCACTTCCGTACCGAAAGTAACAAAGGTAACTTAAGTCTCGAAGGTTGTTATGCGGATAAGAGGTTCAGATGCGCCGGGTGTTTACTCAAAGGTAAACTCGTTACTTGAACTCGAGATGTCAAAACAAGATGTATTGAAAACTAAAGTAAAGTTGAGCATGAAGCTCCTATCTAAAGGCAGACGTGCCAGTCATATATAGAACCTTTATTCTCATGGATCGCCAGCATTGCCTGTCGATGCCGTCGACCCTGATCGCTAACATCGCCTGTCGATGTAGTCGATGTAAATATCACGTGATCTCATACTAAGGAAAATCCTTGGATTGGCCAGCTACTCTAACTAATCCCCATAACCTACATCTACTCAATAGTATCTTGTCCTGTCAGAACGCCGTCTGGACTTACTTATCACGTGCTGACATGTGATTTGTGACACTATCCCCTTCTTAGCCTAGCGTGTCCCTACGCTTAAGTACAACCTAAGAAATATTGTCAGAAGGCTAGTGGCCTTCTTCTTCTTTCAACATGAGTCTTCCTACAACTAAATCCAAACTCAAGAAATATCGTATTAACGCGGCGCTATGCATTAAACGATCTGGAGACGAGATGATTTCCTGCACCTGTTGTGTAAACAGTTGGAAAGGCAGCAAGGAAGGGCGACGCTGTGTCGCTCTTTCCAGTGGGGACAAATGTTTGTCTTACACCCTTCAAGGCAAGACTTGTGATGTGAGGGATAAAAACCAGGCTCTGTCCTCTTTCGACTAGGAGTCCCTTAACAAACAAAGGAGAAGGCTTTGCAATAAAGAAGAAGAAGCGATAGCTAAGATTCTTTGTTTAAGGAAGCAGCAACGCCTCCTGGATGACCGTGAGCAAGAAATGCTTTAGCGTGGTCTGTTGTCCCTTGACAAGCTAGACTGTGCTAAGGAGAAAGAGAAGGAGAAAGAGAAGGAAGAGAAAGACAGAAGAGACAGAGAGGCTGCCCGGCTGGCAGCCCTTCCTACTCCCAGCTCCTCTGACCCTTCCCTAGACCTGGGCCTTGACCCAGCCTTCTTCGCGTCTTTTCCAGCTGACCACGAGATGTGGGCAAACCTGGGTTTCAGTGGTGGAACTCCTGAAGTTCCTCTAAGCACTGGTTGAGGTTTCCCTTTAGTTCCCAAGTGTTCTCTAAATGTAGGTAATCCAACTACTTAATCAGGTACTTGACCTGTCCTCTGACAACCTTACAGTCAAGAATCCTCTCGACTTTATATTCTGCGTTAGGGTTGACAGGCTAGATCTCTGTGAGTGGGGCCAGTGGTGCCCCTAGTGGTGCTGGTTCGAGCAGGGATACATGGAATACTGGATAGATATTTATAGTCTTTGGTAGTGCGAGTTTATAATTTAAAGGTCCTTTAACGTGTTTGATTTTGAACAGTCCAAGCTTTTTGTAGTCTAGTTTACTACTTGGTCTTTTAGTGTTGATGTTTTTTCTGACCAAATAGACTTTATCCCCCCCTTTTAACATTGGCTTCTAACTATGTCGTTTGTTGTAGTAGTGTGTGTTACATTCTGCTATAAACTGAAGTTGTTCTGCAAGCTTCTTGTGTAATTCCCTGAGTTCATAGTCTTTTAGTCCTGCTTTGTCATTATCGACAGTACCCTGTAATAGGTCTTGATAAGCAACTAATTCATACTTATAATTAGCGTAGAATGGTGTGACAAGTGTAGTTTCTGTTGTTGAACTATTATAGGCGAACTGTGCCAGCGGCAGAAGTTCAACCCAGTTGTCTTGTTTATAGTTCACATAACATCTCAAGTATGCTTTAATAACTTGATTCATTTATTCAGTACCTCCATTTGTCTAAGGGTGGAAAGCTGTTAACAGCTTTCTTTTTGCACCTAGACGCTCTGTGAGGGCTGTCCAGAATTTCGAGGTGAAGAGTTTATCTCTGTCAGAGATTATTTCTTCTAGTAGACCATGTAGAGCAACTACTTCCTGAAGGAATGTATAGGCTAAGTGTTCTGCTGTGCTTGCTTCTATATATAGTACAAGTACTATATACTTTGTGAGTTGTTTAACAATGACCAGGATTGAGTTATATATAACTCCTGTCATTGGGTCTTTGGATTTTGGTAGCTTGACTATAAAATCCTATGATATAGATCTCCAAGGTATCTGTGGTATTAGAGTAGTGCCCATCTGTCTATAAGGTGTATAGCAGGAAGCCTTGTTCCTTGTACAGGTATTACACTCTGCTATTACTTCCTTGACTACTACTGATAGGTGATCAACATAGTAGTGTTGCTTGACTTGCCAGAGAGTTCGTCGAACTCCCTGGTAACCATGTGCTAGGGCTACATAGTACTCTTTGACAAATTCTTTTGCGTAGGATTTAGGGACACATAACCTTTCGTTAGTGTACTGTTCTTTGTTATTCTGTCCTTGCTTAGCTAGAGCTAGCTGCTCTAATTCCTGGGCTTCCTAGATTTTCTTTGTCCAAGGGTTGTCAGTTCCTATTGCTACTATCTTGTATATAGCTGGCACTAGGTCTTCATTTTCCAGAGTCTTTAAAATTACAATCTTTTTGTACTCTTTATTTCCTTTATAACTAGGTTAACAGCTTAAAGCATCTGCTCGTGGATTATTAGTTTCTTTGACATAACAAATTAATATATTGAATCCAGCAAGGGTTTGTGACTACCTTGCAAGACGTCTGTTGCTAAGTTCTTTTGTTGACGTAAATGTTTTAAGGTTTTCATGATCAGTGAGGATTAATACTTAGTGCTTTGCACCCTGTAGGTAGATCCTCTAATGTTCTAAAGCCAAGACTATAGCGAGAAGCTCCTTCTCATAGATGCTATAGTTTTGCTGAGCTAAATCTAGCGTTTTAGAGAAGTATGCTACAGGCATAAGTTTCCCCTTGTCATTTGGTTGAAGATATACAGTAGTAACTGCTGTATCAGAAGCATCTGTCTCTACAGTGCTTGGTTTGTTAGCATTATAGTTCCTGAGGATTAGTTTCTCAGCGAACCTCTTTTTTATTACTTGAAATACTGCTTTGACAACCTTGTCCCACACAAAGGGAACATCCTTTTTTGTGAGGTTTGTTATAGGTTTCGAGATTCTAGTATAGTCTCTAATAAATTGTCAACAGAAGTTAGCGAATCCCTAGAAGGACTAGACGTCCTTGACGTTCTCTAGTGACTTCTATTCCAGAATTGCTCTGACTTTCTCAGGGTCCACTTTCATTTGTCCAGGAGTGATGGTATACCCTAGAAAGATAGTACAAGTTACTCTAAACTTACATTTCAAAAGTTTGAGGTAAGAGTCCACTGTTGTAAGTCGTTGCAGGACTTCCTTAACATGTCTCTCATAATCCTCTAATCTTTCTGAAAACACAAGGATATTATCTAGGTAACAGATGACAGTTATTCCTAGGAGATCCTTGAGTATTTTGTTATTTTGTCTCTAACAAGTAGCAGGTACGTTAGTTAGACTAAACGACATTACTATGTACTTGTAGAGGCCTGATGGTAAGACAAAGGCTGTCTTCTATTCGTCCCCTTGCTTAATCTATATTAAGCTAAAGGCATTTCGCTGGTTGAGTTTAGTAAATATCCTGGCCTTTCCTAACTTGTCCTATAAGTACTAGCCTTCTGGCAATGGGTAAGTGTCCTTAACTATTACTTTGTTGACGTCTCTGTAGTTAACACAAACTCTTTTATTTAGATCATCCTTCTTAAATGCAATAAGTATATTAGAAGCAGCTAGCAAATCTGATTTTCAGATGTATCCTTTCTGAATCCCTTCTTGTATATACTTCTCGAGAAGCTGCAAGTTCCTCCAATTGTGAGGTTAAAGCTTCTACTTCTTGAGGTCATAACTCTCTTTTAATTTAATCTCATAATCCCACGGCTAATGTTTGGGGAGGGCTTGCATGTCCTCTAGGTTATTAAACAACTCTGTAAATTCCTTATACTACACAGGTATTACATTATCAGCAGTCTAGCTAACCTGTGGAGGACCCTGGGCTAGGTGTCCTAGCACTTTGGAAGAGGTAGCGCTAACCTCCTTCCAGCCTTGTAGTCACAACTATGTACAGTTACATTAACTGAAAGTAATGCTACGTTTCTTCTAGTTGATGTCTAGATTATGTTCTTGAATCTAGGGCATACCAAGTATTACTTCCTTGTTCTCTATCTCAACAACATTGAATTATGTGTCTAAACAGTGTCTATTGATAGTAGTCTTTGTAGGGATAGTTTGCTGGTCAATAACTCTGTTTTGGTAAGCAACATTAGTCCCGTCAACAACACTTAAGACATAGGGTAAAGTTTTCTTGACTAGGATATTAAGTCTTTTGTAGGTTTTTAGGGATATGAAATTGCCTGTTACTCTAGAATCAATCATAACCTGTAATTTCTTTCCCCTAATAGTTGCAATTACATAAAACTGACTTTCTCCTAAAGTAGTATGTAATTCTGGTCTAATATAATAAATGTCGAACATCCTGTTCTTGGCATTGTTAAGCTAGGCCATGACATTCTAAGCCTATAGAAAGAATATAACCTTTTCTTGGTCTGTGTATACTACTTTACATATCTGTTAATATTCCACTCCTGTCTAATAGTCTAGCAGTGTTCTTGTAAACTGTTTATTTAATGTCTAGTCAGATGTCAGTTGTAGTCAGTGACGTACCCATTCTGCTGTAGAGGGACCTAGGGTCTAAGCAGCCCAAAGTTCCCCTTCTACTAGGTAGTAGAATTCCACAGGTGGTGGTGTCTCGTCACAGTCTATAGTGTAGTCATATTCTTTCTCTTCCTTAGAGATGTGTCTAGAACCTTCGTGTCTAAAGCAGATATAACCCGCCTAATTATCATCGATAATATACTATTAGAGAGGAATAGGATCATGTCCTATAGTGGCATGTAAGGACCAAAAGTCTAGTCTTTCGCCCTTTATGTCCACCCAACGATTCTCTCTCTCATAGGTCCCAATAAAGACCTATGTATCCCCAACCTAGGGTTCTCTACTCTAATCATTCCCGCTAGACGATTTCGATGACTCAGAGGACTCCTCCTCTAAAGTACTGGCTAGTGATTCGTAAGTAGCCTATAATGGTAACTTATGCTCGCTCTCTGAGCGAGTGTTGTAGTATTGTTCAAGGATAGAATCATCCTCTTCCTCTACCTGAGTTCTATATCTACATGCTTCTAATTCCTTATCAGAGAGCTCTTGTGTTTCTAGCAATGCTATCTCTCTTCAGAAGGTAGCATTAACCTGCTTTCCCTTGTCAGCTTGCTTCTTCGAGCTACATTCGTTTGCTCTATAGCCTGACTAGCCACATGAGTAGCATAAATTCTGCTTACGTCAGCGGTTCCGTTCTTCTTGGGAAAGTTTCTTTCCTTTAAAAGATTTCTTCTAGGCAGCGTTTACTTTGCTATCATTCTACTGGCTATTACACTTGCTCTTGCTCCTGTTCTTATCCTGACTTCTACTCCCTTGAACAGATTTTCTGAATTCCCACAGATAGTTATCTAATTAGATAACGCTACTAATTATACTACTAATGTTAGTGAAAACCATGTTCTGTTTTGCTATTTCTTCTTAGAGGTGTACCTTTAATCCCCTACAGAAGAGTTCTATAAGAGCAAGGGCGTTCTATCTAGACTTGTTTCTATACCTTTGGAAATCATTAGTGTAACTAATAGCTGATCCTGTCTGTTTTAGGTCCAAAAGCTTTTATACAGCTGCTTAGATTACGTCAAAATCTCCAAATACCTTCCTGATTGCTACTTTAAATCCCCTAAAGGATTTAAACATTATCTAGGTGTCTCCCATTGATTCATTGTCGTCTTTGTGTACAAAGAAGTCCTCGAGGTAGGGTTGGGCCTAGTCTAATGTAGCTCCTCTTAGATAGGAGATTGCAAAGATTAATCGTGAGTTGTAGTTATTAGTAAACTTGTCTGTGTTAAAGTTAAAGTAGATGTCTATCTAGAGGAGAAATAACTCAAGTTTGTTTCTCTTCCTATAGTATATATCTAGGAGCTTGACTCAGATAGTCTCGAGTGCTTTAACCTTGAACGGTTCAGGTGTATCAGGCATGCTGGCGTTGTCGTAGTTAGGGTCCACTGGTGCTGGTTCGTCGTCTAGTAGTGGTGCGGCAGGGGTGGCCCGGGGTTGAGTCCTCTCAGCACTGCTAGAGGGGGTCAATAAGTTAGTTCGGCTAGTGTTGGGGCTAGCTGTGGTAGGCTTTAGTAGAGTTGGAGCCATGGTGACTAAACTTCTAAGCAGATGCTTAAAGTATAATAAAACTCACTTCTATACTGAAAGTAACAAAGGTAACTTAAGTCTCAAAGGTTGTTATGTAGATAAGAGGTTTAGATGCACTAGGTGTTTACTCAAAGGTAAACTTGTTACTTGAACTCGAGATGTCAAAACAAGATATATTGAAAACTAAAGTAAAGTTGAGCATAAAGCTCCTATCTAAAGGCAGACGTGCTAGTCATATATAGAACCTTCATTCTCATGGATCGCCAGCATCGCCTGTCGATGCCGTCGACCCTGATCACTAACATTGCCTGTCGATGTAGTCGATGTAAATATCACGTGATCTCATACTAAGGAAAATCCTTGGATTGGCCAGCTACTCTAACCAATCCCCATAACCTACATCTACTCAATAGTATCTTGTCCTGTCAGAACGCCGTCTGGACTTACTCATCACGTGCTGACACGTGATTCGTGACACTAAGGTTGGAATATTCCACTATTTGTGATTGCTGCTACGAAAAATTATCTTGCCTCTTGGTACTAAAATAGTGAATTTCTACCTGGCTAGGTAATTGCTGTTACTGAAAATAGTTGGACAACAAATGAGAAAGGCATAGATTAGATTTAATATTTTAAGAAGTATACTACATCTTGATCTATTAGTAGTTATCACCTATTAGTCCTCGACAGTTATGAGAGCAATTACTCTGATGAGTTTAAGGAATATTGCAAGGAAAATAACATTGTTACTCTTTACATGCCTGCTTATTCTTCTTATATACTCCAGCCACTTGACGTTGGCTGTTTTGGCCCTTTGAAAAAGACATATAGTCAGCAAATTAAAGATATAATATAGGCTTAGATTATCTATATTACTGAGGATGACTTCTTTCCTGCCTTCCACGCTATACTTAATATTGCAATGACAGAAAACAATATTTCAGGAGGGTTCCGAGGAGCTAGACTTTTTCCATTTTACCTAGAAAGTGTAATCTCTAGATTTGATCTTAAGCTAAAGACACCAACGCCTCCTACCTTACCACCAAGTACTATATAGCCTTGGGCTTCCCAAATACTAAATAATCCCACTGAAGCCCTGTTACAAACTACATTTATTAAAACTTGAATTTCCTGCTACTAAAGTAGCTCTCTAACCTCTATTTATAAGGCTGTTGACTAGTTTGCGAAGGGTGTATCTGTCGTTACATATTCTTGGTGAATAGCACTTTACACGACAGCCTAGTTGATCCACGTGCTTTGGCTCATGTGAGTGGCTTGCCACTCACATACTTAAGCTCATAGGATCCGACCCCTCTTTACCTTTACTCTTCATGCAATAAAGATATAGGAATACAACCACTTATTGCATCACACTTTATGACTACTAAGTTATACCAACAGTATCAAAAGTAGTGTACTAGCTAGTACTACTGAAAGCTGAGAACTAGAGACTTCGACAAGCAAATGAGGTACTAATTAAGCGCTGGAGGGCTAAAAAAACACGTCTAAGTCAAGGAGGATCACTTAGTCAACAGGAAGCGCAGGACTGACAGGATGATAGGGACGTTAGAGAGCAGGTAATGCAAGAAGTAAAGAGAAGTAGTGGTCAGAAGCCAAGGGAAGAATCACATATACAACACTATAGCAAATGTAGAGCAACTAGGCATAATACACGTACCTGCTATTTTATAGAAGAAGTATCTGAGGAAGAGGTCTCTTAGTAGTTTTAATTAATTAGAGGCATTGTAGTGGAATTATTACAATTTTAATCGTGAGGGTGGAAAATTTTGGCTGGTTCGCTTGTTTGGTCGGTTCGCTATACATGCACGTTAGTTCAACGAAAATAAATATTAAGAAATTACTTTAATAATACTTATTCTTGTATTTCTTATATAAACTAAGTAATTTATAACTATTTCAGTTGCCTAATTTGAATAAAAGTAGTTATCGTTATAGTAGTATTAAAACATCTAAATTCTTCTCTTTTTACTCTATAAATGTGATATGTAGAGGCTGTATTGGTCATGTGACCTTTCGTCTGATCTAAGGAAGTCTTCATCTGCTATTATAAATCAATCAGGAATTGAGCAGTTCTAGTGGATGGAGTTTACGGAGTTAACAGAGTTGACGTAATATTAGGGCTTAGGAGCTTCTATAAAGCGAGACTTCTCCTGCACCTCTAAGGAGGAGCAGAGATTAGTTCTGTACTGAATTGAAAAGATTCAAATTGACTTATTGCCTACCATCCACCTCACAATAAAAGTACTTTAAATAGCTTTCTTTTTATACCTTTTATATCTATAAGGAGCTTTAATTAAAGACTCTACTATCTATATATAGTTGCTTAAAAGAGTTAGCTTAGAGTTAAATAGCGAAGGGCTAGGGCTGAATAGTCAGAGTCTATATATTAGCTTCTATTTTCTCTCCTATAGGCTTGCTTACTACCCCCCCCCCCCCCCCCCCCCCCCCCCCCCCCAACCATAGCTTCCGGGTACCGACGCCATTTTACAGGGAGGTGGCAAATCAGAAGCCTTCAGGGCAGTTTACATTGCGTTATGGGCTACTGCCTGTATTCTCCATACTTTTGACCTCGTCATTCTGAATATCGATTCTGTCGAGTAATGCGAGGAGCCAAAAGGGATGCCAATTGAGTACCACGGGAGTTCAGTGTCTAAGATAAAGAGATCCATCTTTCACATCATGTACTAGTTTGACTTGTAATATTGATTCAGAAGAAGCATGGGACTCTCTGTAACTATTCTTCTGGGGTTGTGCTTACGGAGGTACCTTGATGGAAAAATTTCCGATTGTTACACCATTTAAAGTACAGCATACTCTCAATACTCCGTCACACTCACCTCCCCATCTTAAAGAGCAATACTTGATACTGGGTTATATACCAAGAAAGTATGCTCTCCCCCTTGCTCGATTCCCAATTTCTTCTCTTTGTAGCTCAACTCTCACTCGCCGTTTTCTCCGACAAATGTGTTTTCCGTTTCTTGGGAACGCAAAAATATGCCGTCATAAAATCTCTCGTTGTCATACAAATAGAGTAGATCGGTAGTACAACCACCAGTACTTTGTCATTCGCCAACTATGCAGGTACGTTGGTGCTGTGGAACAGAACCGGATAGAAAACCCGCGCTCTTGTCAGAAAAGAAATGCCCCTACAATAGCATATGCTGTTTCCTATGGGATTGGATCGATAATTGAATATTTTTCATCATTTAAAATAAAAGGCTTGGTTGTTTGCCTTGGAAGAGCCAGAAGAGGCTATTTTTGCTGGAATTAAAGAATTTGAATATCATGAGGCAGTGAAGAATGCGAAGGCTGAGAACCAGTTTAAATTTCTTTTGTGCAAAGGAGATGAGCAAAGAATCGATAGATCAGAAAATTGATTCGCCTTTATGGCAAGATCGACCCATGAAGGAAAGCAAGTTAGCTACTAATAAACCAAAAAAAGCAGTCTCGAGAACGATTGCGGGGATTAGCTATAAAGTTTCGATTGGTATAGTATGGTGTGTCAATATTTGATAGTTCTTCGTACGGGTACGGATATCTTTTGACAAAAAAATGGTTGAAGTGGAAAGATATTTTTGACAACTCTCGCTTGGCACTCCAATGGATGGAGAAATTCATTAGGTTTCTCAATATTCTCACACTGCTCCAGAAGTAGGCTTCACCTAAGTACAAGATCTTAGACATTCTCTTCGGGAACGAACCTCACCCGATGAGCCGATGGGCCGATGACTCGGGATTGTACCGATACCAGGCAAGCTGCAGTATCTTGATATATTTACTCCTATGTTTCGGGGATGACATTGGGTCGAACTAGGATTAGAATTTTCTATTGGGTACTAAATCTTTTGTTTGTGTTGAGGCAACATTTATGAGACAATTAGCTTCATGAAGATCATGTTTATTCAAGATTATCGCCTCCCCGTATCACAAATGAAGCACAAGACCTTTCTCATTGTAGAGGTCCAACATCATCTCTACGATCGAGATTACACATTGTAGAAATGGCGTGCGAATATATTACCCAGTGGTCTGGGAGATCTTCGTATCCCTCGGAAGGTTGATTCCGAGTTTGCATCCAGTGAGAACTCAACTTAGGCTTGAACTTGGGAAATAACAACTGAAATATAACACGTCAATTCAGGATAAACATTACCAGAACCACCCCTTGCTACTAACGGATAGAAGTCTAGCAGATAAGTGTATCAGAAGACTAGTTTTGGATTTTAAGGCTCCGAATTTGAAGGGTCTTTATCTCTCAGCTCCCTCTGAAAACGTGGTTTTCGTTGGACAACCTAGAGTACATAGCAAACCTTCTGAAACTTAGAACGCCCTTTTCCCCACTCTATCATTCATGTTAACACAGCTTAATCACTTTGCAGTTCTCTCATCCACACTCCTGGATTGAGATCGACGCATTCTGTACCTTGACGTACTGATTCGCCACGACGTATACCGTGAGAACAAAACTCAGGTAATGATTCTTCCGGATATTTGCTACCATTTCATTATCGGTGGTCGCCGATGTTCATGGCTCATGTATCATTCTCCAGAGACACGACGGAGATATTCTCGGGTATACAGTAGCATGAGGCGATCTTGCTTGGGGATATATAAATCGATTTTCTTCGGGGGTTTCAATTTGAAGAGCAGCAAAGTCGAACAGTACGAACGAAAAGAACAGTGGTCTGAAAAGCAAATCGTCAAGATAATTCAAAGCCGGGCTTGAAAGTATCAGTAGCAGAGGAGATATGTCATTTAAAGGTCTGAGCTTCGTGCTCACGGCTTTACCATTGGTGATTGCTTCGCCCATTGCTGTAAGTGTTGAACCAAGAACTGTTTCCCTTTCTTTTTTTTTCTTTTCTTTAAGAGAAGGCTACCTTTCAGCATATTGAATTAATAACAGAATCCTTATGGGCCCTATAAGCCGCCGCCATATCAACCACCACCAACTCAACCAAATCCCCCAGCAGGCCCAGTTCCTGGTCTTCCTCTTCCACCCATCATTTCTACTTCGACTGTAGGAGGAGCTGATGGTGTCACCGTTCCAGGATCACTGCCATCTATTTCTCTCGATGATCCCTCCGTCCCCGCAGCATTACCCACATATGGTGCCCCTCCTCCAAGTCTATCATCTCTTCCAGTTCCAACAATAACAGTTGGGGGCTCCGATGGATCAGCCACTTCTCTGCCAATTGTGGGACCAATTTTTAGTTCCACATCAACAACAACAATCATTATCACAGTTTACCCATCGGCCCCAGTTGCTTCGATCCCGCTTACAACCATCACTTCCTTTGTCACTGTTAATTTGCCAAATCCCTCTTTGTCGACTGGAGCAGCCGATGGCATTACTGCTCCCACATCGCCAATTCCTTCTCCTTCTTTGCCAACTTCACCGGCTCCACCAGCTTATGGGCCCCCTCCTCCACCACCACCCTCGCCATCCTCATCCCCTCCAAATATCATAGGGGGAGGTGGTATATTTGGACCTGGTGGAATTTTTGGAGACGGGGGCAGTATCTTTGGCGGGAAACCGAACTCTGGTAAAAACCCGTCGAACGGAGGTGGTGGATTCATCGGTAGCCCAACACCCCCAAGTCCTCCAAATGGAGGAGGATACGGATATGGAGGTAGTCCTCCAAAGCAAGGGGGCGGCGATCCCGATTTCACGGGATTCTGCGATGATCCTTTCTTCTCAGGTGCTTCTTCTATCCTTTCGAAATTCTGCTCTGGTTCATCAACGAGTGGTTCAAGTGGTACCAGCAACCCACCTCCACCGGTTCCACCATCTTCGCCATCGCCTCCTCCCAATACTCCTTCCCCTCCTTCCCCACCACCAGCAGGTTATAAGCGAGCGACCTCATCACAAGCTGTCACACCAGAAGTAGTGGACGCCTTCTTAGCGGCATGCAAAATTCTTACCTCATCCAAGAATCCACCTTCAGGTTTGGTTGAGATGTGTAAAGGTCTTCAAGACGCCAGTGAGAAACCGTCCAGCCCCATTGCCGTAGCAAAAAGAGCAGCCGAAGACAAATGTGTGGAAAAACAATACCAATCCATAACCGACGCCTGTAACAAAGCTTTCGCACTTATTCCACCAGGAACACCTGCCTTACAAACCATCGGATTCGGACCTTTATTCTGCAGTAACCTTGCAAAATCAGTTCCCGTATCGCAATTGCCACAAAATGGGACTCCATTAAGTGATGCAGAATTACAATCCACCCTCGCCTCGGCACTCCAATCTTTGAATCCCAAGATCCCAGCCCCTCTATCTCTCAGCAATCCAGCCACTAAAAGGCAATGCGACCCTCCTATAAATGTAAAGAGAGAAGCCGAAACCTCAAGCACGCTTGTCAAGAAACAATACCAGTCCATAACCGATGCTTGCAAAAGATCATTCGCTCAGGTACCCCCAGAAACACCAGCCTTGAAAAGTATTGGGTATAATGCTCATTTCTGCCTCAAACTCTCGGCCTCAATTCCCGTCTCTCAGTTGCCAGCCAACGGAGCACCTTTAAGCGAAGAGGAAAAACAATCTGTAATCGCTTCAGCACTTCGCACTTTGGACTCCAAAAATCACCCAGCCCCCACATCAATCAGTACGTACCCGACAAAGAGAGATATTGCCCCACCTTCATCTACAAGTCCCACGCCAGGTCAACAAGGACTACTCCAACAGATCCTCAAAGTATGTGAAATAATTCCAGTCATGGGCACAGAAATTTGCCCTAAGCTCATAAAATTGATCCCCCTCTCCTCTCTTCCCCCAGATGGCGGGCCACTATCAGATTCTGAGATAGAAGCCCTCATCCAAGCAGCCTTGGGAAAACTCAATGGCTCACATCTTCCAATCGCTAAACGGGATGACCCGTCCTCACCCCCAACCCCAGCATCAGTCCTTGCAGCCTGTGAAAAAGCATTCACCGATTTGCCAGCTGGGAACCCTTTCGTACTCGATGGCAAGCAAATCTGTACCGAGATCATAGGATTTATTCCCTTCTATCCTGAAGGAAAATTGACAGCTGGTCAGTTGAAGACAATCATCGAGTCGGTTCTCAAGAGCTATGGCATAACGAAGAGACAAGGGTATCATTTCCCTGGATCTAGTTCTGGGTCCTCGGGCTCTGGATCTCCTGTTCCACCTCCGCCTAGTCCACCGACTCCACCATATGGTTCAGGTTCAACTGGTGGTTCCTCAGGATCATCAGGATCACCTCCCGCACCACCAGCACCCCCGATTTCACCACCCCACCCCCCAACCATCCCCATTCAACCACCTTCAAACCCACCATACTCGCCTAAATCACCAAGCAATCCCTCGCCGCCTGCAACAGTTGCACCTTCGGGCTCTGATTTGCGTAAGTGAACTTCTCTTTTATTTCCCCCTCCTCCCTCCTCTATCACCAACGAACGAGAAGCAAAAACAAAGCAAAAACTAACGAGAAAACAGAAGCAGGAATAGCAGCAGGTGTTGCCGCCCAACTAGCCAACTCCCTTGGTCCAAACGGGGAATTCAATCCCGGAAATTTCTTTGGTGATGACGGGAAGGGATCCGGTGGAAGTGGAAAGGGGGGATATTACTGATTCTTTTCTCTTTTTTCTTTTCTTTTGTTTGGGATGTGGCGGGGTGATAGTTTGTCAATGAGTTGAAAGGAAAGGGTTGAGAAATTTGCTGGACTGGGGATGGAAAGGGGAAGGGCGAGGGAAGGACTGAAGGCACTTGCCATTTTTTCAAATTATGTTTATCCTGTCCTTATTTACTTCGTAATTTTATTTTTATTTTTTACAGTAATCAGTAATCAGATAATTCCTTCTCATCATCTTTGGCCTCGTACCTATACATTCCACTTCGCACTGTTAGAGTCTGAAGTAAAGTTGAACAAGATACTTTTGTCCTAGACTTCTATTCCGGGTGCTATTGACTAGGTCAAGGGAGAGAGGAAACGAATGGTAGGGAAAGGCACTTGCCATGATCCTCAACTCTACCTCGAATCATATACTAGATCTCAAGAGTCACAACCCTTATCATTCAAGTCCAATTAAAAACACGTACAAACAAACAAACTTTCATATGCTATACTCCAATCATCCTTCTCCAACATGCCAATCAAAATTTAAAGTACATTTGTTAACCAAAAGAAAAGGGATGAGTGATCTGCACACGAGAACAGATGAACAAAAGAAACCCATTCCTAGACATAACCTCATGGTCATTCATCGTATCCATCAGTCCATCAAACCATTCGTCTCCTACCGAATTACCTTTCAGCTCAACCCAGCGCACTCGAGCACACACCACACCCAACCATCCCATCACAACAAGAAGACAAAAGAGATAAAAGTTGAAGGAAACTCAAACCCCCCCTCCCCTGGACTCAAACCTCTGCAACTCCGCCCCCTCAACCCCCATCCCCGCCGTCCCCGTACTAATCCCACTAACCCCCCTACTGCCCATCCCCGCATTCCCCCCATCAACAAGTTCCTTCTCACTAACCCCCAAACTAGCCAGCGTCTTAACCTCACACTCATCCCCCACCCCACCCCTCCAAAGCTGTCCCTTCGCCAGCCTCACAAACCACGGCGGATGACTATCACTCGGTTTATAAGTCCAATACTCCGCCGAGTCCGCATCAGGGGGTTGTATCCTTCCCCCAGACACCTTCTTGGTCAAATAAATAAGCCCATTCAAGGTAGCGTACGAGAAGATACCAGCGATGAGACCATATGCGACGGAGTAAGTCAAAGGCATACAAGCAACCGTCACAAAAGCCGGCACCGCATCCCCAATGAACCCCCAATTCACAGCGGTGACTTGACGCATCATCATACACCCCACAAGAATCAGCGTACACCCCGTCGCCCACGGGGGTATAGACGCAAAAATCGGCGCAAAAAAGATGCTTACCAAAAAACAAACTCCCGTCGTGATAGCCGTGAGACCAGTCCGTCCACCATCCGTGATCCCCGCACCACTCTCAATAAATGCCGTCGCAGGACTACACCCAAATAAACTCCCAATCGAAATCATGATGGCATCCGTACAATACGCCAAGGTACTCCTTGGAAAATCTCCAGTCTCGGGATCCGTAGCACCCGCGAAACGAGCCATGGAAAAAAGGGTGGCGGTCGAGTCGATGATGTCTACGTACAGGAACGTAAAAAGAGCAAGGGCGAAGTGCCCGCCTGCACCGGTGATATCCCAGTCTTGTGCTGCGAGCGTGTTTTGGATGGGGTGGAAGGAGACGACTCTTTTGAAGAAGGTGTGCATTTGGTTTCCCTCGTCGGTGTGGGGGAAGTATGTGAAGGAGGTGTTGCGACTGAGCTTATTAGTAAAGTGTATGGGATAGGAGGTGGGAGGAGAAGCTTACGGCCAGGACATGATAGACACAACAGAGATCCCAATGATGATGGCGGATTTGACGCGGTAGGACATGAGCCAGGCGGTTAGGACTCCGCCGCACATGATGCCTATCCACATCTATGAGAACATTAGTAGGGACACTCGAAGAAAGGGGGGGGGTTAGGCACAGTAGGGCTTGTCATCTTGTGACTTGTACATCCTCCGGTGGTTGGGTCAATGTATTGAGTTGGACATCCTGCAAGATCTGTGGGTGAGTTCCTTGAGCCAGAAATCATGCCAATGCCAGATGATGATAAGCCGATCTCAGTCAGGAACAAACCGATGCCGACACCGCTTGCAACTTTGATAGAACCAGGTATAAGTCGGACAAGCCATTGTCGCATCCCTATCAATGATAGGAATACGAAAATGAAGCCTTCGATGAAAACAGCGGTTAGAGCTAGGCGGTATGATACCGACCCACCACCTCGAACGCCAACAACTTGGAATGTAAAGTATGCATTGAGTCCCATTCCAGGTCTGTATACCATTAGACAAGTGCTTTTAGAACTTTCGTCAAAGAACTTACGCCAACGCAACAGGAAGATTCGTCAGAAAGCCAAAAGCAATGGACCCGATACCAGCAATCGCAGCAGTAGCGGTGACCAAATCTCTCTTTGTGTCTTTGTTTGTCAGTCAGTGATCTGGCAAAGTTGAGGTAATACTTACCAATAAGACAATCATTATACTCTGCATTGTTCAAACATAGAGGATCTGCAATATCATTGCATACGCAAGTCCCACCACTCTGACTCAAGATTGATGACTTGGACAATTAGCAACCAATAGTGACAAGTACATCATCCACAACTTACGTTGACGGCTATGATGTACGCCATGGTAAAGAAAGTGGTCAGCCCAGCATGTAATTCCGTAAAGAAGCTGGACCCAGGACTAGCTTTGTGCTGTAAAGTGTTAAAAAGTCCATTGAATGTCTCAAGTGAGAATTGAAGCAACTTACATGACCCGATCCATCGAGGCGAAAGACTCTACCAAAGGTAGAAGAGGATATCTTCCTATCCAAGTCTCTGACGGAGTCTTTCAAGCCAAACATGATGAAAGACAATGATTTGAGAATAATTTGCACATGTAAGAAACGTGGGCGGAAGCGGAAAGATATACGGGAAATCGGATGGGAAACGGTTCAGACAATGTTGACAGCGGCTGTCAAAAGTGCTTGTGTAGTCAAGGGAATCAAAGCGATTGCAAGACGGATATTCCGTAGATACAATCGGAACGGATCAGACTAGTCACCATAAGCCACCCAATTGTCTATGCATCTGTCACCGGCGGCTGGCAACTTGAAGATTATTTTAAGGAAAATGTTAAGGGAAAAAAAGTGGTACTGCATGTAATACGCTCGCTACTGGCAGAAGCTGAAACGGAGAAGAAAGCTGCGAAAGTCCGAGTGGGACAAGAACTGCTTGACCAAGTGGGCAAGATTGTATTCGAGCTATCAATATAGTAGGGAACACAACCATATGCAAGGAGGTTGACAACAGACGGAAATTGACAGGAGAAAATTGAGGAGCGTGAATCTTTAGATGTGGAAGCGAGAACTTCTTCCATCAAGTCAAGCCGAGGATGCAGAGAATGCATGGCGAACTCGATTTTGACTCGAAATGTTGTTCATACCTCATAAACGGTCGATTTACATCCCTGGATAGGCGGTTGAGGCTTTGATTCACCTGAAAACAAGCAGCCACTGACAGCACCCATTGTGAAAATTGCCAATGTGATAGATCAACAGGCCATTCGAGCCTTCGCCAGATCATGCCATTATTATGCTCTTTATTTTTTCCCGTTCTCCTCTCTCCTCTCGTCAGTCTGTCCTGAGAGCTGGGACTGGTGTATTTGTCTTACTCGATCATGCAGTCGATTTTATTTTGTGCCACGTTCGTCTCTCGCCTTGGGCTTGAAGTCGTGGGCTGGACACGACATTGAACACCCATCGACGGGTCTCCCATTGGCTCCCATCTGAATCCGAAGGCAGGTCCCCGTCACGGCATCTGTTGTGTATTTGCCTTCGGCGAACGATTGCCAGGTTGTGTTCCCATGGTACTATGCTGTCCTCCCTGCGGTTCTCTGATCTGGTCTCGGCTGTGCTTAGGACCAGTTGATCTCTTAATGCGAGATGCAGCAGATCAAGAGCGTCGGCCGAGGAGGCGGTGCCTTTTGCGGGTCTCCCATCATCGTCTCTCTGCAGATTCCGGCAGTATTCAAGTACTCGAGTCCATTATTTGAGGTTGCAGCACAGGAGACGGGTTTCGCTTTGATCGACGGTTCGTGTTGAGGTTGCCTTGCGCCGGCCTTTTCCCATTTGTTTTCGAGCAGCGCAGCGGAGTGCAGTGCGGTGCAGTGCAGTGCAGTGCAGTACTTTGGTGGAGTACTGTGGTGTACTGTGGTGTGCCCACGAGGGATTGCCGGCAGCCAGCGAAGAGACGGTAGATGGTGGTGGTGGCTCTCGTGGCGCGCGGCACACCTCGTGGGATAGCAAGAGGCACGAGATGTTAGGAAGTGGTGGCGGATGTGGAAGAGGAGGCGTGAAAAGGAAGTTCTGGCGATGTTTGATGGAAGTTTGGGTAGAAGTTTGGCGTGGTGTTGTGTCTCTGAGCAATCCGATCACCACTGAGCTCCAGGCTGATCACACTGCTGTACGGAGTAACCAATCGCTGGACCTTCGGCTTCTTGCCGCCTGGCCCGCTCTGGGTACAGGGATCGAGGAATCTCTTCAGGCTTGATCGCTTCCACAACTTTCTTCTCCACAACCCCATCGACACCCTCACTATTCCCTCCTCCTCACAACATGCCCATCTCCCCTTTTCTCCACCACGCCGCAACGTCGCTTAACGTTTCTCTTTTCTTCCCATGGCCACCACGTCAACCGTACCACTCCGCCCCCCTTCTAGTACCACTCCCGCCTGCTTCATCTCATATGCTTTTGCTGTTGTCACATCTTGCTCAATAGCTTTGTGTTCCAGCTCCTCTATTGAACGCCACTTTTTTCATCCGATCTCCCCCCATCTGTCTCTCCTCGTCCGTCTAAATAGCCAGCATCGACGGCTACGTGCAGAGATAATAAAAAGACTCGGGAATCACGAACTCACCCTCTAACCCTCCCAAGAGAGATGATGCTATGCGGGTGTTCCCTCGGGAAACGAGATGAATTTTCAAGCTGCTCAAGTCTGTCGATCCGCTTCCACTGTCTTGCTTCTGCTTCTGCTTGCGACAAAGTGTCTTGATGCCATGTGGGAAGAGACAGGATCTGAATAATCAACTTCCTCCCACGAGCCGAACAAACTCGTGGGGGGAGGATTTATGTAGGTCTCACATCACATCTGTCACATACCATTCTTTTTGCTTCAGTTTCAACTTGCCAAATCTGATATATATCCCACCTCGATTTTTCACTTCAATTATCACTTTTATGGGGTGATCCCTCGTGGCATTGCCCCCACGAACCGTTCATCCTCCCTTTAACTACCCCTTCTCGTTTTCCCCAGACCGTTTTGCAGATCGCTCTTGATTCAACGTCACCATGTTTGATGTTCACTACACGGACCCTTCGAGGGAGACGGTGGGCCAGCGTAAGATTCGAAAGGAGAGCAAAACCAGTGGGGTATCTCGAGGATCCTCAATAAGAAGTTCCAACTCGTCAGACTCCTCCCAAAGTCATAATCGACCGGCACTTCTATCACTCTTTGGAGGAGGAACTAGCAAAAGGAGCGGGCTTACAAGAACTGGATCACAGTCAAAGCTTTCTGCTTTGAAAACTCCAGACGCAAGTAAAAACTCCCGACGAATCTCCAGCTATACTGTAGCGTCGGACTCTTCTATTCGCGATTTTGAGCCTTCAACGGGTAAAGAGCCAGCAAAAGGACCCTTTCCATTTGATCAAGACACCGACTTGTCTTGTGCTTCAGAGCGTAAATTGCATCCCATCATTACTGAAATGTATATACTAACTCCTTGATAGCTGCGGAATCAGTATTTTCGGGATGGACTGGAAGATCATCAACGACCAACTCAACTTGGGGATCTGTTGTCAACTCTCCAACAACCAAATCCCATGTCATCCATCCTCTGAGCCCAAAGTCGTTTGTCAGTAGAGGGCCGGATATCTCAACACTACCGAGGGAAAATGCCAGTTTAGCAGAGCAGGTGGCAACTGTCGTCACCATACCTCCTCGTACAACTATTCCAGTCCGTACAGGAGATTCTCCTACAGATCCGTATGTCGAACTCCCCATCTCATTGAATCAAGCTAACTTAACCAGAGCACGGAACTCAGCAACATTTGACTTCCCAGTACCTCACTTCTTCCTCCCCGAGAAGCAACCTACACTAACCCCAAAGAAAATTGTCGACATCAACAACCCACCACCCACACCTCCTCCAAGCTTTTCAATCCCTCCCCTCCCTCCACTTCCCATCAGAACAGATTCACACAAACCACCCACAAACAACTGGGCCTCACAAAGAAACCCAGAAGATATCCCTGTCCCAAAACTCCTCCAACCCCCCATCAAACTAACCAATGTCAAGAGACCGCGCCCTATTCGACTAGTGCACTCACATCTCCAAAAAGGCATCCGAAGAATGGAAGCAGCAAGCTCCAAAATCATTCTCGAACGTATAAAAGAAGAATGGGTCGAAGTAGCAGATGCCTCCGTCTACCGAGAACTCGAACTCGAGAAACAGCGCTGGATGCTATTCGCCCTTCGCGATCTAAAAACCACACGTCTAGGTCCTCAAAATGAGAGCTCGACGATACAACTCTCTACATCTGGGAGTTCTAAAGTCCTTTCTCTTTATGAAAATCATGGTACCTCCCTCCCCATCTTTTCATATAACTCAAAGTGAGTATTGATTATTGGTTAGCATCCGCCTCATTCCTCTCCGCACTTTCAAGTCCAAGTACAGAAGTCCATCACATCTGCAAATCCCCTCTCTCACCAAAACCATACCCTAACATCCGGCCCCTCGCCATCCCGGAGTTGGGCACAACCTTACCATATGGAACCAACACATTCACATCAATCCACGCATTCTCCCTCCCCGCCCAATTCCCCGCCTCTTCCATCCCCTCTCTCCTAAAAGAATGTCATCGTCTCCTCACCCCACCCCCTTCATCCCCGACCTTGCCTCCTCAAACCATATCCCTCGCAACCTCATCCCCAATCCCTTCAAAAATTCCGATCAGTGCGCAGATGGGAGAGGGCGTGTTGCATCTTACGATTATTGATCCTTACCCTCTCTCTTCAACCCTTGGACCACTGTTGAGGTCATGGTTGGATAACCATTTGATTTTGAATCTGGAGAAACAGTTTCGATGTATCAACCCCTCGAGGCTTTTTCCGGAGTGGTTGAGGGATGCGGGGTTGAGGGCAGAGGGGAGTTGTATTTTGACGGTGCCGTTTTTGGCGGTTGTTGATGGGGGGCGAGCCCAGGCTGTTCTCTTGAACCCTGAATCTTCTAGTCCAGCTAGGGAAAGTAAAAAGGCAGAAGTTAGTGAGGAGAAGGAAATGAAAGTAGATAAAAACGACATCATCAAACAGGAACTTAAAAGCGTTGTGGGCAGGATGTTGTGGAAGGAGATGTGGGGTGGATTTGTGGAGGCAAAGGGGTGGTGGTGGGAGGATGGGGGGATACTGGAGGAGTGTGAGAGGTTGAGGACTTGTTGGGAGTGGAGTGTTGTTGATGCTGTTAAGGGGGATGTTTAATAGTCTGATGTTCTTGTTTTTTCCTGTGTTGGGGAGAAGAAGGGAGGAGGCAGGATATTGTGGGGAGTTTCTTTGTGTGTTTTTATTAGGTGTCGTAGGTGTTGTGGAATTTAAAAAGTGCTTGATGAAATTTGTGTCGTTAGTTCAATGGAGTGATTGTCCCAGATCTTTCCTCGTGGTGGTATTCAAATCATGTTCCAGTTCGCTAGATCATGTCGTAGGTAGAATTTTTCTTCCTCTTTGTTTTCGAGGGTCATTGTTTTAACCTGCCAATCCTACCCATCACCTCTTTCCCTTCTCAGTATCCTGTCTGGGAATCCAATCCTCTATACGCGAAATGTCACCCGCATAAACATGCCATATGTTAAATATATACATACCCCTTATCTCCCTCGCATCTCGACAAACACCATCTATATATGCATGTTATGCTCTACCTTGTGAAGAGGGCTAGAGGGGTTCTCACAGGCGCCACAAAAGACGCATGGAAGTTCAATTGTACAAATCTATGATTTTGTAGTTCATACCTGCGCAGATTGAAAGGGTTAAGAGGGTGGAAAGGGAGAAGGGGGATTTACTGTTGATTTAATGATTACTTTCGAATCTTTTTATGTGGTTTGAATGAACTTGAGTGGCTTTATCGGGGTTTTTCTGGTACGGGGCTGGTGGGTTGAGTAAATTTTGGGAGGGTAGAGTGAGAAATGAGGTTTTTTGGTTGATGTTCACAACCTGAAAGCAACCCATTATATTTCTTCTGTCTAAGATTTGTTTCATCTGTGGTTGCTGTATACCATTGGTGGTGGAGATTTTATGGAGTTCTTCGAGAGAAGTATCGATTGAGCAAGGAAAAGTGCTACACGGGTGCTTGTATCTCGGGCTCTATCTTTATTTTAGGGAACTTTTTTTTAAGCTTAGTGAATGGGAAATAAAATCGTTGAGTAAGTGGTAGTCTCTTCTCATACTTAAAAAAACAATTCATCTTCCTACTTCTCAGCTCGAAAAGTTACTTTCGCGAGACTTATTCGTAGAAGCCAAATACACCTCGACCTCGCATTCTCCCAAGTCTTCCACTCCGAAGTGTGTTGAAAATGAGAGAGAGTAAAGATGTGCAAGACAGGGAGGTCTGTTTGAAAACTCTGAGATTTAAATCCTCTTAGGGTTGTACTTTTGGGTCCCACACTCTCAGACTCAAAATTTCAGATGCGCTCATCTGGAGACGGGAGGGAAGAACATACCGTAATTTTCTTTGAGGGCAATAGATTATTAGGATGATGCGAGGAATTGAGTTTTGGGTTTGCGGACTGGGAGTCTTAAGGGTGGGGTTGAAGTGGTTGGAAGAAGTGGTATGGAATTGTTGTCGCATTAATGGCTACCTTCTAATCACAATGTATAGTTTGTTTTGCTCAAGTCTTCATAGGAAATATCAACTTGAAATATGTATGGCTGTTTAACGGCGTGACGCTAGCTCCTTCAACCATCCCAGCGTTTTAGCGATGTTATACACGGACATCAAACTTGCCATTTGCCTGACTCTTTTGTGTTTAAGTGCAACTTCTACACCATTTTCGTGAAGCTCTTATGTTAGACTATGAGACTTTTGAGGCTGTGGCGACTTGGTGAGTTGTAGTTTTCTCTAGGGAAGTTTGGTTTCAGAACATGGTTGGATGGTTCATGTGTTTGCCAGCTGTCTGTCTTTGTAACTGATACCTGGCCAATGGCCTTCTACCTTTATAGGCTGGGTTAAATGTGTTTCTCCCATCATTGAACTAGCAAAGATATCGCTAGGATGCTTCATATTTCATTTTCTTCATTTTTGTACTTCATATGGGTATGGTTTCTTCCTTTCTATTTTATTTTACGAAGTGAAATTCGATACTTTAGGGATTCCTGTAATCTATGTCTGGGAATGAGATGCTCTCTCGCGCTGAACGGGAAATAGATGCCACCCTGGTTCTTTTCTTTTTCTGGGACGCAACTGACACTATTTGAAATTACCTACTACTCCTGGCTGGGCAGCAAGGCGTCCATAAACAATAACATCAAAAGAACTTATCGCTTTTGCTATACCTCCTTATATATCACTTGCGGCTTGGGTGGTTCTTTGACGCAAGTGACTCAATCCCAATATGAAAAGAGCGCGATGAGTAAAATAAATCAAAGCCAGAAAAAGTAAAACAAAGTTGTTGATGTTGTTGCATGTGAAATGGTAAGTTTTGGCTTGTAGATGAAACTTCCCCAAAAACCCTCACGTTCTGGAGATAAACGGAGTTCTCACCAGAAAGTCCAGAATATGGAGACTTTTGCATCTATTTTCGAGAGTATTTCCATAATTGGTCAATCTCACATCCTGATATAAGATACATTGATGGAGTTAATGGTGTTTAACTACACCTCTCGCTTAAATCCATCTCACACCGGTGGATGTCCATTCCTCACTTTCTGCCTTCGAAATGTGTCAATTGAATATATCCAATTAGGAGTTTTCGAGAAGCGAGTTGCTTGAGCTCGTGAGTATTGCCAAATCAGGTATGTGGTGTGGATCTTACGGTGGTACAGACGGGGCTATTAGCGGAGCCGGAATGGGCCCCCGGAGTTAATGGATTTAGACCCCACATCAATTCCAACTTGGAAATATGGCAGTGAAAACCGTCGACGTTTAGATACCTTGTATGCATTCTTATACTTTAAGAGGGAGTTCTGAAATAATTGTTCTGAATGGGGAGGGGTGATTGGCTGGTTGGTGTGTACCAATGAGGGGTTCTCCTATCCGAGCTTAGCGAGGAGCAACTTGTCTTACTATCTTATATGCATGAAATCCAAGTGACGGAGATAAATAATGATTAGATGACCAGGATGAAGTTGAATGGGCCAATGACACCTTTAGGGCATCCGTGCTTGAAAAGCCGCATGGTAGATCTTTGTAGCTGCTTCTTCTCGGAAAGATTGCAAGGCTCAAGTATGCAGTGGGCATCAAATCCCTATACTCTTTCAGCTAAGTATATAATCCTCTTCCCCCGCTTCCAAACTCATCACTCATATTATCATTACTCTACTTCAATCATCACAAGTATCACAACTCAAAAATCATCAATCAGTAGCCGGTATCAATCAACCACTTCAACTCAAAATGTCACCGGCCTTCCCACAACGAAAAATTGGCGACACACTAGTCTCCTCCCTCGGCCTCGGCTGCATGGGAATGTCCATCGCCCGCTCTCAGGGTCCACCCAGTGATGAAGACAACTTCAAAGTCCTCACCGCCGCCGCCGAAAAAGGAATAAACTTTTGGGTAACCTCAAACTCCTACGGTCCCTTCGAAAATGAATCAATGCTCGGCCGCTGGCTCGCCAAAACCGGTCGTCGAGATGAGATCTTCCTCACCACCAAATTCGGTGTCGCAATCAACAATGGAAAATACGAAACAAATTCTAAGCCCGATTATGTTCGTTCCGCCTGCGAAGCAAGCCTCAAAAGACTAGGTGTCGAGTATGTTGACATGTATTCTCAACATCGAGTTGATCCGGATACACCAATTGAGTTGACAATCCGTGCCATGGTGGAACTTAAGAATGAGGGGAAGATTAGAAATATAGGATTGTCGGAATGTTCTGCTGCTACTTTGAGAAGAGCGAGTAAGATTCATCCGATTGCAGCAATTGAAGTTGAGTTTTCGCCTTTCGCTTTGGAGATCGAGGATGAGAAGATTGGACTTTTGAAAGCGGCGAGGGAATTGGGGACCAAGATTATTCCTTACTCGCCCCTTGGAAGGGGTTTCTTGACTGGCACTTTGAGAAAGAGAGAGGATTTGGATGAGAAGGATGTGAGAAGACACTTTCCCAGGTTTTCTGAGGAGAACTTTGGTGGAAACTTAAAGATTGTGGAGGTGATTGAGGGGATTGCTGAAGAGAAGGGTTTTAGTGTTGGTCAATTGGCTTTGGCATGGGTTTTGGCTCAAGGTGACGGTTAGTACCACTCTTTCTTTCGGTCTTTGGTGAAGAGGAGCTAATTGAAAATAGATTTTATTCCGATTCCGGGGACGAAACATGTCAAGTATTTGGAGGAGAATGCTGGTGCAGCTTTTGTGGAGTTATCAAAGGAAGAAGAGAAAAAGATTCGTTCCGCTATTGAGAGTGTTGGTGGGTCAAAGGGAGCTCGTTACCCAGAAGCTCATTTATCGATGTGCTTTGGAGACAGTGTAGAGCTTGGTGGAAGTTAAGCCGAGGAGTGGATACCCATCAAGATGTTTTACCTCTCCCCTTTTTGTAACCAGTTCAGTAGTTTCGACAGGTTTTTTTGAGGCTATTTTTCTTTTCTGATAATTTATTGTCTTTGTGGTATAAAAATGAATGTCTGAGCAATTCTTATTGGGGACATTGGCTCGCTGAGTTTAAAGGCACACGTATCGTCATGACCAATTCGATTTATCTCGATCAATATGCTAGCGTTCACAAGCCAACGAGACTCACTCATCTTAACAGGTCGCCGGACAGGTTGGGGAAGCTACGCATCTGCAGGCATACCTACTTTCAAGTTCTAACGAAACAAAATAAAACTTAAGTCAGTCATAGACTGAAAACGAAATTGACGCCGAAATTAGCAGCTGCTGTTCAGTTTCGGCCCCCAAGTTGGATGATTGGCTTACCCAAACAAGTTGCGAGTAAGCTGTCAATCGACGAGTAAGCTGTGAAGTGGCGAATAAGCTAGTAAATTTCAACGAGGAAGCCATGAGTCAATCAGTTGTGAGAAAGCTATCAACTAGCGAGTAAGCCAACTACTAACCTTGGGGACAAAGAGGGAGCAATTATACTCTATACAGATGCTTTCTCGAATTCTTTGAGGTTTGAGGTTAAGCGCATAATTTTGAAGTGTTGAATACCAGGTTCTGCATTCTCGGGGTAGTCATATTGACCTTCCATAAGTCCCTACCCCACCCATTATTCAAATCGGGCTAGAATTCAACATCAGCCCTTGCCAGGCACTCCTTTGGTGTGGTGATGCGAAAACTGAAGACATTGTCCTTGTCCAGCCTAAGTGTTGGAACAATTACAGTCAGTAGGCTAAAGGTTTGTGTAGATTTACACCTACCACGAAGTGTAGGGGGGTGTTGAGGGATAAGGAGAGAAATCTGGAGGTGTAAAGGAAAAATATGGTGAGACAGGATTGGGTCATACCAGCAACGGGGTGCTATGGCGCGTCGCAGTTTGATTATTACGATTTTGATCGTTGGATTCGGGTGTCTCGATATCAGGTTTTGCTCGTGCAGGAACTTAGCGATCACTCTTTTGTGTTTAGAGGAACTCACCCACTTGGTGGCACCCCTCTGAAGAGTAACACGATGTTCTATAGCCTCGGTGGTAATTAACGCAAAATCTCCCCCTCAGCGATACACTGCTTCATTGCTTTTGAACAGATAAGGAAGGCAAGCAGTAGAAAGACACGAGCCCCACATTAAAAGAATAAACACCATGGTTCAACACCGTTAACAATTGCAAAATATATTCAACGAAACAGGAAAGATATGATAATCCAATCACCCAGCCTACAGTGGGCTTCGCTCCTATATAGCAATTACATCGCCGTCCTCAATCCATTGGTTCCCATGTCCCATCAGTGGCTTGAACTAAGTGACCATGACAGTCATAGTTTAGGTGAAGTTTGAAAGGTGTTTGGTTGACTTTGAGAAATTTATTGTCGTTGAAATGGAATCGTTTATTCTTGAGATCAGTGGGGGGATATCCCGAATGAAATACACGAACAAGGGACATTTCTCTTCCCGATATTGGCTTAGGCTCGATGACGCACGTGATTTCCTTATGAGAGGAGATACAGTGAACGTGGTATTTCTCATCATAAAAATAATATGGAGGAGATGTCGAGTGGTCGGATGAGCCAGCATGGTCCCGTAGTTGGGTGCAAGCGAGAAGTTCGCGCGAATATGGCAAATCCTGCTCGTTACCAGGAGCAATGACGCAGCCAGGAAATCGACCCACTGTAAGGAATAAAATAAGGCCTTCAACAGTAGCATACGGAGACATCGTAGAAAATTCTAAAAATGGCTCCACGAAAAGCGCCGCGGCAAAGTGATTTGAGCGCGAAGGAGGCTGTAATGTCCAGGTGTCGGCGTCCCAGACGTGCGGTGGGTAAACAGGGCCAACTGAAAGTTTCAGTGGAGAGACAGCCACGAGCCAAAAGCCCGGAATCATCTGCTCATCAATGACAGACCCGATATAGAGCGTCTCCAGTTTCCACGTTGAGTATAACACTCCCAACGATTGCGGTCTATGAATATACTCATCTACCAAAAGTTCATCCTGTTCTTCATCTGGGCTGAAGCCCTCATAGCTAGTACGGCTAGATTGGATGGTAAGTAAAGTGTCGCCAATTCGGGCAAAGTGTGAAGATTTTCTGTCCCCAGCTGATAATCGGGTTACATTGATTCCAGCCAAAACACCGGGCAAGACCCCTATGGGGCAGTCCAGAACCGCGATGTATGAGTTTCTATCTCCAAATTCCCCTGACTGGCATAGTATGGTTTGGAGCTGAAGTCCCTTGTTAGTCGATGCTGAAGAAGGACGTGAAGATCTCTGGAATCTGAATTGTGCGATACTTTTGGGCCAGCGAACGTGGGCCGGAGATGTGGCAAACAGGGAATGAAAACCTGTGGCTGATGAACTCCCAGGGTGTGGTCCCCAAGCAAACAATGATTGATCATCTGTGCATTTCATAATTTCCTCTTGGAGTCTAATAAATGCACCATCGCCTTCTCCCTAAATAAATCAGCGTTTTGCTTCCAGGGCTTAGGAGTTTAATTTGGCTCACATAAAGCATCGGCATGCTTATCGCGAATATTCCAAGCAAACAGTACGCCATATCCTCGGTCCTGGTAGTTTGTCTATCAGCCATCCATGACATTCGTCGGCCAACAGTGAGTCGCTGTAAATCGCCGCCTTGCAAAGCGTAAAGCTCAATTCCTGCAATGGCTGACACTTCTTGCAGCAAGGTGCTTTTTGTTCCAATAAACACCCAATTTCTATCATAGAAGCATAGTTCCAGGGGGGCAATGAGCTCCTGTAGCGTCCATCCTCGAGTAAACCACCTTGACTTTCGAAAACTAGCATGGGAATCATGTGTTCCTTGGAGGGTATCTACATCAGCCAGATATGCATAGCATACATTGGCTTTTTGATACCACCGATACATTGAATTGATAGCCTCGGATAATTCAGAGGAACTAGTTTTATCAATGCAGCAAGTGTCGATCCATATATATCCATAGCCATGGGAAGCAGCCTTCTCACAGCTATCTCTGACTTTGGCAAATCTCCGAAAGGCAATGCCCGATGTTGCACCAACATACCACGCGTGATCGCGTTGAATATCCTGAAGTGAGATTTCATCGTCCCCCCAAGTATGGGACAGGATGGCGTACTTGGGGACATCGGCAAGGAATTCCTTGAGAGTGAAGGTTGCAGTATTAAGAAGGCGCATCGCGAGGAGAGGCGCCTCTAGCAACCAATGCTGAAAACAAAGAAGAATCAATTCAAATCAGTCGAGGGGATTCAATCAGCGGGGCTGCCCAGTGGCCAAATAGAATCCAGGCATGCCTATGGCTGCACGCCCACCAAACAATTCAAATAGTGAGGGGGAAAGTTGCGACCAAACAATGAAATCAGAAAGAATGAGAATGAGGAACAGATGAGCAAAAACACAACGAAGAGGAGCGCAGGTATAAAATTGAAATTAAAAGGATGAAGAGGACAAAGTTTGGAGAGGAAGTTGGAGATAAGCATCACGTGCACGCTAAAACAGGAGACTGGCTTCGACAGCTCCCACCATTGCTCGACATTTGATTCTCTACAGAACTCCTCCACGGATTATTCCGTTGGGGTATTCGTCAATAGAAAAGCAGCTCGATTTGCTAGCACACAGCCCAGCCGCCTCTCGAGGCCCCTTTACCTCCCCCTTTCGCCGTGTATCGATCGATTCAGTCTCTCCCGCTAGCTCAGCTTTCGCCTTCCGCAACTCTTCCACATTTTGGTGGCTCTTCGGCTTCGCAGATGGCTACAAACGGAGGGCGCCGAGGTGGTCTGCAAGGCCGTTAGTCGATCATTTCGCTGAGAAGGTCCCTACTGTCGAGAGGTTAGTTCATCGCAGAACGGGGTTGGAAAGAGGCGGGGCAGGGCGACGAGCTTCTTACGTCGAGAACCACAGCATCAATTCTATTACAAGAACTGCCAGTCATCTGTGATGGCTGGCAGATTTATACCTGTAGCGAATGGTCATACGCCTGCTTCCCTCGAGTTAGGCTGTGAGACTTCATTCCGCGATTCCATTATGTCCCAAGGCATTCTCTGAACGCAACACCACCTCTCCGTCTGCCAGAAGTCCTACAACGAAAATAACGAAGGAGAGTCCAGATCCAAACACATACCTACAAATGACAGTCAACTTTTGATATCAGGGATAAGAATGAAGGGCGATAAGCATATTACGTGGGTGGGATCGACTCGAAAATGCCAAGTGACTTTCTGGATTTTCTTGTTGTTCGTCTCTCGAGTCCAGTTATACGGTACATTCCATTTTCTAGGGGTTGAAACGAATTGTGCTTTCGTTCCAGCTTCCTCCTTCCGCAATTCATATGGCAATAGATGGTTGAAATATGGATTGAAACGGAGGCAACATATGGAGTATGGGGGCCAAAATAACAATCTTCCCGTATCAATTCCTTTAGCTCCCTTAGATAAATCTTACACGCTTTCTTTCGCCCTTTTGTACAGGTCATCGTCTCCTTACGGATTTTTGTCCCTTTGCATTTTTCCAGCATTTTCCAACATTTTTGAAATGCCGAATTTTGATTCGGATCCGGTATTCTTATATCCGTCTTTGCGCTAAATTACAGTCGAGGCACAGTAATTAGCAGCTTTCCTACTGGCTTGAATCTCCGTATCCACGGACTTTTCAGAACTAGAAGTTGTCACCTTTACTTCATTGAGTCGTATATTGCGAGCCGTCCCGCTAGCATGGGTTGGTAGAACCAACTTGCTAAGCAGTTGGCCACAACTTCCGACCGTCAGCACAACATGCACCATTGTATTTAGTCCCAAAGCTCCCTCCTGGCTTTTGGGGTGATCGACTGCCTTTTTCGTTCGTTATTTTCCAAGTCTGTCACCAGCCACTTGGCACGCCTGAACGTATTTAATTAACAACTCCACATGCGTTATTTCCTGGCTCGTGCAAAATGGCTCTTTTAACAATATTGCTCACTTTTCTCGCTCTCCCGGTTGCGTTATTTGTATGGACTGCTCAAGCGCTGATGCACAATCGCGCAAAAGCTAAAGCAAGTGGGTTGCCTTACGTTGTTCGCTGGATATCGCCAGTCAACCCATTTTGGTTGCTTTACGGTAGCTCATTCGTTCGACTTTGCACTCGGCTTGGAATAGCGACTGAACATCTTAGACGGATATATTCTTACGGGTGGGAGGCTAATGAACGGGCCAACATTTATGTTGAGCATGGCGATGCATTTATGGTGGTTCATCCTGGTGGTGTCGAGTTCTGTATATCTAATGCGGAGACAATCTACGAAATTCTGCGGCGACGTACTGATTTCCGACGAAATATGGAGGAGATGGCTGTTTTGAATGTTTATGGCAAGAATCTGTCTACGACGGATGACCAAGAGTGGCAACAACACCGAAAAATGACTGGCGTCACGTTTACTGAGAAGAACAATGAGGTGGTTTGGAGTCGGTCTTTGAAACAGGCACTCGGGATGTTAGAGTATTGGACTCAACGAGCGAAGCAGCCCATTCGGTCAACTCACCAGGATACCAAAGTATTTACTTTAAACGTTCTTGCTGCTGCTCTTTTCAACAAAGTCTATGATTTTGAGGGCCATGCTGAAAAGAGGAAAGAAATGGATATTGAGGATATTTCATATCAGTACCGGGATTCATTGTCCACAATATTGGCGTCAATCATTCAGATTTTCATATTCGGCGAGAAAGGATTGAAATCATGGTGGACTCCAGAATCGTGGAAACAGGCCGCAGTCGCCATGTCTACATTCCGTTCCTACATTCATGGTTTGATGAATGAAGAGAGGCAATTTATTAAAGAGGGCGAGAGTAACAATCAACACCTGGTCGCACGTTTGGTTCGAGCATGCGAAGAAGATCAACCTTTCAACGGCTCGAAATCAAGTCAATCAGACAGCCAAAAGAAGACCGGGAAGATAACCCTTACAGAAGAAGAAATTCTAAGCAATCTCTTTGTGTACGCATTTGCAGGAAACGATACTACTGCTATAGGTTTGGCAAATTTGCTGGTCCACCTTGCGGCAAACCCAGCAACTCAGGACTGGATCGCAGATGAAATAAGCCACTACCTACCCTCAGACTCTCCTGCATCGTGGAACTACGACAACTTTCCAAAATTGAAGCGATGTGGCGCGGTAGTTGTAAGTTGACCTTTTCCTCATAATCTCAGAAGAACGGCAATGCTAATGTTCACAGTTCGAGTCCCTCCGAATATGCCACCCACTCTCTCTACTCTGCAAAACTACCAACTCAACATCCCAGCCTCTAAAAATAAATGGAACTCTATACACGATTCCAGCAGAAACAGCTGTACACTGTTCACTCCCGGCTCTCCATACACATCCAAAATACTGGGGAGATAATTCAATGAAATGGGACCCAAGTCGTTTCATCATTACCAAACTCTCTGACAGCACTACACCAACACAAATATTTGAGAATGAGGTTCTCGCTGCAGATACGTCGGAACACTTCATGCCTTTCGCATGGGGTCAACGGGTTTGTCCCGGGAAGAAATTTGCTCAGGTAGAATTGGTTGCTGCGTTGGCTGTGTTTTTCAAGGACTGGAGAGTTGAACCCGCACTTGAGGGGAATGAGAAGATGGACCAGGCCAGGGAGAGGGCTTGGAGAGCGAGTCTGGTTGTTGATCATGAGGGACATATGTTGCATGAGATGGTTGATCCTGAGAGTGTGGGTTTGAGGTGGGTTAAAAGGCGGCAGTGAAAGCTGGTCAGTGGAGGTTGGAATGACGGCTTTGTGATTTTGCGATGGTTTTTGTTGCGCTGGATTCATAACACCACCTGACTTTCCTCATCATTTATTTCTATAATGATCTACTGTTTGATTTACCACTTCATCGACTGTTTTATCTGCCATCTTGATCAGCTGTATGATCACTGGTATGATCACTTGTTTTGTATCACTTGTTCAAAGCGCTACCATAGCGTAATACTCTCTTTTGTCAGCATACACTCCTTATATATAGATCTAGCTAGTCTACCTTTATAGAACAATCAATTCTCCACGACCTACAGTACTCAGTACTTTCCCAACTCAACAGTTTTTTATGTGAAGTAAGTATATCTGATACTTGTTTACTAATAGTAAGTAAATCTAATACTTGTTTAGTAAAACTGACTAAATCTGAAACATGCTTATTAAAAGTTAGTATATCTAATACTTCTTTTCTTTCTAGTAAATATCCAACCAAGTTGGCTCTCTTTTGACTGAGGTCTTGAGAGATATCTGCTTTTGTTTTGGTCTCATAATAATTGGAAATACTCTTGCCTCAAGCCAATTGCCAAGATGGCACATGAGAACACTTCAGCAGCCCAATGCATCTTCTTCTCAAGTAGATTAAGTATTCTCCTTTGATCGCAACCTCTGTTCAGTGATGAAATGCGTAGATATAAATTAGTACCATATTCCATTTTCAATTCTTTAATCAGGTCAATCATGAACCCAAAGTCAATATTGCGAGGAGCTTGCGTGATAATTGAGCAGACATTATTTAACAGAACAACACCCAGTTTTCAGCGCTCAAATCGAGAGAAAAATGATCCTTCTCCTGATGTAAGGTTTCATGAGGGGCTTCTCAAGAATATGCATTTATCTCGATTTATCTTGATAGTAGCTTTCGAATCGACAGCAAATGTTTACGATTTTGGTTCTATGTTAGTAGACTACTATTTCCAGTAATATTGCAACGCGTTTCGTCGAAATTTTTCTATGCTTGATGATAGAGCTAGATTTTCCGGATCTTCGCATCTGTGTGACAGAAGGGGAGCCTGTCAGAAAAGCCCGCAGGCACAAAATAGTCGTTGATACTTCTCATGACTGGCAAAACGAAAGTTTATAAAGGAAGCTCACAGAAAATAACTTCTCGACCCAATCGTTAATTCTTGATTTACCCTTAAAGGGAGTGTAAATGACATCAAATCCGTATGACCGTGGTTCTAGGTAAGTGCGAATCATAATTTGATAAACTCTGGGACACAGAAACCAACAATGAATTGTATTTTGAAAGTCTGCCTATTTTTTTTAGAAGAAATTATGAACTACTCTTACTCATAATTTACCAAGCTTAATTTATCGTGAATTACAAGCTTGACGCTCAACAGTGGCAATACCGAAGCGTGGAGAGCTTAATTGAAGATCTACTACGATACTTGCACATGGAAATGGTTCTATGGTTTTCATTTCCCTGATTGTACTTTCTCTATAAAATGCCAGCCAATTTGCAGCCATTAAGAGCCCAATTCAGAGCGGTCGCAATTTACTACTATGCTGCCCTGGGAGGAAAAGGAGGACTTAGGAAGCTTTATTCGTTCCAAACACGCGTCAAAATTCTCCGACGAGACCTAAACTCACTAATTGTGAACTACTATCCTTGTGTTAAGGAAATTCTAAAAGTTGATCGTTTGTCACCGAATGGCTTCTTGCTGTCGAAGGGAGTCGTAAAACTTCACCACTTTTTGGGAAAGAGCAGAAAGTCAAGGTTACATGTATAACTCAATCACCAGCAGAATGACTCGGTGACATTCTCAAGCCTTCTACAGTTATCCATAGTTCCACCATATTTCGAGGAACCATAAAATTCGATGCTGCAAGCTCCGATTTGAAAGTCACATTTTTCCATTATACCGATAACCAGAAAATAAAATTTATAACCCATGATATTCTTCTTTCTAGAGTCAGAGTCTCTCTTGACTTCATCTTCCAACAACAAAAACAGCAACGCACAATTCTTAAGGATTAATCTCCAAAAAGGAGCCATTAATCTTGATTTGATTTGAGAGGATACTTCCCCAATCTTCAACTTTCCCTCGAGCTTTGAAAACTCCCACACATATGAAGCAAGGACTAGCGAAGCAACTCTGAGCGTCGCTGTGAATATGGAAATTCTTTTATGCCACATGGAATTGGGGAGGAAAAGCTTCGGGCTGATGAAAGGAAAAGAAGAAAGTTTGTTGAATGAGAGAAACAGCATGGAATTTCGAAGGCTGGAGCTAGGTGCTCATCAACATCCGACAATCATCTTTGCCAAATTATTGGAACACATTCGACAGAAACCACTTATTCGACAGCAAATCGCTCATTCCTTTTCGACTTCAAAATCCTAAAGTTTCCAATCATCATCTTAGGTTGACACAATCTTGCTCCAACAGGATTTCTCGTGGGGTGCCGAGGAAAAGAAGTTATGGTCCACGAAGCCAAAAACATAATAGAATAAGATACCAGTTAATCTGCTTCCTGTTAGTGCCCTAAGTGTTTGGGACCAAAGGGTGGGGTGTTTATATAAAGAACTCAACCACCATAGTCTTCTCAAGTATCCAATTTTGTGACTCAAATTTCTTGATGACATATGTCAACCAAGGAAAACAACACGATTTGAAATGGAAATTTGAAGCCAGTTCTATCGATCCACAACGGCTCGGAAGAGCTCTCATCTATTTAAAAGCATAAGAAAGCACTAGCAGTATGACATGGCGCGGGGAATGATTTCCTTATAGAGTTTGTGGGGAAATAAACGCGTTCCTGCGGTCCCGGCTGCGGGGGAAGGGGTAGAGGTCGGCGTTTGACGGATACTCCACACCTGTAACCCTCCCACCACGGGCATTTCCCACCTGCCTACTACAAGCGGGGGGGGGGGGCGAGGAAGGTACTACAGTACTTGTCCACTTATACTCGCCGCTCGCTTAGCGCACCCCATCAAAACTATGACCCCTACCACTAATTCATGTATTATGCCACCATTTTAAGAGAAACTACCTTAGAAATTGCATGCATTGAATTATTAGAGTTAGGGCTACAAAATGGACACTTGGGGTTGGCAATAAATAAGTGGATTTAAGCTAGTATTTTGTATGCCATCCCTTTGCCTCGATACAGACTGCAATCCGGTCAGGCATACTTTTATAGAGACAGTCAAAGGAGCTCTTATCCAAAGTATCCCAGGCTACTTGTAGAGCACTCTCAAGCCTTTGCCTTGAATACTCACTGACCGAAGTATCCTTAGCTATCTCAGGGAACATGTCAAAGACCCTCTTCTTAAGTATCCACCAGATATGCTCAATAGGGTTCAGGTCCGGGGAGTAAGGAGGCCAATTCTTTACCATATCAATCCCACGCTCCGCAAACCACTCTTTAACCTTCCTAGCAGTGTGTATAGAGGCATTGTCCTGCATAAACTTGTACCCAGGGTCTAAAAACTCGTACGTGGGAGCCACTTCAGCGTTAATGACCTCAAGATAGCTCTCCGCGCTATACCCATGCTTCGCGGACTCAAAATCTCGGTCTATAATAGAGATTGGTCCTCCCAAGATCCCAAAAGCACCCCCAGACTATAACCCTCATGTTCTTCTTGCAATTGTAGGTTTGAAACATGTCTCTTGCCCATTTATTGTCCTGTGAATTCCCGGAACACCTACTCGTCTCTTTTACCCCGCCCCCACTCTACCGAAAACTCGTCGCTCCACATATGCATTACCCATTCCTCTATGTTCCTGTCCTTATTCCTTATACACTATGTAAGCCGACGAGCTGTGTTCTTCGCTGTGAGAAAGGGGCGGCGGCGCGCGCGCCAGTTTGTGATTCTGTGGGCTTTGAGGATGCGTTTAATAGTAGAGGTCGAGCAAGACAACCCACAGGCTGTTTTTATGCTAGCGTAAGTGTCCTTGGGGTTACAGCGTATGTGGCGAAGGATATAACGTTCATCTTGGTCAGTATAAGACTTATTCCTAGCCTTACGTGGTAGGGACTTTCCCTCGTCCCACAATTCGTCTTGCGCGAGGGTACTGCGTATAGTGCTGCGGGGGGTCGAAAACTTGATCGCGGCTTCGGTAGGTGTGATACCACCAAGAGAGAATCCTTTAATTAATCCTCTTTGGTATGGAGTAAGATGCTTCTCAGCTTGCCGATTGCCAGAGATGGCGCATAAAGGAGTGCGGATAGGTGGCATTTTGTTGTAATTTGTGAAGTGGTGAGGGTGGTCGGACGCGCCGGAAAACGCGTTTTGTAGAAATTAGGCGAGTATAAGTGGGACCTAGTTAGACCAAAGTTAATCTTAGTTCCGATGTTGTTCTAGAACTTGGGACGTGGCTGAAAATATTAGATGACTAGATAATATATTAAAAGGTATTTGTGTTTGAGGATTTTTTGTCTTACAATATTTACATCGACTCATGTTCCGCTATATTCAACCAAACTCTCAAGCGCCAGCCCCAAATACACCACCACATTATCATCATCAAAATATGTGAAGCCCCTTAAGCTCCCCTCCCAGAATAAAAATCCATCAACACCTGAATCGGAGGTGCCACCCTACCAAGTAAACTCGATCACTTCTCTCACACACCTGCTCCTTCATACTTCACTTCTCTAAATTCCGCGACTCAACATTCATCACTCTTTCACCCCTCACATAGAGAAGGATCGTACATCCAAATCACAATCCCTTCTCATCAGCGCTATCCTTCCTCTCCTTCTTATCCCCATAATTCTCCATCACACTCCCCGCAATCGACTCATCAAAAACATCCACATTCGTCTTCGAAAACTTCCTTGCACTAACCCCCCTCTCAAACAGCAAATCAAGCTCCGCAAACGTCCGTCCAGCCGGTTCCGGTAGTCTAAAGTAAACATAAATAATACACAGAAAGCAAATCCCAGCCCAGAAGAAGCCCGCATAATTGCCCCAATCCCAAGCGCCAGGATTAAGCATGTAAGGCGTAAGAACGGAGCAGACGATGCCAACGATGTTGTAGAGATTGCGACCGAGAACGACGGATTTGATTTGTAGACGACGGGTGGAGAGTTCGGCAACGAGGGAGTAGCATACTGTTCCGACGCTGAGTTGGTAGCATGCTGCCCAGATCAACATTATGGAACCGGTGGCTAGGGAGCCTGCATCGCGGTTCTTTTCTGGGACTAGTCCGAGGAATCCGAGGATTAGGAGCATGGAGCAAAGACCACAGAGACCGTAGAGGTAAAGTGATCGTCGACCGATGCCGAGGGTCATCAGGAACCACGCTCCAAATACACCGGCCATGTTAATTCCGTATTGGCCGAGGGCAAAATCGTAGGCTTTGGAATCCGAGAGACCGGCCTGTTGGAGGAAGTATGTTGAGTAGCCTGAGAAGGAGTTTCCGGAGAGGTTTTGGATGGCCCAGACCATACACACAATTTCGGTTCGGCGGAGATCGGTGCCTTTGAAGCAATCTAGGTAGCTTGCACCGGAAGTAATCTAGATGGAGTTAATTGGGGGCTCGGATTTCGCGAAGATGGCTGATCATTGACTGACCTTCTCTTCCAATGCGGTTGTGTGAACCATCATTGCAATAGTCTCGTCTGCATTGAAGTCGGTTTCCCGGTTCAAGCTGGTTAGACGAAGGAGGGACTTCTTTGCTTCCTCAACTCTGCCCTTTCGGACGAGCCACCATGGTGATTCGGGTGCTAGAGCAATTCCGATAAGAAGTGGGACGGGCCACATCCATTGAAGGGCATATGGAATTCTGAATTGAAGTTAGCACGGTGCAGTGAGAAAGAAAAGACAACACCGGATGATTTGGGGCTTTATCAAGATACCTGTATGACCACTCATCTTGTCTGGGTAACATGCTTTTGATAACACCAATACCAATTACCTGCCCAAGACCCCAGCAAAAATTGACATAGGTCGTAAGATATCCACGAAGAGCGACTGGGCAAACTTCAGAGGCATAGGTAATGGTGACTGAAAATGGTTATTAGTACATACGAGAGTCCCGCGAGTCCTTATCACTTACGAGTTTGGAACACTCCCCATGGCTGAAATGGTTAGCTACATGCACTCGCACTGACATTAAATTTCGGGGAGACTTACAATACCACAGAGAATTTCGGCTACCAGCAGAGAAACAACATCCTTAGCTGTGAAGAAAATAGCCGTGAAACCAATGATCAAGGTCAAACAAGTCATAACAGTATATCGATATCCGAATCGCTCAGAAACGAAGCCATTAATGAAGAGACCAATAATTTCTCCAACATTTGCACCCTGTTGATAGGCACGTGAGCAGAGTGGCGATTCACAGATAGGAATTTTCGTACATTACTGAGACCGGCTTGCCAGGGAGCAGGGACTTGATAGGTTCCATCCTTTGACAGCTCTCCGTATTTTTGGTTGAATTGTGGAAAGGCGTCTAAGTTCTATCAGTAAGTGATATTGTCAAGTGAAGAGATCTTCTCGTCCCCACAAAAACTTACAAAAGCTGCTGAGCAAACAGAGATCGTAGCCTTCCATCGCGATACAAGTTGAGATGAGAACACTCCATCCCACAGCCTTTGGATATAGCCGGAGTCCTTGCCACAGGGTCATTTTGTGTTCCTCGTCACTCGCCCTCTTCGCATTGCGAATTACATCATTCATTGACTTGGTGTGGTCGAGGTTGTCCTTCGGCGGGAAGTGGAGAGGGTGGTCATTGGGATGGATATCCTCTGAAACCTTGGTGGAAGCCATTCTCGTCGACTCTCTTGGTGTTGCGGGGAGGAGAGGGAGAAGGGGTGAAGAGTTGTTGACGTTCCATTTTCTGGCTTTCTCGGGCCTGGGACCCGCTCATCTTATGAATCTTTCAGAGGACCCGCTCCAACTAGCTTCCCGGGGGTTGAGAATGCGGGGAGACCACACCGTCTGAATGGATTGTAACGCAATGTCACCGACTTGTCGTCTAAATGAGAAGGTCGTGATCCCGCCTTGGGCCAATCATCGTGGTTGTATATGCATGGTCGGCCTTGGTTTTTGGAAATTGGTCAAGATGACCAGCATCGTGGAGTCGGGCAGAATCGGCGTCTAGCGGAAAAACGTTTGACATGAAAAGAAGGGTTCCCGGTTTGAACTGCTATTGGGCTGTCGGCTCCATGTCCGGTAATCTTATATCTCACGCGGTTCACTTGTCAAAATCTGGGGCCCAAATCTGGGGTATGGAGTAGATGTTTTGGTGTTGGTGTTGCACCTTGACCTTGAGCCAGTGAGAGACGGCGTCGGCCTTTAATGTTTTCTCGGAGCGACAGCCAGGATGTTGCCGGTTTGAACTTGTATTGATCAGGAAAAGGATTTGACTAACCCAGAAATAGGTAAGAAAAGCCATGCTCTCCTTGATATTTACAGAAAATAACTAGGTATTCTGTGTGTGCCATCGGAGCTCTATTTCTAGAGCGGCGAAAACCCATCGCCAAGCTCATCCCCAACGAGAAAATGATATGATAATTTCTACAATGACCTCCTGCAGATCCCTATATAGACAATATTGGACAACAGAAAGCAAAAACAAGCAAAAAAGTACGCGCCACTAAGCATGACCTCCTATTAAGACGCGTCAAACCAATTTGAATCGAATCAGGAGCATCTCTCTGAATGCGCCTCCAGGACGACGGGAACAAATCTTCGAAGCCTTTGGACCGCGCAAGTGGAAGAGACGGTCGGTCGCCCCTTCCTCGTGGATTTTTCAATCTGGGCAAGCTTAACTCGAAGAGATAGGTTAGTTCGTAGCAGGAAAACGGAAGTCCCGCCGAACACAGGGTGATAGAAGAAAACAGGACTCGAGAAACTCCATGAGAACACGCCGCCAAATTTAGACCGCTCGTAAGCATCAAGCAAATTCAACAGGATCCAAGCATCTCCTTGAGTGCGCGACCTGTAGATTGACTCGAGGATGGAATTCAAATGAAAGGAAGACAAGACAAGCAATGAGGTTCGAGAACAAGAAGAAAACCACCACACAAAGCAAACGGGCAGGAGAAGGAAACGGATATCAATCAAGTAGAAGGTTTGAGGAGTTTGGGGGCATCTCAAACAAAGTTGTTGAGAGTTGCGATGGTAGGTTCACCTTCCCCATAGGTGAGTGAGGGGGGCTGGAGTTAACCTAACCCCGCAACATCTGCCTAACTTCAATCTCAAGCTCATATGATGCTACTATCTATTTATTATTATCGCTTTTTTGCATTGTTCACCAGGGTCTTCAACTACCTTCGAGAAATGAAATCGAGCGTGCCTGCTTTGTCGAACTTTTCACGGGAAGTTTGAGTGGTCCTACACCTCTAAGTAAATCAAGTGCAAACTATCTCCAGCATACACACCCTTTTATTTACTCCAAAATTCTAAAAGAATTTGAGAAATTTGAGAGAAATGAAAACCTGCAAGTATTGAATTATTCAAGTATCTTCGAAGAAGTGCTGGCTCGTTGGGTTTGTGTGCTTCCGACGGCTTCGCATATCTCACAATGGTGCTGATTATCACAGAAGTGAGAAATTTAAGTGAGTAAACGTGGTGAAACTTGTTATACTGGACATGGGGTTGTTGTTTATGGGTGTTTATCATTATGGGGGTGAGGTTGGAGTAAAACAGGGGGAAGGAATTTCCTAGATTACTGGTTAAGCGCAACTTATAGCCCTGCTCGGCCTCAAGTCAAGGCATTAATTGCAATATTGTCAAGCTGACTAGTCATTCCATTATGGACCGAGATAGGGGGCTTGCGGATCGTCTGCATCTAGAATGATAATCTCAGGCATCTTTACCTCAGGGTCACTTTCTCTCCGAGCGTCGAGCATCTCTCGGATCTGTCGTCTACAGATGCCTCTCCCTTCTGGGACCTGGAGTCCGTTGTAAAAGCCTAGGGGGAGTCCGCGTTCGGGATTGACAGCGAAATTACGAGGTTGCACCAGGATGATCTTTGAGAGATTTCGGAAGCTGTCTTGGAGAGTTGCTTCGAATCGACCCAGAACCTCATCCCCCGGCGTCGCCCATATGCCTGTTTGTCTCATTGGGGTTATAGGCCACTCAGCATTGCCCAATGCAACGGTTTGAGTTGAAGCTAGATTTTCGGGGTCACGAAGGAGAAGACTTCTCAACTTGAGCATAGATTGATCAAGGGTCAACCAGTAGTCAAGCCCAGTCGATGATACACCGAAGATTAAACGCCAAGGGATTCGTCTAGTGGCCTCGTAACTCACAGCCAAAGTGTCGATCTCTGGGTTGAAGAGAACGGGCACATCTGAATGGCCTACAAGAAGTCTCTTATAGTAGCGCTCTGCTTCAAGCCTACTATCAGAGGCAATCTCGCGTGTTAGTAAGGGCTCTCTAGGTCGAACAAAAACGCATCCTTGCCCTGGGCCATCTGGAAACGGTGGTGGTGTTCCTAAAGAATGCGCATCGTAAATCTCGAGATGACGGAAAACTAATGTTCGTAGAACCCATGAGGATTCCCAAACCTAGCGTAGAATCTCAATGCACAAAGCCGGAGTCTGATTTTGCCTATTGTTGGAATCCATTATTAGATATCCTGCGATTTGATTTGTGAGTGATAGTGAAAAGGATGGTGTAGGGAAGAGTATCTATCGTTATTCTATATAGATGAGGTAAATGCTTTGTTAAGAGAAGAATATCTTGTAAGGACAATAGAAATTGGACGTACAAGTTTTTGCACAGTTTTTAGAGCACAAAGACATCTCTCTGTTTCAAAAACAAGAACCCTAAGAATTGGCATTGTTAGCCAGCATGGTGAATTTTTTGTTTTCATGTTTTGAGGAAACAATCTGAACATCCGTCTGAGGGCTCGAGTTTCAGAGAAAAGAGTAGCTTTGGTTAATTTGTTCCTGTTCTCAAGATCACTCCTCTTCCCTCTGTCGATCGTCGCGTGATCCGAAGTAAGGTCGCTCTTTCCCTCTTACCCTCAACCCCAGCCTCGATTCATCACGAACAGGGCCAGAACCGAGAATGGAAGGCACGAGAAAGCTCTTACTTCCACTTTAAGGACCCCGGTGAACTGACAATCTACGGATTTTCTCAATCTTTCTAGCTTACATGCTACAGTTTTTGTTACTTCACATACGATTCGCCAGGCCCCTCAAATTCTAAAATACAAGTTATAATTTATAAACACAAGTGTTCGACCCTCATAGGTTTTTTATCTTCCTAGTTACGCTGCTAACCTGCTTTCTAGATGAACCAAATCACCAGAAGCCCTTCTATCATCAACATCCGCTGCATGACCTCTAGGACTACTTCGATGAAGCCCCATACCTCTGACTGATTTGAGCGAAGGAAAGGAAAACCATAGCCACCAGCCCACCAGCCCCGCCGCGAAAATTGCGTTCTCCAGAAGAAATTCGCCTACCACAACAAGACCTTTGATTCCTCTTCTTGTCGTTGCATCAAGCCATCTGATGGCAAAGCTTGCTATACAAACAAGAGTGAATAGTACGATTGTGATCCAAAATCCAACCCAGCTGATGTTCGTGTAGTTTTCGTCCAGAAAAAGCACGCGATCGCAAAACATTGTCTGATCACCCGAATATCCTTTAAACCCACTGCTCTTAAGGCTCTCATAACTAACTTTTTGGACAAAGAAACTAAATCGGACTCCGTTCTGCATGTATAAAATCGCCTCAACTAGGGCAGTAAAAAACCAAGCTTCAGTCTCTGCGATCCACTGTTGGTTGGTGTATGACTGCCGATTGGTGTAAGGATTTCCAAACTGGAGACTCCTGGCTTCCGGTGTCAATGGCATCGTTTCAATCAGGTTATCCGAGAACATCATGCTCCTCTCAGCCAAATATCTGTGGATAGACAATGTATATGGAAACATCCCGAGTTCCAGGAGCTCTTCAGGTGCTACATCATCTTTCTTTTGGTCGAAATGCTTTTTGATCTCAAAGACCTGGTCCGACAAGATACCCCACGGGGTATGGAAGTTGTATGTTGGTGTATGATATTGGAATTGTTCCAAGCAGCCTAGTGCAGTTGCTTCATTATCTGGTAAATATTTGGTGCCGCTCAAGTTCTTTCTAGCTTTGTAGTGTGCAGCAAAAAATGGATCGTCGACTTGCAACCGGTATTCTGTCTTACCAGGCCGGTGTATTACCAAAAAGGATACGCCGTCCTCCCTTCTAAGCTCATCACGGGTAAGTTCCGTAAACCTATTGCCCTGGTTCTTTGGTAGTATCGAAATGTCCTTTGGACCGTGTTCCTTCCACATGCGATAGCCTGAGTTCTCGGCGGACAGGGAATTAGGTCCATTCATGGTGTTCAGCGGCAGGTCAAAAGAAGTTAGGAAACTTTCAGAAGCTTTATCCTTGATTCGTAAGTCGATTAAGTTAATGCTAGTGTTGTTGCGGGTTTTGTCGAAGTGTAAAAATGGATCTAGGTGGATCGGTGTACACGTGAGTCGATGGTTAAGCATTACTTTCGACTTGAGATTCAACCCAACTTCGCGTGCTGTAATATTCCAATGGGTGATCTCAAAAGACTTAGTGTCATTGTGACAAATGTTTGTTGGGAACATACAAAATTCTCCCCTTCTCTTGGTAATTTGTGGTTGTTGGAGATAGTTCTCGTTACCACATGCTTGCTTGGATTTGCTCTTACAAAACCGGAAGATGGCGTCAACCTCGATACGTTGATCTAGTGCAGAGCCCCAGAGATCGTTTGGGGGATTCTGACACTCGTTGGTCATTCTTGACCTTACGAGTGCTTTCCCAAGTGTTCCTTCCGATAGCTGCCAAGGTAATGCCACACTCATAATGACAAATACACATAAATTTAGAGCGGCAAAGAAACCAAACCAAGGTGAGATTATTGATGAGTCTGGCTTTACTTCTGTGTTCGGATGGTGTCTTTGAAATCGGACAACTCGGTAAGAAAGAGCTTTTAAGCGGGAAAATTGATACGCGAAGAACGGTAGAACATCGAGAATAGCTTTTGCTTGTGAAAGATGCTGAAGTGGTTCCGGGTCGTTGGTATCGAACCTTACTGTCCTATTCTTCAAGCATATGATGTATCGTATGAGGACCCAGGATCGGGATTGAGAAAGGGTAAGAAGCAATCCGAACCCCCCGAAAAGGAAGAGTGCTTTGACGTCGCTGAGAGTCCATCTCCACTTCTGAAGCAAATTATCCCCATATTTTTCCCATACACCTTCGTACACAAAATCTGTGAGTGTTTTATCGTTCTCGGTCAGGAAGTCCTTGGCCATGACTTCCTTTAACGAGAAATATTTTCTTGGGTCGGAAAAATGGGAGCTTTGAGTGAAAGGTTTAGAGAGGATCAGTGTGAGAGAAACTTCTGACAGGTGAAACTAGCCCTTCTCGTGCGACGTGCTACGAGGCTGTGTACAACACCGGATAATCTCGCAGATACAAGGGACAGTGTATGTACAACAAAAATAGAAACTTACCCATAACCCCTTAAGCGCTGGCTTCTTTGTTCTTACTTTTAAAATCAAGCCTATAAACAGGGTTACAAAATATAAAGAGCGTGTTTCTCTCGTTTGTCTAATTTCCTCCTATTATTAAACGACGTCTTTTATACAACTTTTATTAGCATCGTTTTGTACACTTCTGACTTGATAGAAAATCTTGCCACGGGCTCACTTTCAGGCATTAACAAATTGTCCATATAATCAGCGATATATCAGGCTCTGTTTTTCAACCTGAGAATATCGATATGCTGATGATCTTCGATGTTGGGGGCCAATTAGGCAGAATTGCGGCACCGCCACCTATTTTAAATTTAGACCTGAAAGGATCGGCCTCTTCGGAATATCATTCCTCTCAATGACGATTTTCACAACGGATGATTCAAAGAAATTTCGAAGTAGAATATACTATGGTAGATCCCTGAGGCTGAAAATGGTTGTAACTTGTAACTCACAATACACTGGTAACTCGCTCGTTTCAAAACGAGGCTGAGGCTCTCTAAACCTATCAAAAAGATGAAAATAAAACTACTACTCTAACCACTTCTACTCATTTTATCACTGACCAAGAAGACAAAGAGGAAAAAGCCAGGCTGAAAACTAAAACCATTTACGAAGAGTGTAACATACTTCTTCAAAAGAATCCCATATTGGGACAACGATCCACCTAACACAGTCACCGGAACTTGCCATAGTCGCACCAAACTTTTGCGCTCTTTTTCCTGGATCTGCTTTCGGTTGCGTGGCCTTTAACGGAGCAGTGGCTGGGGGAGAAGGGGGTGGTTGCGACGATCTCAAGGAAATCCATCTTCGAATTTGGGGTAGAAGTGAACAAGACGTGAGAAATGGATTGGCGAAGGTGCACTTATATGAAGGTTTGTTATTTAGATACCCCTCAGAATCTCCAGGAAGTAAGTCCGTATTAAAAGCCACAGGGCCACCGTAGCTGTTCTTCCTGGTAAAACCATGAATCACACAACAATCCTTTTCACCCCAACAAGTGGCTTTTATCAATTAAATTTTCCTCGACTTACTTCCTCCCAGAAAGGAAAAAATGAATGAACGAAAGAGAAACAACTCCAATCCCCTTAATACGTATACTCCACCACATAAATCTTCTCAGGATCCCTCTCGTACTCGGCCTCAAATCCATCAAGCTCAACACGATCACGATTGTAGATACTATAAGGATCGTCCCCCTTCCTCATATGTCTCGCTGGACATCCAATCGTGTTGAACGTAAACGGTTTCCCTTTCAGGAGGATCGCTAGGTACTCCATCTTCCCCAGGAACCCGGTTATGACACCAATCTCCCTATAAAACATAAGTGTTAGTCAAAATTATCCAAAAGAGAGAAGAAATGTAACAAAATCCATAGCCAAAAAAAGATAAAATCCCCGCCCCTCAAGACGTTCTTCTCGGGCCCTCCGGGAAATCCTCATCAACAAACTCTCGTACTAAATGTCTCAGTATACACGTCTATCCTATAATGTTGTACATAAACGACTTCCTTGAATTCCTCTTCAAAAGGCTCAGGCACATCGCTAGGTACTCCATCATCTCCAGGAAACTGATTGTGACGCCAATTTTCCTGATGAAATTCATCGTCGGTCCACAACTGCAAATCAACAGGGGAAAAAAAGCCGGACTAATGACAATACGGAGAAGGGAAACGCAAGCGCAGAGATAAACGAAAAAAAGCACAACATACCTCAACACACATCTTGGGCTCTCCCTGGATCCTCTTCGCAAACTCCGCTGCCCCTCTCGCAGCCAACATAAGCGGCGGCTTCTCCTTCTGAACCCCATACTCAAACCCCCTTAAGATATTCGTCCAATCTCTCATGCCACGAGCCTCCCAAACAACACCCATCTCCCCAAGTGCTTCAAAAACCACATCCTGGAACTTTTTATCCCCCGCACTCTCCCCTAATAACAACAGAGTATCAGGAAGCATATCCGTAGCCTTCAAAGAGGTGGTGATCCTTTCCTTGACCGAAGTCCAGTAATTAGGAGCATGAGGGGTGTAGTTGTACCCCAATGTTGGATATTGAACGTGGATATCTGGGTATACCCAGTATGCTGTGTATGCATAGGCTGTTTCGATGGATAGTTCCTCATTCGTAAAGCCAATCGTTATGAGAGCTTTAACACCAGAATTTACCTCTTCATCCTGACAATCCGCGTAATTGGCCCAGTATTTACAAATCCCGTATCCCATTCCCGCCAAACCAACATTTGTTTGGGATAAGGGCGCATAGGTGGATTTTGGAGAAATTATACGGGTTAGATTTGCGAATTCCAGTGCTTCGTCGAAATCTCCAGGTGGTAGGTTGGGGATTAATGTGGTAGAGATGACGACTTTGTTTCCGAGGGGGACCTCTGCCGTGGAAGATGTGAGAGCGAAGAGTTGAGCGATGAAAGATGATAGTGTTTCTATGTCTTTTGTTGATGGGAGACCGCGGGCTTTTCGGATGGCACGTTGGGCTTGTTCTAGGTCATAACGAATTTGGTCGGCGATACTGTCGAATGGTGGGCTGGGGAGGTTAGTTGGTGTTTTGTCTGGGAAATGGGATAGGACTTACCCGTAATGAACATATGGTGGTGCGAGTCTTTTCATGAGTTCGATGTATTCTTCACTACCCTCAAGCTGAAAGATGTTAGTATTGTCTCACTAACGTGGTGGATAAAAATCGAGAAGGGAAATCTGTGATTCCCCTAAGCTCAAACAATTGGTGAGATGAAAAAGGCAAAAGCTCGTCCCCTGTCTCAGGATCCAGAAAGAAATTCAGTTCTCGTCAATAACCGTCTGACGTGAAATTCCCTTGATCTTCAGACCAAGATACCCGCTCAACGACGAACCTTTTTTTCCCCTCATACCATGAGAGATGCGATACTCAAGAAATGAAATAACCTCCTCACTCAAGAGTTCCTCAAAAACTTGATTGAAATAGAAACCAGCCTACAAACCACGCCATAAAACAAAAAATAAAACATCATAACTCACCTTCTCAACATCAACAGCCGACTTATCATGATATCTAATAGCCGCAGTCCTACACACCAATTAGTATCCATTCATCCACGTACCATCCTCTTCCCAATTGTCTCCATATATCCTTCTCTCAACCCAAACACTCCAAAAACCTTTCCCACTCCCCATATCATTATACCCCCATACACCCTCCCATCCCCATCCCCATCCCCATCCCCATCCCCCTTCTCTCAACAACCTCCAGAAAACGAGAATTCGAAAAGAAAGAACATACCCATAACCAACACTCAAATCCAACCCCACCCCCGGCATCAAAATCTCCTCCCTAGGCACACACTCCCCACAAATCTCCGTAACAGTAATCTTCTCTCCTCCACCATTCCCGTCATTCCCGCCTTTGCCACTAACCCTATCTCCACCATTCCTACCCAAACCCGTGTTCCCCAACACACCCGTACTGGTATCCTTCAACACGCTCTGCAACGCCTCACTCCCCGCTGCCGTGAGCAGGAGACCCCAAAGGGCATTTTTGGTTATGATCATCGTGTTTGATTTTATTGTTGATGAGTTGATGGGTTGGTGGGTTGGTGATGAGGGACGGATAGATATGATGTGTTGGGATGGGATGGGTGAAAGGAAGATATAAGATGGTGGGGTGACGCGTGCAAGACAAGTGAATAGGACAGATCAATCCTCAAACCCCCAAGATCCAGGAACGAATTATGACGACCAGATCTCTTGTCACCTTCCCCTTCCGGTATATTTTGTTGTTGCCTTCAAGTCAAAACTTCTGTCCTCAAAAGAATCACCCAAGAGGAGACCAGAAAATGAAGACACTCAAGCATATATCTCCCAACCCCAATTTTACGTGAATGTTTCAAACCAAAAACATCGCCCTGCTGTCTGCCTAACCACCGCCCAACAACAAACAACACCATCAAATCAGATTCTGGATCACAGCCAAGAATCACATAAAAATGAGGGGTAAACCAGGGGCACCTTCCTCTTTCGCTGCTCATCACGTGAAGAATCCCCTGCTTGTTACCTAAACTTGGTAAAATGGCGTTCATGTTTCATGAAGCGAGGCCAATGGGAGGCATATAAAGTATCGAACTTGCAAAATGAGCCATAGATATACATAAATATACGTAGCACAATGACGCTCGCAAGGGGTATTTAGATGAACTCGGAATCTCTTCCACATATCAATCAGTAACGAATAAGACGGAGGAAAGACACTCCTCCTTCGTGTCAATGATATAAAGATAAATACTTGTCCTCAGTAATAACCCGGGATAGTTGTCCTTACCTCTTTCTCTCCCTACCAAGGAAGCCGTGTAAAAGTCAGTCTGGAAATTAATTGCCCATTTAATTCCACCACTTGCTCGCAACTCGCTATGTAGGTATGTCCACCAAAAAATCGCCACATCAAAGAATCGAGAAGAGAAGCTATCCACCAAGCAAGCAACCGAGCAATAGCCAACAACAAAATCCTAACCATGTCCAGCAACCCCGCGTAATAATCCGTAGACTACCACTCCCACTCAAATGCAACAAACAAGAAATCAGTGCTAATAAAAGAAGGGAAAACAAAAAAAAAAAATCGCCCAAACACCAAATACCTTGCTCTCACCCATCTACTAACATAATCCTATATTCCAATTATCATCAAACAAACGCCTACTCATGATAATTCAGCGATGCGCCAAACTCAACTCCGCCCACTCCTTCACTCCCAGTCCCGAAATAATAGCATGGCTCTCCGAACCTTGGAATGTGCGAACGACCCAGAATGCAAGGCCACCAAGGACACCTACACCACTCAAGAGCTTGACGGCGGCCCATCCCTTTCTCTTTGCTTCAGCGTTCAGCTGTAGAACTCCAAGGGGATCGTGTCTGTCAATGCCACCTAACTCCCGCTCCTTTCTTCTAGAGTATCCTTGCCTAACAAGAACGGAGGAATAATCGTCATTTCTCTTGCGTGCTTCCGAAAGAGGGATGATAGTGCCGTCCTGGACACATTCTCCAATTCTTTCCGTCAGCCAAACCGCTCTTTCACTTCTCGCAAGCTGGTCATATCGTGCTCGCTCATTTTGTAGACTTCTTTGTAAATCCGCTGCCCAGTTTGCTAGTCGCACTTGTGCAATCTTTTCTTCTCTCTGGGTGTGATCTGTTATTCTTGCCAATGCAAACGAGGTTGTTGCACCAACCGGTGTAGTTAGGGTTTGTGAAGAAGGAGAAGGTGCTCGGAGAGGTTGGTAAAGTAATTGTGGTCGTGAGCGAGGTGTGTTACACTCACGCCATTCGACAAATTTCTTAGCAGCGGAGTGACGAAGCCATGAAATGCTTGATGGGTCGAAGAGTTGAGATACCAGGTCCGTGAGCTCTGATTGAACCAGTGGTGAAACATAATCAGGAGACATGAGAAGACTTGCGTCCATATTCTCATGATCTTGAGAAGGTGTTGTAGAAATAGCGTAAGGAGCTGCAGCTCGTGATGAAAGCTCTTCGGGTGAGGTAACAAATTGAAAAGATCGGATGTTGGCTTCGTCGAAAGAGCAGTTGATCTTGTTTTTCAAAGACAATAAATCTTCGGAGCATAGGTCGTCTGCCTGCGCAACCAGTGGAATTACATTTGTAAGATGTGAAAGGCGGCGGAGATATTCAAGGTCGACGGGTTTAACTCCTAGAAATGGTTAGAGAGTTCATAATCCATGGATTTCCTAAAACATACGATGCCTGATGACATATAAAACCAAGTCTACTTGCGAACCTCCATTGCCACCTAGCATGCTAATCATTTCGCTATCGCTCATATTATCAAGGGATGTAGCTTTTCGTAAATGTGATTCGATATATTCGATTACGGGGGATATGCATTCCATAGACTAGAAATATTAGCGAACAATATTGGAGCGGAACGGAAATTTAGTAACCTACCGAAGTCTTGTTACTGTAACCTGGGGTATCAACAAAACACAAATTTCTCTCTAGTATCGAGTCTCCCAAACTTTTTCTGCGCTTCAGAATTTTACTTTCCTCCAAATCAGACCACCATGACGGGTAAGGTCTTGTACTTGCATACACTTCTGTGATCTGCAAAGTTGTTTGTGTATCTGCCGACCCATTCTTGGATTTGGTTCTCGAGCTCTTCCGTCGTACCTCTGGATTTGATGTCGGAGTTGAGGATATGGGATCGACATGAACGATATCTTCGCAAATTTGAACGATCGCTTTGATCAAAGAGGTTTTGCCCACTCCTGTTTTTTGTTAGTAAAGTTGGAAATCTTGAAAGGGATACATAACATACCAGAATCCCCCGCAATCAAAACCTTCATCCTGCCCATACTCTTGCCTTTTTCCGTAAATGGCCTTCTGCTAGGCATCTTGATACTCGGCATAACCAGTTGAGGTGCACTACCACTATCCATCAATCCCAGTCCCACTCCTTGTTCCTCATCCCCGCTTGAAGCCACTGCCTGACTTGCCAAATCGTCCATGTATGATCCATCGTCCGAGTTTCTGCGGGAATGTGCGCTACTGAGAAGAGAAGGAGGTGCAGGTGACCCAAGTGAGAGAGGGGAGTATGGTCTGGATAGGGTCGTTTGGGAAGGTCGGCGTTCGTGAGAGGGAGATACATTTCGACTGACTTCTCCGGAAGATCTAAAGGAAGGACTTCTGGAGTCTGAGAGATCTTCATCTGAATATCTGGATGTAGGTGCTGGCATATTCTTCTTCCAATTCTGGCGAGCCTTGCAGACTCTCAGTTCCTCTTCGTGGTCGTCGCTATCGAGGGATGGAGGCAAGGAGCTTATCGTCGTTTCAAGACTTTCGACGCCATACGTGCTATGCATGCCATTCTTTCCCGCATCTCGATGTTTGGAAAGAACAGGCGGAGTTAATGAGGGTGACTGCGAAGACTCGACCGTCTTTTCATCTGCAATAAAGTAGCTCATCTGAGGTGGCTGGCTTCGACTTGCCAGTGGAGTGGTATCGTTATCGGCGAAGGCATCCTCGCCCGGAAGTGGTCGCATGGTGGGGGATGGAGGTTTGGTTTCTACAAAAACGAATGTGTAAATAGCAGACCATTCACTGAGAAAAGTCGAAAGGTAAAATCACTTCGAGATGAAGTGTTGTGGTGTTGTGGTGTTGTCTGCAATACAATCCAGATTGGATGCACGATGTTGTCTGACCGATTGGTGGTACCCCGCGGTAGCCTGCCTCGAAGCCGATCCACCTGCGTCGGGGCATTATCGGATTCATTCTCCGTAAATCCCGAAGTCGGACCCAAAACCCCGAGTGAGGGAATAACAGCATTAACAGCACTAACAGCGATGACGCCTTCCAGGGATTCAGCACCATTCAGAACCCGCTCTTTAGGCGCTGAATCACAGCCTCGGGCGTTTATCCCGCCAAGGCGTGCCCTGAAGAGAGCCTCCTACAGCCTGAAGCGCAAAGGTTAGTGGGGATATTTAACTTCTGGCCCAATCGTCACTCTGCGACAACCCTGAAAGTCCCCTCTACGGACATCCCCATACCCTTTAGGTACATCCCACCCTTTCTAAAAGTCTCGTCGCGCAGTAATACAGCCGACTTGCACTTGCTACCCGACCTTCAACACGGCTTCATCACACGGGTCAACGGACGCGTTCGCTATCATTAACAACCTCTGCACGCCAGCCTCGTTGCTCTTCGACCCGCGATACACTTCCCGCCAGCGACCGTCCCCGCAACCACCCTTTCGTACTTTTCCGCCCTCGCCCACGGCCCAGAGGCTCCCTCCTTCCCTCCCCAGTACAATCAGTGTGCGAAACCTCGATCCCGAGCAAACAGCAGTACAAATGGACAAGCGACACCCAAGTTCCTTCCAGCAGCTGGAGAAGCTAGGAGAGGGGACTTATGCCACGGTACGTTCGCCAGGAGAAAAAAAAGCGATAGTCTGAGATGGCTTCATACTTTGCTTCCGGTGCTTAGTTCTTTTTGTGCAAATATGCCAGAAGGGAACTTGGCAGATTCATAGACCATCTACTCACAATTTCCCAGGTTTTCAAAGGAAGAAATCGACAGACGGGCGAACTCGTAGCCTTGAAGGAAATCCACCTAGACTCCGAGGAAGGAACCCCCTCAACCGCCATTCGAGAAATCTCCCTGATGAAAGAATTGAAACACGAGAACATCGTCAGCCTCCACGATGTCATTCACACCGAAAATAAACTCATGCTAGTCTTCGACTACATGGACAAAGATTTGAAGAAATACATGGATACACAAGGCGACCGAGGAGCCCTCCCCCCCATCACCATCAAGTCATTCATGCACCAGCTGCTCAAAGGCATAGATTTCTGCCACACCAATCGAGTTCTTCACCGCGATCTCAAGCCCCAAAACCTCCTCATCAACACCAAAGGCCAACTAAAACTCGCCGATTTCGGTCTCGCCCGCGCCTTCGGAATCCCCGTTAACACCTTCTCCAACGAAGTCGTAACCCTCTGGTACCGAGCCCCAGACGTCCTCCTCGGAAGCCGAACCTACAACACTAGCATCGACATCTGGTCCGCCGGCTGCATCATGGCCGAGATGTATACAGGCCGTCCCCTCTTCCCCGGTACCACCAACGAAGACCAACTCGTACGAATCTTCCGCATCATGGGAACACCCTCCGAACGCACCTGGCCCGGCATCTCCCAATACACGGAATACAAGCAGAACTTCCAGATGTACGCCACGCAAGACCTGCGCGTCATCCTACCACAAATTGATCCCTCGGGCATCGATCTTTTGCAACGGATGCTACAGTTACGACCGGAATTGCGGATTTCGGCCCATGATGCTCTGCAACATCCTTGGTTTAGCGATTTGGGCGGGCAGATGAGACATCCTCAGCAGTCTGCGGGGCAGATGCCTATTCAGCAGAGGGGATATGCGTTGCCACAGCAGGGAATGGCTGCGCCGGGTGGGTATGATGGGTATTAAGTTGTCGAATTTGGATTCTCGGAAAAATGGGGAGGCGAGGCATGATAATTGTTTGTTTTATGAGTTGCATGCATGCATGGAAATCGGCGTTACGGGCAGGGTATTGAATGATTGAAGGGAACAAGAAAGCGTGCGACCGGTCTGGTTATTAAGGTTTTCACATAGGGGTTTTTTCGTTTTTCTCTCCCATCTCGTTCTCTTTTTTCTTTTCTAATAGGTCTATAAGGAGATTAGATAATGATCATGATTAGAGTGTCGAGGGTGTTTTCCGCCGGTACTTTGATGCGGAATTTTGGTGAGGTTCACTCGAAACTCTGTTTTTTTACTTCAGATTGCTGTAGTTGCTCGTCATGGAATCAAAATTTCTCCTTTCCTTGCTTGAAAAAAATACTTCGTTGTGCTTACCTTGCTTTTACTTCTCATGTTTTGAATTTTGGAAAGGGATTGTAGATAGTTTCCGGGCCTCGCTTTTCTTGACATCAGGGGAATTGGGGTGGCTTTTATGTGCTGGGACAAGTGAAAAGAGAGGTCGGGGTGAGAAGATGGACATGGTGGATTGAGGAAAAGAGAGGGGACCTGCGTTTCTCCCCTCGTCAAGGCGAAAAGGTTAAGAGTGAAAGTGAGAAGGAAAGAGCGACTACCTACGCATGACAAAAGTGCCAAGGTAGGTTGAAATGGAAAGTCACGACTTGCTTCGTAAGAGGGCAATGCACAAATAGTGGATTGGGGACAAGGAGCCCTGGTCGTTCCTTCCTGGATTAACTTTCACTTTAGGTAGGTCGTGGCCATAGAGCGACCAGACTTGAGCTCCATCTTTCCTTCTCACTCTCACCACGACATCACTGTACCATAAATAAGAATATTTACCTGGGTCTAGAAGGGGAAAAAACGATGACTTGGTTCGCGGAAGAAAGAATTGGGGGGACTGTGTAATTGAATCTCTCGATTGGTTTTACTTGTAGTTAGATGGAGGATAATTGGGAGGCCAGGGAAAGTATTAAATGGATGACGGTTAAAGGTTGGGGGCAATGCGATATCGAGGTAAGCGTAGTAGGGATTTTTGGGAGTGCTAGATACAGGGTAGGGAGAAAGACAGTAGTCGAGGTCGAGGTTGTTCCTTTCCTTGCCAGCCTCAAACGGAGAAGGTACAGAGAGGAGCGGACCTCACACTAGGTACCAAAGATTCTTGGGCAGTTCGAGATGGGAAGGCACGACTTGATTTCTAGTCGAGAAATCTCGTGGAGGTCGTTCCTCCCCCAACCTTAGACTAAGGGAAGGTCGCTCCTTCCTTCCCTCTTACACTCGCTGCGACTCGCGCAGCGCTTGGGTTGAGAAAAGATGGCACGATCGGGTTGTCAAGAAAGAAAAGTGGTCACGTCGGTATGTCCACATTCGATCTGTTTTCTTGGCTATGAGGACTTTAGGTAGAGGAGCTGGACTTGTTGAAGTTATTTTGATTCATGAGAATAATACAAAATTGTTTTTCGGGGATGAATTTTGTGAAGGGGCATTGGTAAAAGGATGAGGGTGCAAAGAGGGAGAGAGGATGAGGTCAAAGTCGCTCCTTCCCTAGAATAGTAGAATTACATCTCACGAACTTTGGCTCTTGAGTGTGCGTTTCTGTTTATTCAAGGCCTCTTTTCTTGGGGCTTTTGGGTATATTTCTTAGTCTTAACTTTTAAAAAATAGGGTTGTTGAGTACATAGGGAGGGGAAACTTGTTGAATTTGGTGTTAGGAGAACTGTTAAGTTGGGAGACAGTAAAGGGATTGGTATACAGTTTCTCTTTTTTTACTTTTGCTGATAGTTTAATAGAATAAAAGTCACGCAAATTTGGAGATATACTGTTGAGGTGATATGTGGCTGGTTTCTGAAAGCTTAATAGGGGTTTCCCCTCCTTTTCTGGTGATATGAATGAGATGTAGGGAAGACAATGTGTCGGAAAGGTGTGAGTTTTTTTGTTTGGGAGTGCTAGATTCTGAAGATTTCCGCGACCGCAACAGGCCAGAGCTAGATGAGAAGGTTGGTTGTGGCTTACTTGTGAGTAACTTATGGCTTACGTGACTAATTGGCCACTTACTCGTGGTACCACATGGATTATTCGCAATTTATTTGATAGCTTACTCACGAGTAAATAGCAGCTTACTCGGTAATTGAGAACTTAACCACGCAGTTCAAACTCTTGACTATTCTAGATAGGGAGGAACATTCGGACTTGGAACCTTCAAAACCAAGACCATACCAATAAATTACCACCTGGTCTGCCCTCCATTGATACATATCCATCCCACCTCGTACGATTCGTACAATTCGTACAATCACCTCCTCGCTCGACCGAAGCAAAATCTCAACCCCAATTATTCCCATGGGTGTAAAGCACCCACAGGTCACTTGCAATCATTTGTTGCAAATCGCAATTCTGACATTCGAGTCAAGACGCCAGCAGCGCTGCAAGGCAAGCTGTCACATCGTGAGGTGTCAAACTGTCAGCGAGTCGTGACACCTTCAAGTGTGGGGTCACGACAGGCACTGGGACTTTCTTTTTGTCCTCGGGACCGAATCTCCAGGGGTTTTTAGTTTTTCCGGAGGGAAGCAACGATTGCGAACATGGAGATATATGGAGAAAGGGAAGGCACGACTCACGATGTTTCCGTATTGTTCTGAGTTGTGAGATGGCAGGAACGACCCACGAGTCATATTTCTCCTAGCATCGCTCTTTCCTCCTTTTGTTTACTTTTCTGGGAATGGGGACTCCTGGGAATGCATCTCGCAGTTACCTACTCAAGCAAAAGTCCCATTCCCATTCTCGTGAATCAGGAATTCCCCTCTCACTGGTCCCTTCCCCGAAAAGCAAAAATAGAGGCATGAACACGTCCCCGGAAGGCATCCCCTAGCGACCCGGCACAACAGCCGGCGAATTGCGAACTGCAACAAAACTTGGGTTGAAAGGTCAAAAAAAGTAAATTTAAACATTCGCGAGAGCCGTGCTCGTTCCAGAACCTTGATGGACTTCAATGCTTGGGGGAGAAATCAGGTCATTTTCATGACTCTCTTGCCCGAAGGTTTGGGGATTGCTTATTTTATAGAGAGAGGGGGTGGATTTTTGGAGTTATCGAGTCAAGAGTAAGACTGCGATGTGCAACAAAATCTAAATGCTGGATTATTCGCTGTTATTGGGGGGATTTAAATTTGAGGTTGGGAGGGGAGTTGTGGATTTTTGAGTTGGGGGTTCTTATGACTCGAAGTGTTTTGGGCGTGGTGTTGTCAAGAACATCGTGAGATTTCTGTGAGTTGAACAACGGACCACATAACTTTTGTTTTTGTTACAAAAGTCCATTGTTCATCTTACATTCTCATTCTTTTTCGACAGTATTTTTCCGTACATAATTACCTCTTCAAACCCCCATATCAAGATCCCAAGGTTCCCTCAACTGACTCAAGCCAAGACACTCTCACAACCCCTCAAATCACCCGCCCGGAAAACCTCAAAAGACCGAGAATCAGACCACGAGTCGAGACCTAAAACTCCGATGTGCAACAGAAGCCTTCGTGACTGGAATTTCCCTCATTGCGTACTGGTAGGGCTGTTTATATCACGATCTAGATTGATATGTACCTACAACGTACAGGTGGAAACAAATGTAAAATTGAGGTCATATCACCCGATTTACGCCACATTGTGCAGGGGCCGCTACCAATCAAATTTATTGTTTTAGGAGTACTCTGTGGCTGCTTTTACACTCCTATTTTATACTATGTTTTTAATATGAATGTTCCTACGCCAAAGACGCCTACTCATACGACGACTCGGGACGATCGCCTTCGAATACAGACCCTATACTATACAGCTGGCTGGTCGATACCTGACCTCATCTTACAGCTTCACTTTACACGCCGACAAATCGACTACGCCCTCACCTCACGTCCGACACCTCAGAAGTCCTCCACCGGCCGGCATGTCCTTCTTAATACTCCACAACGGAAACAACTAGTAGCCTGGTCTACTACAAGCTCCCGAAATCGCGATGTGCCATGGGCAGAGCTTCCGAAGTGTCTAGGTTGGGACTGCTCATCTTACGCGATTCGGACAGCCTTTAAGAAAGAAGGGTATGTACGAGGAATAAGGCGGAAGGTTCCCCCTCTCTCTGAGAAGAATCAGAAGGCTTGTCTAGCCTGGGCTATTGAGCATGAGAATTGGACGGCAGTGCAGTGGGATGCTATACTTTGGAGTGACGAGACTTGGGTGTCACCTGGATATCATCGACGGCAGTACTGTACACGATTAAAAGGAGAGTCGGAGTTATATCTGCTAGACTGTATTACTTATAAGTGGCAGCGGAAAATTAGTTAGATGTTCTGGGGTTGTATAAGTAGCAAATACAGCAAGGGACCTGGGCTGTTTTGGGAAAAGGAGTAGAAGACGATTACCTCAGAATCATATAGAGAGTATACATTTCCTGTTATATGGAACTATCTATATCAATCTAGCACGCCCGGGCTTTAATACTAGCAAGATGGAGGTCCAGGACATACCGCGAAGGCGACAATACAGTGGATGAGAGAGGGGGGTTATACTGATATTCTGGCCAGCCTTCTCGCCTGACTTGTTGCCTATTGAGTGGATATGGAATAGAATGAAGGACATCCTACAGGAATTAGACCCTAAGGTTCATCGCAACTATCAGAGATTACGTCAAGCAGTGATAGAAGCCTGGGAATCAGTTACAAATGAGGAGATATATGACATGATCCACAATTCCGAAAGTGGTATGCAGGCAAGGTGTAAAGCTGTAATTGCAGCAAGAGGTTTACATACAAAGTTCTGAATAGCTTCATCAAATTCAAGTGGCAAAACCTTTAAAAAATGGTGTTATATTATAGCAGCGGTGATGCCAAGGTAGTGGCGTTTTTACATTTGTTTATCCCTGTACGTTGTATGTCAGGTAAAGTGGGGTGAGTTGTTGGATCCAAGATGCAGGTTTGACAGGTGTGGGTCCGACTACCTGGGCCTAGGGATGTGACGGAGACAGGTCCGCATCGGAGGAAGATGACGGACATGAGTCGAGGGTTGGAAATTGAATGATGACTTGTATTTCTTCAGTCTTTTTGGGAACTGACTCGATTTATTGACATGGCACGACTCTATGACATTAGAAGAGTGTACGACTCGAGGTAATAGTTTTGCGAGATGCAACAAATCTCACTAAACTTGATAGGAGCCATTCAATTTCTGGTATAATGTTTTGGAACATTGAGAGGAGGGACAAGAGCTGGTTTTTAAGGTTTGAATTCTGACTCGGTTTTCTGGAAATGGTACGAATTTGTGACTGCTGGGAAGAGGTATGATTCAAGGTATTAGTTTTGCGAGATGCAACAAATTCGATTTCCATACTTGGTGTAAGTAATTTTGGTACAGTTTCTGAAAATTATGTCACTAGTTAAGAGCTGAGGCTGTTTGTGAGATTTGAATTCTGACTCGGATCGTTTAGATATAGTACGACTCTCTAACTATTGAGAGAATGTACGATTCACGGTAATAATTTGCGAAATGCAACAATGTGAAATCAATACTTTGTGTAAGACACTCTCCTTTGAATAATGACTTTCTGAAGAACTACGAAATAAAGCAAATGTATTACGAAGTTTGAAAATTAGCATCCATCATGTCCTTCGAAGAAATGAATAAGAAAGCTATATAGAAATCAACTTTATCTCCACTCGCATGTTGAAAATCCCAAAAGAAAACCCCCTAGGTAAGCAAGCCTCAGAACCAGTGTAGGAAATTTGTATAGTTCTTAACCAGCTGAGTAGCTTTTAGTTAGTTTAGGATTTTTTTTAGCTAATTTTAGATCAATACTTAAAAACTGCGTAGTTCTTAACTGTACGTTAAACTATAGATAGTGTAGTATTTTAGGCCCCTAAATCTAGAGAATAGGTAGAAAAAGGGTGAAAAAAGAAGGTAATTGAAAATGTAGATCTCGGATTTTCTTAAGTCCGAGACTTTTCGGCTTTTCGGAGGGTTTTCCTAGATAAGCTTCTTTTTATACCGTTTTATAAAACTACGGTAGTTATCGTAGTTAGTTTTCCTTGTTTTGTTAATTAGTTCTGTCCTATCTTTAGAAACTGTAGGTAGTTTTGTGAAATCATAACTGGCACAAAACTACGATAGTTCACCTTTTCCCTACACTGCTCAGAACTCATCACCAGCACCCAATAGCAACCCCCCTTTCATCTAGTACGACTCACGTCAAAAATCCGCGAAATGCAACAATCAAACTCAACTCCTCCAAAGTCCAAAAAGTTCCAGAATGAATCCCTTGGCCCGAAAGTTTAAATTATTTATATCTCGGCAGTTGAACACCAAGGCGACAAGTCCTCCGGCAGTTCATCTTACATCATGATATCTCTGCGAGTGTACGACTCGAGTTCAAAAATGCTACTTGCAACAAAAGTTAGACGTGGTGAAAGCACTCGTGTTATGATATGTTTAGAATTCCGAGAGGTAAATGTCTTAGACGATGGGTGCTGAGGGGTCATCTAATTGTTACCTGTAACAAATAACACTAACCTCTGGCTTTTGTTGCAAGTAGCAATTTTAGACCCGAATCTTATACATTTCATGACTTCTGATGAGATTTGGTATGCTCTATAAAAACAACTTATCACGTGCTTATGGGGTGCAAACCCAAGACGGCGAATTCGCCGAGACTTTACAGTACGCCTTGGCTTCTCCTTCAACCCCAACCTTTCGACACCTCACCACCTCCCATCGTTGGATTATTTGTTGCACTGATCCTTTCTCCGAAGGAATTATCTCAATATACCCTAGCACTAGCCTGAGGTTTAGAACCAGAAGGATCTTCGCTATGCTGCGAATCGCACAGGCAACCCAAATGTTTCATCCAAATGGAAAGCCGACCTGGGCAACCAGGAACCCAACGACGAAAGAGAAGCATATGTAGCTATAAGATAGCGATAGGCCCAGTTCATTTCTGTCATAGAATTTGAGCACGCTGGTGGGCTCCCAACTCCTCCCTCCTGATATTTCATAAATGAAATGCCACTTCTACCAAACATACCATCTGACTACGTCTATAAGGGCTGGTGGAGAAATCTCACCGCACCTCCTTACCGACAATTGCTTTGGACGACAACGAATACAAAATCTGTGTTGTTTTTGGGGCTTTTAGGAATCCTCGGGACTATCGCCGGTAATAGACTCTGGCCTATTGTTCGACACTTTTTGCAACCTGGGGTCCAACTCTCGGATTCGGAAAATAGGAGAGTGAAAGTATCGAGAACTGATGCTATCAAGTCATTGTGGGCAGAGATGAAAGATGTTAGTGAATGTTTGAAAATAATATGGAGTGAAGAGCATGGGATTAAACAAAATGTCAAAATGTCTCTTGCCGCGATGGCGGGAAATTATCGCCAAATATCACGTCCAATGGACACGAACGTCGAGTTACGATTCGGTGTGTTTGCAATTCTCAACATCGTCAGTTTCTCGTTCTTGGGAATCTTTATACCATTTTTCCTCGCTGATGGTATTCAGGGGGAGACGATTGTGCAGGCAATTGAGAACTTCCGCAGCAGCCCCTATTTACGCGGGATCGATCCAATTATTGATCAAACAATACGTCGTCGTGTTAACCAAGACTTCAAAACTTGTGTCACAGATAACGGAGTTTGGATTCAGACCGGTTATTGTTTGAATCTTCGAAATTCTCTCCCACCGTATAAGATAGAAGATATGAACTTGACCGACCCGATTTTTTCCGAAGCACCTTACCGTTTCCTCATCGAAAAGGGAGATAAAAACTTCAAGGCGCTGAAACTCACCCGTATTATTACTCTTCGTGACATTGCCTTCAACACACGACACGGTGGAAAGGAGCTACTCCACGAGTTAACTTGTGTCCCCGCATCTCTTGGTCAGTTTATCACACAACTTAACGGCTCTTTCCAACTCAGAGTCAAAGATTTGATTCCTTCAGTTCTCATATCGCGGGCTCCGGATCCAGCCCTTCTTATTATCCACGACAGCATGATTCTCAAGACCTCCAATGCTTTTGGATCTGGTCAACAATATTCGCAAAGAAATGTCCAACCAGTAACGAGTACTCACGATTCCCAGGAAGCTGCGTGGTACCAAACCGATGTGGACTCCACGCTACCTTGGATTGAATCCAGTGAACCTCAACATGCGACAGAACTTCGGGTGGGGACTGCTGCAGCGATGGTAACCGGTTTACGACATCTACCAGGCTCCAGACTTCGTAATTTTTTCATTACGTTCAAACCAGGACAGTCTCGAGTATTGCCTGGAGGCCCATCCGATGATCCAATCTTTGAAGCTCATCAATCGAAGCTTAGTAATGATGGATATGTTGCAAATCGTGAGCTATCGGCTCTTGGGTGTGCTGAAATTTTCAAGATATGCGTTGCGGGTCGCTGTACCGAGTCACCACCAAATGAGAATGAAGGAGTATTAGAGGAGTCATGCCCTTTGTTAATGTCCGTCTGGTTGAGCTCCATGGTTGATCCCACCTACACTACTTCGCCACATGAAGGACGAGATTTCTTTGGTACGGGACCGAATCACCGACAACGATGGCAGGATGACGTCGAAGAAAGGTTTATCCGTTCAATACTCAAAGTGCGACATGCTTTTAAGTTCTCAGCGGAGCAAGATCTTGTCCGTGATTCCCGCAATACTATAGATTTCCAAGACCCCGAACCGCTGCTCTATGTTAATTCCGACCATACCGACATCAACGTTTGGGGGTCTCTTGCAACTGCTGGCGGATACCTATATATTATAGCTGCCAGCTACTGGCTTGTCCTGCTCTCGCCTCTTATTTTACCGCTCAATTTTTTTGTTCGAGGTGTTTGCATAACTTCGAAGAAGCTCAAAGTCGTGTTAAGTTTATGTGGAATTTGGATTTATTTGGCTGGCAATGCCATCAGAAACTTTGTTGGGGCAATTAATTGGCTCGAAAGTCCTCCACATGCGAGCTCAAATACACTTTCGATGGATACATTAAACCTGCCGCAAGAGAGCGATGAACCAGACAACCCACCAAGAATGGCTGGCAATCATGGATCTGGAGAAAGAAGTTAAGCTCTTCATGGCAATCGAGAATGTCATAATTTTAAGAATTTGTCTGTTCACCTTAACGTCGTCTACTGTTTATAAGTGACAAAGCTCTAGCGTCAAAAGAACTTGTTAACTCGCTACAGTGACCTACGCAAATGGCTGCTTCGGCTACTGTCATGGGAATATTTATATTGCACTGGGTAAACGACTGCGTCTGGACTCCTACAATTGAATCAGTCACTAATTCTGGTTTTAATTTTTCTGAATATCTGAATTGTTACAAAATCATTCTCTGACAAGTCGTCCATTTGATGGAGATGGTTCCATCCAGAAGTGTGGCTGAGCTGAAACAAGGTGGCTGCCTGATCACGGCTGAATCTCCAATTTCCAGCACAACACCACCACCTTCTTTCATCTAAACATCCCCAAAGCATTGCCCGTCTCGGTATTTACCTTGTATTTTCTTCAAAACTTTTTGTATTATTCGATATCTTTCTAGATTGTCTTAGGTCGCAATCTTTGGTGCAATGCACCGCCCCGTGAAACGCTTATTATGCAGTATCACATTCTCTAACTTGCGTCCAATTCTGCACCTTCGATCGACTAAACAAGTGTTCTCGCTAATAGCTGGGCCAAATTGTTTCTTGAAATCTGACTTCGGGGTCGGCCCCGTATACGGGCCATGGCGAGACCATCGTGGGGAACCGCCTAAGCAAAGCAGCAGCGCGATGATATTCGCGGTATGTCTAGGTCTAGGTCTTATTCTCGAAGTATGCAGACCCAAAAATCTCGATCTTCAGGGCATCTCACCAATTCCATACACACCTCTGCCTTCGCCCGATAGCTTCCGCACTCTCGTGCTTCTTCCAGGACGAAGTTCTCAGCCTATCAGATGTGTGCTCTCTTCCGTCAAAATGTCAGAAAAGCTTCCATACGATGCTTTATCCTACCAGTGGGGGGATCAGACTCGATTAAAAACAATCTACGTCAATGATGTTAAAGTCGCGATTACTGAAAATCTATGGTTGGCCTTGTCCTCGCTTCGTGAAGCGAAGCAGCCCAGATATCTGTGGGCCGATGCGATATGTATAAATCAGCGGGATGACGACGAGAAGGCTATGCAAGTACCCAAAATGGCGTCGATATATCAACGCGCTGTATCAGTAATTATCTACTTGGGAAACCATACGCCGTACAATGACCTCCACAATCGTTCTTCGTTGGATGCGGTGGAGTCTCTCACAAAATCCTATATTCAACAGTCTGGGAAATCAGCCAAAGATATTCGACAGGAAGAAGTCCAAGAGTCAACACCGCAGAATTTACAGGACCTTGTCAACAAAGCTATTCGGGAGGTCAAGGTCGCTGAAGTGGGGATGGACTACTTCCTCCGCAATGTCATCCATGAAGAGTACTGGAAGCGAGGGTGGATAATCCAAGAGGTGGTTATGGCATCTAAAGGTCTTATGGTCCGCTACGGCGATAATTCAGTGGAATGGGATACATTTATATATTGGGTCCAAGGCTACCGTCAACGACATCCCAAGGATGATTCTGTTAAACAAATCTTGCACCTAGGCGAACTGAGAAAGTTAAGGTCGAGCTCTGGGTCCGTCTCCACTCTTGCTTCTTTGTTGGATGCCTTCAAAGACTCCTTCACATCCAATTGTCAGAATGAGGTATACCACGACAAAGTATACGCATTTCTTGGATTAGCACACGATTGTCCCAGCCGTTCATTTCCCGTTAGCTATAAAAAATCAGCTGCACATGTCTACCAGGATTGTATTGCTTACTTCTGGGAAAATTCGAGCCTGACGCCAAAGCAGAGATCAATCGAACTCGTCTATTTCAGCTCGCTAATTCGTCGTCTTCTTACGAGGAAACCAGAACTTCGTCGCCAGTCAGGTAGACCGTTCGGAGAGCATCCATACGAGGCCACTTTCTTGCTTGCAACCGAAGACATTTTCAAACAACGTGAGCAAAATTTGCCCTTTTTGGAATCTTTACTTCAAGGCGTTGTCGTGGGGACAATTTATGGCCTCTTCATGGGCATTATTATGGCCATCTTTTCTTGTCGTAGAACCGGTAAAGAATGGTTTTGGGAGGCTTCCAAGGAAGAGGAATTGACTTTATGGGTCTCAAAACAAGCGAAGTCTGATACTATCAATGACCTGTCTATACGTGGCATTGTTATCGAGAAAATTAAGCACATTGGACTGTATGAAGCAGCAATCCCACGAGGCAGCGAAGTGACCAACTGGTCGCTGAAAGATGTACATCCGCCCATGCAAGGTGTGGATCTTGCTACGCAGACTCAAACATTACGCCAGGTGAAGTCCCTTCTTCGCAGCGTACGACCATCGGCTGTCCATTCTGTTGAACGCATATTGTCCCCTGCGGAAGCATTTTCAGCATCCAACAATATTGAGAGCAGAAGCGGGACCCGAGAAGAAGGAATGCTACGAATCTTCGTGGGCTCAAATGTTTCTGTAGGAATAGTCCCTAGTCAGGCGCAGGCAGGTGACCTAATTTGTCGATTCTGGAATTCAAATACCATCGCTGTTGTAAGAATGGAAGAGCATAAGAGGAATCTACTGTCATTAGTCCGAGACTTGATTCAAAGTAAAGACTCTCGGAGAGAGTTCAAGTTGATTGGGAGAGCAATCATGGCAAATGAGGATTCGTCTGCAGAAGACATCTCATCACGACTTAATGGCGAGCTGTTTGGTATAGTGGATGAGAAAGCTATTGATGTGCCTGTGAGTTTGGCGACGTTGACACATTTGGGTCTAAATACTATCTTTTGGGAGGGAACTTAGCTTGCTATTTTCATGTTCAGGAGGTGAACTTGCGCCGATGTACAAGCTTCGGAATTTGGATGGTTGGAAAATTTAGTTTCCATTTGTTTGAGATATTGATCGATTAATTGCTAGAAAATTATTTTAGTCTATGATAGACTTAAAACTATGAGCCACACATTATGCACGTCTGTCCCAGAGAGGAAATAGAGGGGTAAGTGGCTGTGTGATTGTGGCTGGCATCACCTGACAGCCCCCGGAAACCCCACTTTCTTGCTACTTTAGCCCAGGTTTACTTTGGTTTTATTTCTTGGATCTTGAAGTATGGCTACTTATATATTAGCTTCATTTACTCCTTCATCTGAATAATAACAAAATCAAAGTGGGTTTAACGTGGTGTAAATTGTGGCTCAAGATTTGCGACTTGACGAGCAAGTTGAAGGTTCATTGTGCTCGCGATGATGGTAAATCCTGTTGTGATCAATATTGCAAGACGAAGTTCTACTCAATTTATACAAAGATTAAAGCTTTAAAACCATCGTGTCACTTTATTGGTCGTAAGTTCAGCGAGTTACTTTCTTTTTAAAAGCTAATTCAGAGAATTTTATTTAGAAAACTGGAATATACACAATGGTAAATAGCAATTTATAGTAGTAAATTCCTTCAACTTGTTTTCTTGCCTTTATCAACTGACATAATTCATAAATATCTATCAAAAGAACGGAGATCTAAATAGCGATTGATTTGTTCGTTACAGCAAGCCTATTTAGATTATCTTGTTTCTCAGTTGAGATAGAACAAAACAATTAAAAAGACTAAGATGAGATGCTTTGAATCATTGTTATTAGCTACGATTTGATGTTCATCACAAGTGTCTCTGATAATATTTATTTCTTAAGATAGTTGAGACAAATTAAACATTGACTGAGATAAGAGACGCAAACAAAATATTCATCAACTTGCTTGTAGAGTAAAAGAATCAAAATTATCTTCTTTTGCTAAATCTTTTGCTTAATTACACTTTTCAAAGTAACATACCTGAAGAGGGGAGGAAGCGGACCATTTTGATATCTCGTTTCGCTTAATTGCCCCGCACTGTTGGTATCCAGAGAGGATATCATTATGGATCCACCTGTCATTTTCCAATAACGAACTAGCGTAAAATAAAACTACTTAATCAAAAACCGATCTTTATTTGCTTCTTCATCAACATCAATTGCACTACAAAAGTCACATCCCACGATGGCTTCACAAAACCACAACCAACCACAACACCACCAAGCTGTACAAATCAGCGCTTGGTCCTCCCCAGCGAGCCCAACCCCTAATTCGCCTCCACCAATCAATCGAGTCTTGCCGCTTTCTACTCGTATTGCACGTCTTTTGAGCCGACCAGGCGTAAACGAGGTCTTTGCAGCTGCCATGCCAATCTACCAGCCAGCACCACCTGCCAATCATCACTACCAGGATCGGCCCCTCACGCAACCACTACCGCAACTACCAGCACCAGCACCAGCAGCTCGCCCCCGTACCGACTCTTTCTCGTCGTTGCTTGAGATGGACCCTAGGCCAGAGAACACTCGTGGCGGAATGGGTATCGAAACCCAGCCCCTGACAGATGGTTGTGGGGTTGCGAGAGTTAGCAACGAATCAAAGGAATGTGCCTTTCCGACCTCTGAAATCATCGTGTTCAAGGGTGCTCGAAAGAGCCTTCCAACCGGAAAAGGAGAGAACGACGATGAGTCGGAGGACGCGGAAGAGGGAGGCGTGAGACTTTGAAAAGTGTGCTTTATGCACTTACTACGGCTGGGAATTACTCCGAAATTGGTCATTTAGTTGGAGTTCTTTTGCTCGGTGTGGTGTGCTGGGATGTATTGGGGATTTTTTTGGTCTGCTCGTCATTTCTGGGGGCGGTGTCCTGATGGTTTTGGCTTCGCGTAGGATGCACTAGTGCTATAAAGAACTTTTACTTTGCACACTAAGATCCTGACTTGGCTCCAAACACGGTAATTTCAATCACAGTGCTCTTTCCTGTTGCTTCAGGGGAGAGATCCGCAGAACGCTGCTCTTTGCAAACCGCCTCGGGAAGAACAAACCCATCCAACCGCATCCGTCTCTTTGGGGCACTGCGGCATCGGCATGCTTCGAGAGCCCTCTTACGGGTTGCGGCGAGGCCGCCTTCCACTGTTACAGACTCGGAGCGCATTTTTTGTGACTATTAAATGAAGTATGGCATCTCTTACAAGCATCGGATGAAGCAATTCCTTATAGAGCCTCCCGGTGGAGTATCCTTTGGCACTGGCGCAGTTTGTGGATGAGACACCGTTATTCGGTTGTTATTTCTTTTCTCCTTTCTCTTCTCATATCGATAGAATATGCTGCTAATCCATTTTTCGCTAGTACACCACATTCGCATAAGCAATTCCACGAAGAACGAAGACACAAACGGCTTAAACATGACTGGATCTACGCGAACCCCAACGTCCGCACGTAAGATTCGAAACCGACACCGTATTGTAAACAGAGGCTTGCAGTTGGGATAGATGATCATGAGAGGGTTTATTGACTTTGAGGTCGAGACAACAATGAACATTGAACGAGTCCTAAGGTAGCGACCGAGGTGGGCGGAAAGGACGAATACGAGAGCAACGGCTCCTACGGGGATTGCGGAGTAGTTTGCATACGTCTATGAGAGCCCTTACTTCTATTGATTGAGACATCGTGTACTGGTTTGGGGTCAAATCATATCTGTTGGACGCCTTTGGTCAGAAATCATTGGTTCGGTTAACGCACCACTTTGGGAATAATGTTGTGATCCCTCTCAGGGTTAACCAAGTAACAGCATGAAACAACCCATTACATACACCCACTTTCTTTGACGAAGGGTGTGTGTAATTCACGAAAACGAATAAACTCCAGAGTGAGTATTATCTTAAGATACATGACAGCTCATATTTTGGTCCCGATGCTGATTTTTATGATTCACTGTTGCTTGAGGAATACTGCCAAGCAACGCTTTTTTCTTCTTTTTTGATGAATGAAGCTTTGTTACATACTTATCTCCAAGTCTTCAAATATACTACAGAATTCATCAACACCAACGATTCACCGTTCCGTTTCTAGGTTCTCCTGCAAAGATCTTTCTCCAAAAGCGGGAGCCTTCAATATAAAGCTCTCCTTTACTCCGGGAGAGCTCTTGTCAAGAGAAGGTAACACCCGCAAGCGCAAAGAAAGGACGAATGCGAATGGATTCCCCCAAGAATTCCGTAATGTACCGCAAATCAGGCCGATCAATGCTGAACAAAATGCCTCCCGAGATTATACATCAAATTACAGAGCTCCTCCCCATTTCAGAAGCTTCCTTATTGGCTCTCTCCTGCAAGTCATTGTGCGCAACCATCGGAACACGTTACTGGAATTTAATTCGGCAGCCAGAACACAAACGAGAACGAAAGTTTTTTATGTGCCTACTCTACGAAGATCGCCTAGACTACTCGTTTTGTCTTCATTGCAACGCCATACATTGTATGCAGCTTTGAGCTTTGAGCTCCTCCTCTTCCCTGATTTTTTACCTTAGTGGGTGAGGGAATTGCTTATTCTTCTTAGCTGTTCTGAGTTCCTGAACCAAAAAAAATGCTGATTTTTTGTAGTAGGACGGAGTCACACCTCATGTCATCACTGGAACATGGGGAGATAGAAAATGGTGTGTTGCCGCAAGGAGACAATGGGCTGGATCGATGAGATTATTGCGCCTGGCTTTTGTTTCAGAACGTTCAATACCATTATGAAGCACTACTGTTTAGGTCTTGATTACAAGCCTCTTTTGGACGAATTTCAACAGACTTACTACGACCATACCTACCACAATGAAGTACTTCCTTCCCCGATTACGACAAAAGCTCGGATGGTTTCTGGCTCGCTTTTCCTTCGCAAACGAAAAGTGCTTCTATTCAACCCGAAGCAATTTTCGTCTCTGAACGCTTCGTCTAGCATGGGTATCGAACCTTTATGCGACCACAAGAGAGGCTGGGGCCTCTTAAGTGCAAGCAGGACTCAGCAAAACACATAGAGTTCATCATTCAATCTGGTATTGGGAATTGCCCGGATTGCCCAACAGAGTATCGAGTCGACATGCAAGACCGTGGAGAACAAGGCGTTGCGGTATCTATTACAAAGTGGCTTGATCTCGGCGAAGGCCGAACGGTCCTTGTAAGTAGACTGTTTTGTTGAAACCCCTCATATGGACTCTACAAGTATTTATCTCATCATCATCTTTGCTCTTTTTGTCTGTTTAGGGATTGAATTGCCAACTAATTGTCCTCTTGTAGGATCCTAAATGGTGGACAAGGTTCAGGTGGTTGTACTGGGAGGCGTACGGTGGTAGATATTCGATATTTCAGGACCTGTGTCCAGATGAATACGCATACAACTGGGACTTCTATTCTGTGGGCTATGAGTTGGGCGCTATCCATAACTCACTTGAGGGAAATGTAACCTCGGAATCCGGAATTGAGCCTGCGATTTTGGAGGAGTTATTATACATGCTCCCCTCAATGGGGGCCTAATTCTGTACAAAGCTCCATGGTCTTATAGTTTCCGTAGTCTATTTTTGAACGATATGTCTTGACAACATGTGCAAGATGGGCAGTTGACAAAAGTTTCTTGAGACTCGTCTAGTTGTGTTTAGTGAGAAGAATTGAATTCTTGCCAGCATTTATTCACTTTACCTTCCACTTTCTCACCCTCGTTTTTTCTTTCACGCAATCATGTCCTACGGGTAGATTTGAGTTTTTTGGTGATTATAAATAATAATATTGTATGATGTTACCGTGTATGATGGTATGATCCTGGTAGACTGAAGGATATCACTATCTAACAAGACCCCTCCTTTCATTCCCAATGCACATCCCGCCTAGCTCCGTCCTATCTTGGAGTCGATACCGAGGTCGTTATCCCCCTTAATTAGCCCAAAAAATTCGAAAGATGGGACTCGAGGACGGGTCACTCTGTCCGTTCTCCGCAAGATCTAACGCCATTTCATATTACGACGAGTTTTCATCTCCTCTTGCTTTTTCGAAATAGACTCCATTGTGGTTCGCGTCAAAAGGGGGTCAAAAGAGCAAGCTTCCATCATTTCAAATGACTGAAGGATTGAACCTGGCTCAAACTTTGGAGGCACTCGCCATTGCTTCTCGCCCGAATTTCCCTCTTTACTTCCTCACTAGCTTTCTCGAGCATAGGATGATAAGTGTAGAAGTTGTTATGCCGTCTCCGCCACTAGAACATGAAAACGTCAGCTTTTAAAGGCACTGAGAAAGGGATTAAAAGAGGATAGCTTACCTTAGTATCCATACATGAACGTCCTTCGTCGAAATCCATCCATTTTGTAAGAATAACCGCAATGCCAAACAATCTCGGACATCGATTCTGTACTCTGTGGGGCAGTGATAGCATTGGCTCAATCTAGATGATTTTAGGCAGTTTTTGATGTCATGATCATGATCCATCTTGCATTTTATGTCCTCCGGTAGTCGTAAGTCTGAACGAGGGGTTTGTCTATAATTTGTACCCGAGTTATGAATATGTGGACAAACTCTCAGAAAACATAGCTTATTGTAAATTTTCTGAAACTTGGCTGGCGTCAAAAACATATTTTCTTGGACTCGAACGCACAGAGATCCTTCATGGATTCGGGGGAGAATTGAGTGCCAACAAGGGGTTGCGGCAGTGATTGTTGTATTTCCAGGGATTCTCAGAAGAATGAGGTGGGATTCGTAATTAAGCCCAAGACGGTAAAGTTTCATGGCCTTCTGGAAGACCGCGAAGCAAAACGATTCGCAAATGAAGAAGTCATCAATTTCCGCTGCGCAGTTTTTGTTGTTCACGAGATGATGACTTCTATTGCCCTCGTGAAGAATAAAGCAAGCAGCACAGAAAACGTGGTTCGGCAAATCTCGCTCGATTAATGAAAGGAACTCGTATCGCTCGGGGTAATGAAATCGCCTTTCAGTTTTATTGAAGATTGAGCTCACCGGCTCTTCCGCCTCGTCTGCTGGTCCTCCAAATGAATTCCAGTATTGAGTACCGAGAATAGCACAGATTGCGCGACAGGAGAGAGAAAAGCATACCTTCGAAGGGACAGGTAAGTAATCTTCAATCCGTTGTATTATTTCGGGGCTAAGGAGGTTTAATAATGGCGATGCGGAAATGTGTTTGTTCTTTCGAGTGTTGCCGTTATTGTGCTTATTGTGTACTTCATGAAAGTCCGCCGCGGGAGGCGAAGCTGGAATTTTGGAAGAGCTCATGGCTATAGCGGCGTGTGGTTTGAGATATCGTACACTAATATTGGGTTTCGTATGTTGCGCGATATGAGTTGATGCCCAAGTGGATGTATTGCGGCAACTACTTCACACCACTAGAGCCTGTATTTGTACTACATCGTGGCTCGTGGTGGGATTGAGGTGGCGGGGAATTGATAAAACAAAGTTCTATTCACCTTAAAAACGTTGAATACCGAAAGGCTGTCACACATCCCATATGATTAGTGAGTTGATTCAGGGAAGTAGGAGATAGGTTTTCGCTATTAATCGTTATTATACAACAAGGAGTATTCATGCATTAATCTGAATGTAACAATTGGACATCTAAGAATTTCTGAAGCTGAAATAGACTCACTTGACAAAAGCATCGTCTTGGAGAATTGGGACTATTAGTAACTGTTACACATACCCACAAAATGGCTTTTGGATAATACATTCTGAGCTTTTTCCACATTTTGGTCTCATACCAACCCAAGTTCTAGAGCGAGAGGAATCATAATCTTGAATAAGTCCCATTGTTTGTCCGGTTGTAAGTGAAGGAGTTTTGACGTGTTGGAATGGGGAATGTGCAAGTCTCGAGGACACCAGAGGCAAAGGGACTTTCAAAATGAGAAGCTAGAGGCTTTAATCCTTGAAAATAACCAGAAGAAGAAACTGAAAGCGAAGGGACCAGGTCTGGCGTAAAGTTGCTTTTGCTCAGCCTGGTTTGAAGTTTTTTACGGGTGATTGAGAAGAGGAACTTTAATTCCGCTTGAGGAAGTTAGAATAAATGCTATCTGCTAGCGTCTACTGGTAACCGATTCTCCATATAGTGAATATTGCAAGCTGAGAACTTCATCTTTAACCTGCATTGGCAATCAAATTCAAGAAAGTACGAAAACAACGCAAATGTACCATGTGCTCCTGGGAGTGTGAGGGCGTGTCTAATAGAGAGTTGGGGGACTCCCTTCTCCAGAAAACAGCGCTTTTTACATGAGAGTGCTGGAGAGTTTTCTTTAACAAGCAGTGGAAAATAGCTGGCTCTACTTCGAATTCAAAAAGTGAATAGGACAACTTTGGACATGACGCAGCGATGAAATTGCTCTCGAGTTTGTCGTTATACCTTTTTTTTGAGATCATATTATCTTAATGAAATGAAAATTAACTAAGGAGACGAAAAGGCATCCAGATGTTGAAACAGCGAACATGCAAGTCTCAAACACCAAATATGATGAGACTTTCAGACCTTGGAGCTTAAGAAGAAGGAAAGATTGCGAACGAGTGCGGGGTAAAATTCCATTTTCTCAACTCTACCTTGAGGAAACAGGATTCATCATGTTGCCTTAAGTGAGTTCGAGTAATAAGATCTAAATTAGAAACGTGAATTTAGAAAGATAAAGTGGAGGTCTTGCATCGCCAAAACGATACGCCAAAAAATAAAATGCAATTAAACTCAATTCACACAAGACCCTGGAACTAAGATAATCCGCAACTCCAACCTGCCTAGAACCCCTCCATAAATCAATATAATCAAATAAAGCAAGGAGTCCCTGCCATCCTTCCCTTTTATTTTACTGGAAAGGTGATATACCAAATGATTGCTATCATCCGACCTATCAACTGAATTCCAATCGCGAAGTATTTATTATTTCATAATATACTTAATTATTCTAGAGTACCATGATATGACGCATGTTAATTTAGAGATAGTTGGCAGGCATTTATTTGACCACCGACTCGCAACTTCCTGCCTTCCAGGCTGGGAGGAAGTTTACAGATCGAAGGGATGAGAATGTTGCACCATAGCGACGTGGGGAGATAATAGATGAAAGAAAACACTCCCAAAGCGCACCTTCACTTGAGGCGGCCTCAAAATGCAACACAACAAGCAGTCACGAAAAGCACAGGCAAAGACAACATGTATTAAGTAACTTTTTTTTATTCTCTTATTTTCCGCCAGGTCGATACTAGGATACATTGTGATTTTGGAAGAATTATCTCGACCATCCACCTCAACATTGCGTACAATGAATTGTGATGTCAAAAAAAGAGTATGGAAAATAAAAAGGGAAGCAGGCTGATGCAAGACGACTAATGCCCAAACCAACCAGATCTAACTCCGCAAATTTCCCGCAACGCGCAACAAAAGATCAATTCACAAAATTATCAATGAATCTAGTCAACCTCCTCCATGGCGCTCTCGGCTGGCACGTCAGCTGATTCCTCAGTGGCGGCAGCCTCCTCAACCTCTGGCTCCTCGTCGACGTTCAAACCGAGAGAAACGAGCTTGTGGATACGCTCAGCAAATCCGGCTGGCTCCTCGATGGTGAAACCGGAAACGAGAAGGGAGGTCTCGAAGAGAAGTTGGGTGATGGACTTGACAGTTCGGTCGTTCTCACCATCAGACTCAACCTTCTTCTTGAGCTCCTTGATGATTGGCGATCTTGGTGAGATCTCAAAGGTCTTCTTGGAAGACATGTAAGAGCTCATTGAGGTGTCACGAAGAGCTTGTGCCTTCATGATACGCTCCATGTTGGCGGACCAACCGAATTGACCGGTACGGATGGCGCAAGGAGCACCGATAAGCTTGTGGGAGACGACAACCTTCTCAACCTTGTCACCCAAGACGTTCTTGAGTGCCTTGGCAAGACCCTCATACTCCTTCTCCTCGGCCTCACGAAGAGTCTTCTCCTCATCGGTCTCCTCAAGCTCAAAGTCCTTGGTGATGTCGACGAGCTTCTTGCCCTCGAATTCCTTCAATTGGGTCATGGCGTACTCATCAATTGGGTCAACCAAGAAGAGAACCTCAAAGTTCTTCTCCTTAAGAGACTCAAGGAAAGGTGACTTGGTAACGGCCTTGAGGGACTCGCCGGTGATGTAGTACATGTTCTTTTGGTGCTCTGGCATGCGGGTGACATAGTCGGAGAGGGAGGTGATATCATCTCCAGACTTGGTGGAGCTGAAACGGAGGAGCTTGGCAAGAGCAGCGCGGTTTTGGGAGTCCTCGTGGATACCCAACTTGATGTTCTTGCTGAAAGCAGTGTAGAATTTGTCAAAGTTCTCCTTATCCTCGGCGATTTCACCGAAGAGCTCAAGAACCTTCTTGACAATGTTCTTCTTGATGACCTTCATGATCTTGTTTTGTTGAAGAGTCTCACGAGACAAGTTCAATGGGAGATCCTCGGAATCGACAACACCTTTGACGAAGCTCAACCACTCTGGGATGAGATCAGTGGCATCATCAGTGATGAAGACACGACGGACGTAGAGCTTGATGTTGTTCTTGGTCTTCTTAGTCTCGAAGAGATCGAAAGGAGCACGCTTTGGAACGAAGAGAATGGCGCGGAACTCAAGTTGACCCTCAACGGAAAAGTGCTTGACAGCAAGGTGGTCTTCCCAGTCGTTGGAGAGGGATTTGTAGAATGAACCGTACTCCTCGGTGGTGATGTCTGATGGATTTCTGGTCCAGATTGGCTTTTGCTTGTTGAGCTCCTCCTCCTCAATCTTGGACTCCTTGACCTTCTTGGTCTTCTTTTCCTTCTTCTCTTCCTCCTCATCATCGACCTCCTCGATCTTGGCCTTCTTCTCGTCATCATCCTCAGCCTTGGTCTCCTCAGCATCCTCATCAGGGACCTCGGTCTCGGTCTCCTTCAAGACGTGGAGATAGATTGGGTATGAGATGAACTCGGAGTGCTTCTTGATGACCTCCTTGATCTTGGCCTCGTTCAAGTAATCCATCTGCTCATCCTTCAAGTGAAGAATGATCTTGGTTCCACGTCCAAGGTCCTCGCCCTCGGTGTCTGGGGTGAGGGTGAAGGTTCCTCCAGCGCTGGACTCCCAAATGTATTGCTCGTCATCGTTGTTTTTTGAGACGACAGTGACGCGGTCTGCGACAAGGTATGCGGAGTAGAAACCAACACCGAATTGACCAATCATGGAAATATCAGCACCTGCGGTGAGAGCCTCCATAAATTGCTTAGTGCCTGATCGTGCAATTGTACCCAAGTTGTTGACGAGATCCTAGAGATTGTTAGTCGATGGTCGGTGGGATGTGCGAATCGGGTACTTACAGCCTTGGTCATACCAATACCGGTATCGCGGATGGTGAGGGTCTTGTTCTCCTTGTCTGGGATGATGTCGATTCTGAGGTCCTTGCCAGACTCGAGCTTACTCGAGTCGGAGAGAGCCTCATATCTGATCTTGTCGAGAGCATCAGAACAGTTGGAAACCAACTCTCTCAAGAAGATCTCCTTGTTGGAATAGACTGTGTTGATAATGAGGGAGAGGAGCTGAGAGATCTCAGCCTGGAACTCGAAGGTTTCGCCAGCCATGATGACGGTTTATTCGTGAAGTCTAAAAAAGGAACATGTTAGTATATGGTCATAGATGAATGCGAGGAGAGTGTCTTGGTCGGTCTGAGATGGACGGAGCCTTGCGGATCAGAGAGGGTGAGATTGAGATTTGCTGAAACGCAAGACTTTGCAAAGCTCTATTGATGCGGTGAGGCTGAAGAGCTCTGCCTGGGCAACAAGCAAGACAAAGATGGAGAGATGAAGCTGCTTACCTTTAAGTTTATTCTATTCGTGACGTCGTAAAAGAGTAGGAAGGAGATGGTGGATTGAGGGAGTTTGCAAGTGGTTTGGAGAGAAAATTGGCTTGATGGAGGAGGAGAGAAGAAGAGTCGCAGGCAGAGGGGAGAAAAAATATAGACCGTTGCTGTTGACCTTCCATGCGGTTCGATGGCCCGTGCTCGCTCAGGGCGCCAAACGCCAGCCTCCAGCCTCGCTTCTAGTGCTTTCTATCAAATTTACCCCTGCAGCCTTGCTAGCTGCACTCTTCAGATTAAAGCAGCACTGTCTACAGCTATTCAATATCGCTCTACAATTGCCCTAAAATTGAAGGAATTGAGAGTGAATTCGAATTGTATTTTTAGGATTGAAAATTAGGCAGCCCTGGAATTATCTTCCAGACGTTTGTGCTACAAGATCTCGCTAGCTTCCCTTAGGGGAGATATCTCTTGCCGCTTTCGTCTTCAAGATGGTTAACTAGGCAATCATTTTTTGGTTGCAAACGGCAGGGCAGTTTGCTATTCCACCTGAAAGCATCCAATTCACTCTTTTCTAGCATGCGAATGGCTTCAACAGAACCTCCGAGACAATTCCATTCTATGCTTTTCTTTTAGTTTCGAGCTTTCTTGTATCTCGAAGCTTCCTTTGTCCCGGTGCATTTGAGGCTGCAAAAATTGAAACACAAACACGTGATGTGGGGGTTCCATGGCCCGAGGTCATGTTACTGGGAAACCCAGCTTGGAGCAATATTTTCTAGACCATTATGGACTATCAAGGTGTTGTTGAAGCATGTCTTATCATCACAATCAATAATGGCGAATAATGGGGGTCACCATGTCCTCTGGCGAGTCTGGTCCATATAAATAGGAAATAACTTCTAATCCTCCATCTTTCTCCTCACCTACCCCTCACTCTCCTCCGCCTCCTCCAACCCAAGCTCCAAACTCAACTCCTCAATCAAACCCGCCATCCTAACACTCCCCTCATTCCTCGGCCCCTCATGAATCAAAACCCCCTCTTCCGCGCGATACGTCCACTTCAAGCTCTCCCACAACTTCCCCACTTCCTTATACGCCATAGCAGCCCACATCCATGCATCCACAATATGCGAATCCAACCGTTCTTGCTCATACAAATCAACAAGAAGTTCCGTTATCCTAGGTTTATCCTCGTCTTTTGCTATCTTCTCGCCCTTTTTGTTTTTCTCTCCTAAGAGCACTTTTACGAGTTGGTTGATGGCTGTGATGCGGCCGTCTGAGGCGTCGGTGTAGGCGGGGGGTTGGGTGCAGAGGGTGCAGGTGCATTTGAAACCCCAGGAGAGTTCGATTGCTGCTTGTCTATCTTCTCGGGATTGGAGGGGGTCGATGTCTGAGTTGAGCAGTCTGGTTAGCTTGGGTATAATGCGAGGAGAATGAGATAACTTACAAGTGATGGTTACTTCCTCGCCAGCATTAATTGTTCGAGCAGCCTGAGTATAATGGATCAGGGTCTGTGGATCGAAGTAATACATGGCACTATCACAGTCAGTCTTGTCCTTTCCAACCCCGGTAATTCTCAACTTACTTCGGCCTGCAATCATGGTTCATCCTCTATTTCTAGTTAGTCACCATCCCCTTCTCTATTCCCCTCACTCGAAATAGAAAAACTCACAGCAGTCTCCGGAATAATAATACTATGTTCCTCCCCCCCAAAAGTCTCCCCAAAAGTATTAACATTCAGTTTCCCAATAACCTGATTCTTCGTCCCCTTCTGTCCAATCATCGCATGAAAATTCTCCCTCGCCTCCCTAGGCAATTGTTCAACACCAGTCTCCATCAAATTCGTCCGCAAACCATATTCCTTACTCCTCCTCGTCAAAAAAGCATCATTGTGGAATATCCCAATCACACCATGAGCAAATAATCGTTCACCTCGATAGATCGTTCGATTGGCGATTACGCCCATTCCTTTGCCTACTACGTATTTGATCTCAAAGGGAGGCGGGAGATCTTGATGTAATCTTGGTCCATTTTCGAGGTTGAATGCGGGGAGGGCGCCGATTTCAGCCGCGATATGGGGTTTGGTTGCTACTGATATCCCTCGACCGCCTAGGAATTTCTGTGATGTGAAGACGCAAAATGAATCCTGGATCTTCGAGTCCTGCGTCACTTTCTCGGAACTCTCCGTCGAATTTGGAGTCCGTGTACAAAGTGGTGTTTCCGTCCATAATTTTCCCTTTCCAGCTTCCCATTCGATGAGTTCAGGCGAGGGCTTTGGACAGGATTGTTGGAAGTGTTGGAAGGGGTCGAATTTTCTATGGCCAGGTAGGACCAAAGTTGTTGGGTTGTGAGAGCCGTGAATATGGGAATGGCTGTGGTTGGAGTAGTGTTCGTGTATGTGTTGTGCTGTGTCTAGATGGATGTGTTTGTGGTCGAGATATGAATGACCTGGTGTTCCGATTTCTACCTGGCTTGCTTGTGCCATCCCCGCTACCAAACCTAGGACCTCGAGTGCGATGAGATTGTTGAACACCATTTCGAATTCTGTCCTCGTCGAATTCGTACAGTTCTAGTTAGGGTTGCTTCCTTTCGTCCAATTGTTAAGGTATATTCTCTCGCTCTTCTTTTTCTTCACGCTCGCAATCCTTCAAAAACTTTGGATTTCTTCTCTCAAATACTCAATCAATTTAAAAAATACCCCAACAAGTTTTTATTTTATGAGCACAGCGAGGTCAGTTGAAGTGAGTTAAAATGGAGACCCGAGCTTAAGCTTAAAAATTTCCCAACCTCTCACGCCTTCCCAATCGCCCAGCGTTTCAAACGCACTGTCCCCCTTCCCCGTGGGTAACACCAATTCCGCGACACGAAAGGAAGCAGATCTTCGTCGGATGTTGAAATAAACATCGAGATCTGCTTGCTTTTTCGGGTGGTCGTGATTTCCCAGGGTTGGAGTGGGATGGTGGGGTGGCTGATGCGTGGGGCGTTTCGTGAAGGGGAGGGCGGGATTTTGGGGGGATTGACCTGGTTTCGATATGAGTCCAAGGGTTTTCTTTGTTTCTTTTGGGCTGTCGGTGCTTACGATTCTGTTTGTTCGTTTCCTTTTATGGTGTCGTCTTGGAAGGTGGTCAAATGGTGGGCATTTTTAGAAACCAGACGATGCCATCGCTCTCTGGCTTGAGTCGTGGGAGTATTTCGTTTGGATACTCATCCATCATTTTGAGAGCGAGGATTTGGATAAAACGTAGAGTTGCGATTTCGTTGCTTGGATTAATGAACCTTCCATCCAGTGATCCAATTCCCTTTTGGGTGTTCAGTGTCTTTGGTGGAATTTTCTCGAGCTGCTTGTTCCCAGTCGGTGGCTTCTCGTCTCGGATGAGTTTTGAGAATTTATCATTTTATGAGGCAACGGGTACTTTCTATCTCTCTGAAAACTCTCTTTTCCCTCTCATATTCTTCATTTTAGGTTCTCAGACTAGATTATGTGGTTCAAAATGTCATGGGCGTCGGGGAACAGGGGCAGTTCTCAACTCTCACGAATCGTTCTTCCATTTCTTTCCCTTAGCATCGAGATTTCTCTAGTGGTCTCTCAATAAAGTTTAGTTTTTTTCACGTCAGGGGAGCATCAACTGATTTCTTGGAGCTGGACGTTTGAACCTCGGTTTTTTCCATGATATCTGGGTGACTCTGTCTCCATTTCATTTACTGGCTATATACAAAAGAAATCCGGGCTCTTAGTTACAGAGTCGGAGGGGGGGGGGGGGGGGGG